>ML798413.1:50546-63589 GCA_009831015.1 Picea engelmannii
ACCCAGCATGAAACTTTAAGGTCTAGGTCTAAATTATGCTAGTGGTAAAATTTTATCTACTTATTTAAATATATATATATATATATACAGATAAAATAAAAATAAAAACAAAATAAATAATAAATACAATCTTCATTAAATCTTGTAACAAGAAGGGAGTAAGCAATTTAATTGATTCATAAAAATCTGTTAGGATAAAATTTTAAAAAGGGAAACAATTGTTTTATTATTTTACGATAATTTAAAATTTATTAATTAAAAAGGGAAAAGGGTTAATTTCTACACCTGCCAATTTGAGTTCTAAATGAAAAAAGGGAAAGAGGGAAATCTAAAATATTTAGGAAACTAGGAAAAGAGGGAAACATAAAAAGAAAAGGGAAACACAAGGGAAAAAGAAGAAAGTCAAACTTAGTAAGGTATCTAGTATTTAAGAGCTTTCTAATTTTAAACTGAACTAGCAAATTAATAATGGGGAAAGTCATTAAAACCTATAAGGGATTTTGGAGACACCTAGGAGTGATTCTAGGAGTGACTCTAGGTGGGTAAGGGAAACAGGGGTAATTAATTAATTAAAGTAATTAATTTATGGAGGAATGAAGGGGATGGGTGACACTTGTACGAGAAGGATTTTTAGGATTTAATTTATTAAACATTAAATTAAATGGGATTTTGGGAAGGTAAAGGACTTAGAAATTCTATATAGTGGAGGGAGGAGAAGGATGAACGATGTCTTATGTTTTGTGTAACGTTACGCTGCAGAAATCTCCACTTGAGTGACTTAGCTTGTGGGAGTTGGGATACCCAGCTCGGTGAGGAGTGGTAGCTCGGCCTTGCGAGGCGAGATGGGAGCTAGTTGAATCTCTGGATAGTGTGTGTGGCCCCTTTGCGGCTCTGGGGGCTAAGGGGGAAGAAGAGTACCCCTAGCATTGGCTGGGAGGTACCGGTGAAGTCTCGTCGGTCAGCAAGCGGGAGTTGCACGGAGCGCACGGGACTTCAACTCAGAGTGAGCGATCAGGTGACAGCACGCTTTCTTCATTTTGTATGGTAGATTGTTGTAGGATTTATGCTTGGGATCTGCTTGTTTAATTGGGTAAGTATATTGATTGTCTAGATTGTTGACTGAAATTTTTATAGCCTATCTCGATGATTGATTGACTCCCATGGCCTTTGTTTCCCCGCATGTCTTGATCGCCCTGTGGTGTATTGATTGTGACCATTGTGGTTGTTTTCCCTTCATCCCTAGCTCATCATTCCTCGCCTGAGCAGTCGGCCAGGAGCCTGATCTACGGTCGTCGCTTCGGCGTTAATAGATCTATGGATCTCAACGCCCTGCTTTTATGTGCGAGGATGATGAGCGAAGGACAAACCTATCAGTCGTCTACCTCAGTTGTTGTCCTTGGTTGATTGGATCCTTTCAGTTCTCTTACTGTTGTCTGCATTTTGTATTTGTATTCTGGCAATGAAGAAAATGAATTGATTCATGTCTGCATTTTGTATTGGTATTCTAGCAATGGAAAAATGAATTGATTCATGTCTGCATTTTGTATTGGTATTCTGGCAATGGAAAAACGAATTGATTCATGTCTGGATTTTGTATTGGTATTCTGGAAATGGAAAAATGAATTGATTCATGTCTTCATTTTGTATTAGTATCCCAAAAATGGAAACACGTTTTTTCTTTCAAATGAGACAAATATTTGTTGTTTAAAATGCCCACGTTTTTTCTTTCAAATGAGTCTAAGTTTGTTGTTTAAAATGCCCACGTTTTTGCTTTCAGATGAGACTGAGTTTGTTGTTTTAAATGCCCTAGGTTTTTTCTTTCAAATGAGACAGAGATTGCCATTTAAAATGCCCATGTTTTTTCTTTCAAATGAAACTGAGATTTGCCATTTAAAATGCCCACATTTTTTATTTCAAATGAGACTGAGTTTGTCGTTTAAAATGCCCACATTTTTTATTTCAAATGAGACAGAGAATGCCATTTAAAATGCCCACGTTTTTGCTTGCAAATGAGACTGAGTTTGTTGTTTTAAATGCCCACGTTTTTGCTTCCAAATGAGACTCAGATTGTCATTTTAAATGCCCACATTTTTGCTTTCAAACAATGGAATGAGTTGTTGTTAAATACCCACGAATTGCCATTAATTGGTAGCATGTGCTTGCTGAGGTATGGCACAGTGATTCGCCATTAACTGGGACTGTGTTTTTTTGCTGGTGTGACCACGTTTTGCCCCTTTAAATGGTTGACTGTGGTTGCTGGATTGGACACCATTTTGCCTTAAATGTTGTCTGCGTTTTAATATTAATTACATCTTAATTGCAATGATAAAAGATATATTATTGCCTTATTAATTGCCATGTTATTTGCTACCGTGAGTTAATGATCAACAGATTCCTTCTTTTTGATTAATTGTCGCAACGAGTTAAATGGTTAAATGGTATGAAATCGTCTTGTTATTGAGTTATTAATTGTTATGTTAACAGTCATGTAATTGCCTTGTTACTGTTATATTAATTG
This sequence comes from Picea engelmannii, assembly GCA_009831015.1. Lineage (NCBI taxonomy): Eukaryota > Viridiplantae > Streptophyta > Pinopsida > Pinales > Pinaceae > Picea > Picea engelmannii. The sequence goes on from ML798413.1 coordinate 53,065, forward strand.
TTATGTTAATCAACATGTTAATCGCCTTGTTATTGCTTTATTACTTGTTATGATAACAGTCATGTAAATGGCCTTGTTATTGCTAATTTAATCGTTAGGTAACTACTATGTTAATTGTCTTCTTATATTGCGACAGCGATGTTAGTAGTTAGCAGTTTCCTTCTCAATGATAATAGATAGCTAGTATTATTGGTTCGGTCAATATAGCTAGACTACATGTTGAGATTAAATTGTTCATAGGTGTTATAATAGTAGCATCCTACATTAAGCTTGTTAATATTGTTATTCAAGTTAATGGATAGTTGGATGGAGATTTTGGATTAATGTAGAATTGTCCAATTAGATTGTATTAATGATTAAAATTAGGTTGGTGAGTAAAGACTAGATTGTCAATTTTAGACTTGCTAAATTGATTATAATGGAGGTTAGATGGTATTTATAATTATAGTTTAAATATTTCTTACTTAGACTTGCAATATTGATTGTATTAACGTTAAATTAGCAGGTGCGTTATTGACTAATTGTAACTTTGACGTGCCCCGTTTAGAATGGAACCCATGTTAAAATTGATTGTAGTCATTGGTTGGTTTAGACTGGGTGATTGGTAGGGTCAGGGATGATGTCATGTATAGGATTCCGTCATCCCTTGTCTTCTTCCTCTGGTGTTTCGTCGACCTATTGTTGGGGTATGGGTGTGGTTTTTCTTATTGATATTCGGTTCCTAGCGCATCTGTTTGTCTAGAGTCCTCGGTTCGGATAGCTTATGTTGCGCCAAGGTTATTGATGTGTCTATCACCTGGGAATGGCATGATTCCTGATGACAGGATCATGGCGTGCCCTATGGGTAGCAGCGAGTGAGAACTTAGCCGGAGTCGGTGTGTTTTGTGTGAGTGTTGTCAAGCATTGCCAGTTGCTTTATGGCACATGGGTTGAATTCCTTCAGGTATTGGGTTCGTGTGCCTAGAGGTTCTAGTCCTTATTGTTTGGATGTTACATCGGGATGGGGATGTTGTCCCTTAGCTTGTAGGCGTGGTCGTTTTGTGTCGGATGGGTAGTCATTCCTCCTTGTTTTTCTACACTTGATTCACCCAGTTTCCCTTGTGTTAGTGATTGGAGTCATAGTTGCTCGTTTGCCTAGAATGCGTGTTTGCGTTCATCGTCAGTGGTGTGGTTAACTATCGTTGTCATCGCCCTTCTTCCAAAACACAAAAAAAAAAATTGCACTATTGTTTGCTTGTAGTCGTAATGAAGAGGGGTCGTTACAGTTAATCTATTTTTTGTTTCTCCCCATTTTCTAGTTAATCTAACTTTTGTTTCTCCTCATTTTTTTTTGCTTGCATCAAGAATGAATATTAGTCTATTCAAGAACATAATAAATTATCATACTTACTCGATTCTACTTAAGGCACCCCACACCTGCATCTGATTGTGATAAAATTGTTCATCTTTTATCTCTGTGAGATTGGAATAGTTGAACTATGAATACAAAGTTGGAGGTTGGTGTAGGTCGACGTTTGGTCGGAGGTCAAAGTGTTGGGCAGGAGTCAAATTCCATTGGAATTATTCATTAAGTGAATGAGAAGAGGAATTGTAATGCATGGTTGAATATGGGTTCACATTAAGGTCTGCATTGTCCAAGTTGGTGTTGGGCCACTTAGATCGATCCATAGACATGACAATGTGTTGTTGTGTATTCATTACTGTATTGTAGTATTTTGCCTCGAGTTTCAACAACTTCTCTCGCGCTTCATCTCATTCTCTGTGAGTGGCTCTCACGATCTCTTGCAAGTGAAACAACCATGAGAGGTGTTACTTCAATTCTTCCATGTCGTGTGAACATACAATATAAATTAAATAATAATGATTATTTAATTTATATTTATGAATTCAAGGTTTGAGATCCCTTGTTTATGGTACCAAGAGACCAAGGAGCGATCATTGTTTTCTACTTTACTGGAAAAAAAATAAAAATCTCGTCCATTCAAAATGATGAATGAAAAGGAGGAAAAAAAAACGATGAGTTAGTTTTTTTTATTTATTTTCCTGTCTTTCTTGCTGAATTAATTGATTAATTAGTGCACTTCTTCTATGTATGTTTAGCGACATGGGCCATTGATTATTTGAACTAAAAACAACTGAAAGGGAGACCCATTCTGATCACGTGGTGTCAGCGAGACCCTATAGCACGCAGGAGTGGAGTTGAAAACATATTTATCAAGGTATGTTTTGAGCCTTCCCTGAATTTCATGTTTTATGGAATTTAGGGTTAGGGAATTAGGATCTGATTGTTGTTTAATTGAATTTTCGGACATTGGTTGTGTTGGATTCTTGCAGAATATGCATGAGTCTATTGAGCATGCAAGTCTTCATGGATTGGATGGGAAAGGTAAGGGATATGGATTTGATCATTTTGAAATAGAGGACGTTGCAAACACAGGTATTGAGAATGTTAATGGGATGTTGATAGAGGGAAATAAACTTCTCAAATACATGGGAATGGATGTCTATCATTTTTCTATTTCCTGGCCCCACATATTTCCCAGTAGGTTGAATTAAGAAACAATGTGTTCACATATATAAATAAATGTATGGAACCGTTCGATTCCATGACTCTTATTTCCATTTTTTATAAATTTAGAGAGGGATCTCTAAGACAGACTTTTGTATATTTGCAGAAGAATGCTTTCAAGATTTTGGAGTCCATGTGAGGTACTGGGTAACTGTAAATGAATCGTTGTTCTTCTTAGATTACGGCTATGATGTGGGCAGTTACACCCCCGGACATTGTTCATATGGATTTGGAAACTGCATGGTGGGTAATTACGCAATAGAACCTTATATTGTAAGCCACAATATACATCTTGCACATAGCGTCGCTGTAAAAATATATAGGACCAAGTACCAGGTGAGATTATATCTTGTTTTCAATTGACTGAGCACCAAAATCAAATATGAAGCATACCAAATTGATGTTTGATTGGTTATGAATTTAAAAAATTGATAGAATCATCACTTAATGGGTTATCAATTAAATATAGATTGATCACGTAAGGGGCTATTAGTTAAAGAGTACAATAACTCACTAAGGTTTAGGTTAATGAGTTTACCATTGATTATTTTATATGTATCTTTACCTCAATGTAATGTTTTTTAAAATGTAACATTATATATTTTGAAATTGTAAAATTTGATTGTGTTCATGAATTAAAATTTTACTTTTTAAAATTGTAAATTTTTAAATTGCATTAATGAAATCAATAGAGTAAAAAACCTTTTCTTTTGGAAGTGTACCTTTTACCTAGTAAATTGTAATTCTCATTTAATTAGATGACAAAAAATATTTTGTAGGGGCACTAAAAGTAGAGGTCGGAAGTGACCCTTATTAACCCCCATTTTATAAGTGAATGCTAGTTTACAAGTATAAAACCTAAAGCTATAGGTGGGAGAGTTTTGTATGGAAAATATCTGAATTCCCACATTAGATATGAAAAACCATGGCATGGATTACATATGAAGACATATGTGAGTGTAAAAATGCCATTTGGTAGAAAATGAAGAAAGACTTGGTCAAGACCTAACACAAACGTAAAACCAAAGTCTTATATGCCCCAAACTTGGTATACCCAGTCATTTGACTAGGAGAATCTATATGCGCCATATGGGAAAAAATGATGTGAATGTACCAAGGAAGAGTTCCCAATAGAGCCACAACACCTAAAGGCCAAGAGTTATCCAACCACTTAAATAGAGAGATCTTTGGTCATCATATTGCTACTCATGAAAAATTAATGATCATTGTTGGGCTACAAATGTTTTGATCCACGTTTTGATCTCTTGTAGGACAATAAGGGGCTACAAGTGTCAACAAAGATAGGAAAATTGATGATCATTGTTGGGCTACATATGTTTTGATCAGTTAGATAGTAGGTCAAAAAATTAAAGCGGTTTATATTGATGAATTGAATTGTTTATTTTTTATTGTTTTGGTTGGATTTGAGCTTAAAAATTCTTTTGATCTCTTTTGATCTCATCGTTGTGTTATCCAAACTATAATTGCAAGCTTCGATATCACTATGTCATTGTATAAAATGTTAATATCATTATCATTTTATAAAATGTTTCAAAAGAACTTAGTTCAATGGTTATCTATACAGATTATTTGTTCAATGAGCTTTATCCCTACAGTGTAGTTCAAGGTTAAGTGAATAGGAAACCAATATAATTTGGTCTCATTAGCAAGAAGGCTACATCAAATGTTTCAAGGTTTTTGGAATGCAACCTTCGTAATCCTGACTCCTAAGGTTGTTACTTGCAAGAGAGAAACAATAGAGGCAGATGACCAGGTTAAGTATTGTTGTTAAAATATTATCTCAAGCTCTTTATAGAATATGTGGACAAGCAGATGATGATTTTTGCATTTCTTTTTTTTGACAACACAATTACATCGTTGCAACTATGCTTCTTTGCAGTGGAAACAAAATGGACTTGATTCCTGGTCGATGGATATTTTCGCAACACCAATTTCCAAGACCTGTCATGTCATTTGCAAGAAGCTCAAAAGTCTTTGTATGAAAAAAAATGTTATAATGACAGTAAATTTTGTTTATAATTTTTATTAAATGGGTGTTGGGGTCACCAATCCACTCTAGTATCATTGATTCCTCCTTGACATGGTCAATTTCATCAAATAATCACCAATCCACCTGCATCATTAGTAAGCATTAAATTTTTATTACAATTATCCACAACATGCATCATCCAATACTTTGCATGCCAACTATCACCATTTGACTACAAATTGGCTACTCATAGTTGCTAATCAAAATATTCAAATTCATCTTTATTACTATAGTCATATGAATAGTATTGATTATCATCAATAACTAAGTGCATTGTTATCATTCCACTTAATCGATTAAACATCTACTTAAATAGGTTATCTATATTATCCCAAGTAATCAACTTAAATGTTATATGATTGCTAAGGATAATTCATCATCCACTATACATCAAAGGGATACAGACTCACCACACCTATGTTTATAGGAAAAGTTCTAAAGTTTAAAATTTATATATTATGAGTATTAAGTAAAATAATATGATAAGCATCAAGATAAACAAGTTTGTTAAAAAAAAAAAATTGATATTCAAAAGTTTGTTAAAAAAAAATAAGACACTCAATTTGAATTTGAAATTATTTGATAATAGTTAAAATTGAAATTTAATACTTAACTTAAAGGAAAATCTTGTAAAAACAAAAAAAACAAATTTAGATTCTACACTTAATAGATGGAGTGAATTCATCCATAAAAGGTGTTGCAATTTCTACAATGATCAAATTCTATAGGAATAACCTATTTGATGTTTGCTAAAGACAATTTTTGGTAAGTGATTGCAACTACATATAATGTGTAAACTCTGGATGCCTATAAATGATAAGTATAAATGTTAAGTATACAAATGAAAAACAATTGATCTGAAGGGACATAAAATAATTATCACCACAATTATGATAAACTCGACCAATATTTTAATTGAAAAATAAAATAATATATAATAATAAAGTAAAAATTGACTAATGAAATAATATATAATAATAGATATGTTAATTTGTTTGTTTTTTTAAATAACTTATATTTATACTCTTTTACAAATATTGAATATAGTCTATTTAAAGTTTTTTTTTTAAATTATATTTATATTTTTATAACATTATTCAATATACTTTATTACATATTACATGTAATACGATATTACATATTACATGTAATATGTTATGTAATACGATATTACATGTAATATGTAATAACATATTACATGTAATATGTAATATATAATGTAAGATGTAATATATTACATATTACATGTAATATGTAATTATGTTATATGTAATTATGTAATATTACATGTTGATATGTAATAACATATTACATGTAATATGTAATTATGTAATATTACATGTTAATATGTAATAACATATTACATGTAATATGTAATTAAATAACATATTACATGTAATATGTAATAACATGTTGATGATGATGATGATGATTAACGTCCACTAAGATCTAATTGGTTTATTGGATCTTAAGAGGGTAAGTGATTACTTGTGATTCTTTAGAATTTTGTTTATGTGCTCAAAAATCATTAAGAGAAGCTTTCCAAGATCACCATACTTTTGTTGAGTTAAGAGGTTACGAAGGTTGGTACTGTGATCAATATTTTGAAAATAAAATCTAATATGGGTATAGGCTAAACAATCTAAGAGAAATTGTTTTTCATCTTCAACCTTCTTAGTGTCACAAAGGTGACACACTCTTTCATCCCATGGTGTTTTAGGAATTGACCAATGCCCACTTTCACTATGGAGCTCGTGAGAATTTGTTCTCACTTGGCAAAATAGATAGATAATTTTGATTTTCTAGATTATGGTTGATTACATCTTTATAATACCTTAATTTTCTTTTTTCCTCTAACACTTTATCACACCACATTTTTTCCTTAAATTTTGATTCGACGTTTTTCTTAATAGTATCTTTAATTACATGTAATATGTAATTAAATAACATATTACATGTAATATGTAATAACATCTTACATGTAATATGTTACTTTTTAAATAACTTATATTTATATTCTTTTACAAATATTGAATATATTATATTTAAAGTTTTTTTTTTAAATTATATTTATATTTTTATAATATTATTCAATATATTTTATTTAAATTTTAAAATACATATTTATGGAAAAGTTTATGGTTGATTATTTTAATTTTTATAATTAAAGAAACTCTAAAGACAACTTTTGCAATGGAATGGATTGTGTTAAATAAAAAATAAAAGAGGACATATACAAATAAAAAGAAAATATTATTTAAATGATAAGAATAAAATTATATCATAATTAAAACATTAAATTAAGTTGTTTATGTAAGTTTCCACAATTAAAATTGTGTTTAAAGTTTTTGACGTTTAAATTATTGTAATTATAATAGAGATAAGTCATTTGGGGATTGCAATGGGCTTGGGCTACACCAACCCTTAACATGAGTGTCTCCTCCCCACTAAACTTACCGTAAAGGTATTGAACTCTACTTGCCTAACAAACCAAACCAATTGAGTTAGCAAATAAAATTTGACAATTTTAATAGACAATATTAAATTTGAAGTTAATTAAAATTATAATAAAAACAAATGGAGTGTGATTAGTAACAAGACACTTATTAAACTTCACCCAAAGAGCACTAATATGTCATATCCTTAAAAAAATAGGTACATGACTATTTTAATATATTATGTCATATGGATGGCACTATTGTTGTGCTTGTGACCCCTCCACTACACTACACATCCACACATTAAGGAACACGAATACTACCATAGCATTACAAAACTCAAATAACATTAAACAAAAACACAATGTTACAAAAAAAAATTAGAGAATATTCAAAAGAGAATAAAAAGCAAATCCACAAATTCAATTAAGAATTAAGAGGATAAAACATAATAAAGAAAAAAATTCTAATAATTTTAAAAATCTTAATTTTTGTTTTTATTATATCAAATATATAAAAATAAATAAAAATAAAGTAATTTATTAACTCTTAATGATACTAATAAACAATTATATCATAATTTTAATTAAAGAAGTTATGTAACATATTAAAATAAATTATTTAAACTAAAAATATATATAAAATCTTTTTATAAATATTTAAATTATGTAATTTTTTATAAATTTAAATATTTGTATAAAAATATAGTAAAATATCATTAACAATTTATCTTCTTTTAAAAATGTTATTATTTTTTTAATTATATAATTTTTTTATAAATTTGAATATTTTATAAAAATATAATGCAATATTTTATCATTAGTTTTGAAAGTTAATTCGAGTTTTTTTTAAGTATTTTTGTTTAAAGATCCATTGGTATTTCGATTTTCGACTTTCAATTGGCAAAAGTGAAAAAGTTATAAGTAAAAAGAATATAATTTATTCATTGAAATATGAAAGAATAACAGTGAACTTTAGACAAATTCATTGTTTTTTATATTAAATTGTAAATAGAATAAAATATTAGTTGATTTTTTGGGTATATTTGTTCTAATTTTGATTTTTTAAGTCTGTTATTATTTGATTTTTAGTTTGTTATTATTTGATTTTAGTGATAAAATTGTATTTAAACTTATAATTTTAGTTTATTCTAATTGGCTTTCCCAGTCTCTTTATTGCAATGTTAATAATAAATATTTATAATTTTATTAATTTAAAATATTTTTTTTTATTTTTTAAATATTAATTTCCTTTTCAATGATTTTAGAGAGTCCGATAAAGTCAGTTCGGTGCAATCCCGTTTAAGGAAAGCCAGTGAAAGCGGGTGCCGTAAAGAGGTAGAGTTCGTAACCAAGGCATTTGAGAACTCGGAGGGACCCTCAATCAGAATTCTTAGCTCAAGATACAGACAGACAATCGGCCATGGCGGCCATAGAAGCTTCGGGCAAGTAACATAAGCTGGCAAGAAAGAGGTAGAGTTAGAATATTACACGTAACAGAAAATATTATAATAATATTCAAAACAGCCCTTGCAAGGAAGTCAATAAGCAAAATTACGTGTCAAGAGGAGATGGGTTTAAAAGAAAAATTACGTGTTAAGAGGAGATGGGTTTAAAATTGGATTGGTGATTTTTAAAGATGGCATAAATGGACAGTAATGTAATGGTTGTTTTTTAACAGTTTTTCTACAAAACCTAACACTAAATATACCTTCTGCATAATTACAAAGTAATATATTAGTAATGAAAAAATATATTAATAGTGTATAAATAAATTAATTCAATATTATATAAATGAATTAATGTATTAATGATTTATTAATGTATTAATGTATTAATACTTAAATAAATTAATATAATGAAGTATTAATGTATTGATTAATTAATATCTTAATGTAATGTAAAAATTAAAGTATCAATATATTAATGTAAGAGGTTAATTAATAAATAGTTCAATAATATATTGTATTAATTAATTAATATAATATTACACTATAAATACATTAATACTTTAATGATGATGATAATGATTAACGTCCACTAAGACCTTAAGAGGGTAAGTGATTACTTGTGATTCTTTAGAATTTTACTTGTGATTCTTTATTTATAGCGATAGAACTCTAGATCACCCCAAAAATTGAAATAGATTATACAATATTAGTATTTAAACTTTAAAGTTTTATCAAAATTCAAAATGGATTTCAAAATATATTAATAAAATTTAATTACAATAAAAAGAAATTGAACCACTTTTTCTCTATGTATAGCCATAGAACTCTAGATCACCCAAAAAATTGAAATAGATTATACAATATTATTATTTAAACTTTAAAGTTTTATCGAAATTCAAAATAATTCAAAATGGATTTCAAAATATATTAATCATAGGACCTTTGCCCATGGAAAGCCACGACAGTTTCAAAAAAGGATCCCGAGTGTCTCAAATTCCTATTTATTATTATCCTTCTGGTCTCTATCCTTAACAATAGCTTTTCGATTTCTAATTATTGTCCATTTTCCTTCTTTCTTGGCTTCTTTTACCTTTTGAACTTCTTTCCTTAATTAAACTTGGTCTTCAGGAATGAGGTCTTCATTTATAAATATTCATAATAAATTAATAAAATAAAAATATATTTATGATACGTTTCACTATTATATTATTATATTAAAATATTAATACAATAAATCATTATTTATATATTAAAAAAGTATTAATATATAAAATAATATTATTATATTATTATATTAAGATAACAAAACATTATTAATATAATAATAATAATCTATTTTTAGGGTCATGATCAAACCTGACTGTTAAAGTCTACGAGGGTATGCATACCCTACCCCCCTCTGGATTTGAATCTGAGTCTGTGACCCCTTAAGAGGAAACACATGTTCTTAACCATTAGGCCCACTCAGGCTGTATTAATAATGTATTAAAACATTAATAAAGTAATAAAATTTTAATATATTGATAGCATAATACAATAATGTATTAAAATGTTAATGTATTAATTAAATAATACATTAATAATATAAAATAGTAAATAGACGTATTAAATGTATTAAAAAATTAATATAATTTATAAATTAAAGTATTAAAACATTAATGTATAACTTATTGTATGAATGTAATGTATTAAATGATTAATAATAATGTAAAATACATAATTTAATAATTTAATTAATGTCATATATAAAATAAATTGTTTATAGATTCACAATGTAATGTATTAATGAAATTAATAAATATTTTAATTTGCAAAACTAAATGATGATGATGATGATGATAATTAACGTCCACTAAGACCTAATTGGTCTATTGGACCTTAAGAGGGTAAGTGATTACTTGTGATTCTTTAGAATTTTGTTTTTGTGCTTGAAAAACATTAAGAGAAGCTTTCCAAGATCACCATACTTTTGTTGAGTTAAGAGGTTAGGAAGGTTGGTAGTGTGATCAATATTTTGA
>ML798413.1:64264-78090 GCA_009831015.1 Picea engelmannii
AATCTTCTTTTCCAAAATGATTCCATAAAGCTTGGCTAAAATCGGGCTAATCATAATGGTCCTATAATTAGAGGGAATGTTTTTATCCCCATTTTTTAAAATAGGAACAATGAGGCTTTGCATCCAGGGTTTAGGGAAGCCCTTCTTGACTGCTAAATTGAAGAGCTTGTGTATGTGAGGGATAAGGATTGGCCCTCCGATTTTAAAAATTTCAGCTTGGTAGCCTTCAATGTCATTAGTTTTCCCATTTGCAAGCCGCTTAACCCCGAACTCTATGTCATCTAAAGAAAAAACTTATCCCTTTGTAGGGACAATAGGAATGGTGTCCATGGCATTAGGGAACTCGTAAAGAATTTTAAGGTAGGAATTCCAGTCCGTTAAGGGAATCCTATTATTTTCTTTAGTATTGCGGTTTAGAATTTGGCTCCAGAACTTCTTAGGATCCAACTTGTATAGTTGTGAAAGTTGCTCTTGTCTTTTATTGATATAGTATCTTTTTTTTCTTTTAATTAGGGTTTTGTATGTATTGATCTTATCAAGTTTTAAGGGCTCATTAGAAGCATCCCTAATGGCTTTCCTAGCAATTTTACATTCTTTATCATACCAAGGGTTGGTTGTTCTATTATTCTTTTTATGGGACACCTCGAAAGAGAACTTGTTAATGGAAGTGGAAAGGGTAGTTGTAAAATTATGATAGAGTTCCTCAATGTTGTCCTTATAAGTTAGGAGTTTTAATTTACTATTTAAATCCTTTAAGAAAATGTCAACTTTACTTTTGTCAAAGCACAAATTCCTTTGATTATCATAATTCTCTTCAATGGTTAAACTATTAATATTATAATAAAAAATAAATACATTTAAATTATTTTAGAATACTATTATATAAATACAGAAACATTAATATATTAGTGAACCTTAATCATCATCATCATTAATATACTACATTTTTACATTAAAATATCAATGCATTAGTACTATAGTCATGTATACATTATTTCAACTAATACAATAATCAGATATTATTTTCGAGATTAACTACGTAGTGTAAGTCATTAATCTATGACCCATATTCATGAGTATTATTTTCATGAGTATGAAAATAATATCTAATATCTTGCAGTACGGAAGCCCCTATATGCTTAATACAATAATCATTAATGCATTAACACAATTTGCTATATTATTAAAGTAATATATTAAATTTACATTAATAAACTATTAATATATTACATTTACACTATATTAATTTAATTATTAGTATTTATGGCAATTAATGTATTAACACTTAAATTTAAACATTACATTAATGTATTGAATTGCATTATTACTAAATAAATTATTAAATAATACATTAGTAATGCAAAAATATATTAATAATATATAAATTAATTAATATGATATTATATAAATCAATTAATATACTAATTAATTATTAATTAATTAATGTATTAATACTTAAATAAATTAATATATTGAAGTATTAATGTATTGATTAATTAATACCTTAATATAATGTAAAAATTAAAGTGTAAATACATTAATGTTAATTAATAAATAGTTCAATAATATATAGTGTATTAATTAATTAATTAATTAATATATTATTACACTATAAATACATTAATACTTTAATAAAGTCTTATAATAATTTAATAAAATAAAAATATATTTATAATACATTTTACTATTATATTATTATATTAAAATATTAATACAATAAATCTTTATTTATATATTAATAAAATATTTAAAAATTAATAAAATAATAAAATATTAATAATGTATTAGTATGTTGATTGGATAATACAATAATGTATTAATTAAATAATACATTAATGATATATTGTTAATGTATAAAATAATAATTATAAATATTAAAGGTGTTATAAAATAAAATAAAATTAATGTAATTTAGAAATTAAAGTATTAAAATATTAATGTATAATATATATTAATTGATTATTAAATATTAAAAGTATTATAAAATATAAAAAAAATTAATGTAATTTAGAAATTAAAACATTAATATATATTGATTAATAATAATGTAAAGTATATAATTTAATTAGTATAATGTATAAATTAAAAAAAATTATATATTAATAAATTAATTAAATTATTAAATAAATTAATACAATACTAAATAATACATTATTAAACTATTAATATATTAATAAAGTAAAAATACTTTAAAATTACTTTACAATATTATTATATAAATACAAAACATTAATATATTACATTTTTACATTGAAATATCAATTCATTAATACAATATTTATGCATATATTAAAATAATTAATACAATAATAATTAATGCATTAACACAATATTATATATTAAAAATACATTAATAAACTAAAAATATATTTTAAAAGGTATTAATACATTAAATTTACATTTTATTTTTATACTCTATTAAGTTAATTATTAATATTTTATATTTATTAATGTATTAACACTTAAATTTAAAAATTACATTAATGTGAATTGCATTATTATATTAAATTATTAATACAATAAAACATTATTTATATATTAATAAAATATTAAAATATTAATAAAATAATTAAACATTAATAAGGTAATTAAATATTAATAATGTATTAATACATAGATGAGATAATACATTAATGTACTAACTATTAATGTCTTAATAAAATAATACATCAATGTTATATAAATTAATCTATAAAATAATAAATACAAGTATTAAATTTATTAAATAATTGAAAAGTTAATGTAATTTATAAATTAAAGTAGTAAAACATCAATGTATAACTTATTGTATGAATGTGATGTTGGGATATGTTTGTCATTGTAATGTTGGGCTATTTCTGCCACATTGCGACATTAGGTTCTATACATCACATAGCAACAAGGGGTTATGTTTGTCACATTGCGACGTTTGGAAATGTGTGTGACATTGTGACGTCATGATATGCATGTATATCACATCGTGGTGCTATGGTTCATTACATAGTGATGACGGGTCTATGTGCATAACATTGCGACGTTAGAAAGTTATGTGCATTGTGACAAAGGAAAGAGTTTTGTAACATAATGAGGTATGAGCATGAACGCCAGATATCGACGTTGTAATATTCATCACATTGCAACGTGAGGAAATGTTCATTTCATTGCAATGTAGGGTTATGTTTGTCACATTGCGATAGTGGGCTCTACACATTACATTGTGATAAGGGGTTATATTCGTCACATTGAGACATTTGAAAATCTTTGTCACAATGCAACATTGGGTTCTATTTATCACATTGCGACAAGGGGTTATATTCATCACATGCAACATATGGAAATGTTTGTCATAATGCCATATTGGTTTATGTACATCACATTGCAACAAGGGGTTATGTTCATCACATTGCGATGTCTGGAAATGTTTGTCACANTTTATCACATTGCGACAAGGGGTTATATTCATCACATGCAACATATGGAAATGTTTGTCATAATGCCATATTGGTTTATGTACATCACATTGCAACAAGGGGTTATGTTCATCACATTGCGATGTCTGGAAATGTTTGTCACATTATGACATTAGGATATGTGTGTAACATTGTGTCGTGAGGATATGTTCGTTAAAATGAAACGACAAGGTTATGTTCGTCACATTGCGACATCTATTTATGATAGTCACATTGCAATGTTACTATGTTTGTGAGATTGCAATGTTATTATTTCCATCACATTGCGACGTTACAATGTAGGGTTTTGTGCTTCCTATTGCAATACAGTATTTTTGTATTAAGAGATTAATAAAATAATTAAAGTATTAAGAGATTAATGTATAACTTATTATATGAATGTAATGTATTAATTAATTAATAATAATGTAAAGTACATGATTTAATTAATGTAATGTATAAATTGAATTATTTATAATGTATTAATAAAATTAATAAATATGTTAATACAATATTAAATAATACATTGTTAAAGTATTAATATGTTAATAAAATAAAAATACATTAATACTAATTTATAACATTATCACATAAATACAAAACATTAATGTATTACAATTTTACATTAAAGCATCCATTCATTAACTCAATATTCATGAGTACATTAATTCAATTAATACAATAATCATTAATGCATTAATATAATATGCTACATTCCCCGGATGGGGTGTCAGCAGAGGATACGCGGCAGTTGGAGGAGAGAGAGGACAGCCAGCGGGGCACGGAGCCACGTGAAGGGCTCGTGCCCCTACCTGCCACCCTCCCGCAAATTTAATCCTCCCTATGTTATACGGGCGAGCATTAACGCCCCTCTCTTTCGACGGCTTTGATATCGAGCAGCGACAGGTAATGGCTCACAGTTTGCGTTGTTGGAGGGTGAGGTTCCTCCGAGCCAGCATCGACGAACCTCTGGTTTATCTCCCTTACGTCTGGACTCTCGCCTGTTGCATTTGCATCTCAATGCCAAAACATAAGAAACGGCTGAGAGGGAAGCCACGACGAGGCTCCCCCTGGAAACCCCGTCGACCTGAGGTACCCCCCTCTGCGCACCCGACTGAGAACGAGACCACCCATATCATGGCTCTAGTCCCCCAACTACATAGCTTAGCCTGGCGTGTTCTACACCCTCTGTCGATGACTGATTCTCCTAGGCCACCCTCCCTAGCTCCTCCTGGCTCCCCTGCCACCCAGCACCCTTCAACCTCGCAAGCCCTACCCAGTGAGAATTGCGCCTCAACAAATTCACTCCGCGGTGAGCAGCTTCGGGAGAAGATCTCAATCCTTCACGGTCTGGTCTTCAACCTCCGCCAGGGGGTGGACGACTTGAGGTTTTGTCTCGAGGACAACATTGAGAAAATTGACCTCTTTCTCCAACTTCTCTCGGCCCTGCAAGCCGTTGTTCCCACAGACCCGGAAGGAGAAACTGCCAAGCCTGAACCCATGGATGATTTCGTGGACGTCCAGACCGACAAGCAACAGGAACCAGGCGCTACCACTCGCGGCGAAGATACAGAAGAGCCTCCCAGCACATAACCTGTGAAGCAAAGAGCTGAACACGAGCTTGGAATAGAACCTACAACTAAGGAAACTAAGCACACAAGTCAGGGCTCTGACGATAAAGCGAAAGACCACGAGCATTGGGGGGATGGTACAACGATAGTGGAAGAGGAGTCGTGGCCTGGAGATCTCCAAGGCACCTGGCAAGGCTACGCATCAACAGCTTAGGTTATGTGTCAGGTTCTCAGTTTATGTGTCCAGTTCTTAGTTTATGTGTCAAGTTCTTAGTTTGCACATTTTCAGACTTTAGAGACATATCACTTTATAAAGCTTTTTGATTACGGTGATGATGATTGGGCTGGTTTCCCCTCTGTTGGGGCAGCCACATCAGCAGCGTCAAAACTATCTATGTACCTGGCTCTCTTTTTGCCTCTGGCAGGTTCCAATATAATTCCCCTTCTTACTTAAAAAAATATATATATAATATGCTACATTAATAAAGTAATGCACTAAAAATACATTAATAAACTGATAATATATTAAGCAAGTATCATTACATTAAATGTGTGTCACATTGTAATGATATGGCTATGATTATCACATTGCGACGATAAAGCTAGGTTCATCACATTGCAATGTACGACATATGTTTGTCACATTCCAACATTACTATGTTTGACAAATTGCGACATCCATTTATGTTCATCACATTGCGATGACAGAGCTATGTTCATCACATTGTGACGTCTGCATATGTTCGTCACATTGTGACATGACTATGTTTGTGATGATAGGATTGTGCTCGTCACATTGCAATGACAGGGCTATGTCCGTCACATTGTGACACCTGTGTATGTTTTGCACATTACAATGGCAAGGCTATGTTCATCACATTGTGACATCCATATATGTTCATCACATTGTGACATTACTACAATCATTAAGTTGTCAAATCCATTTATGCTCGTCACATTGCGACGAAAGTGCTATGTTAATCAGATTGCGACATATGCATATGTTTGTCACATTGCGACATTACTATGTTTATGATGATAGGTCTATGTTCATCGCATTGCGATGAGAAAGCTATGTTTGTAGAAATGTGATGTTATTTTATGTTCGTCACATTGCAAGGACACAAAGATGTTCACCACATTGCGACATTTGTATATGTTTGTCACATTTCGACATTACTATGTTTGTGATGATAGGTCTATGTTTGTCACATTACTATGTTTGTGATGATAGGTCTATGTTTGTCACATTACTATGTTTGTGATGATAGGTCTATGTCGAAATGTGATGTTCGTATAATTTTGTCACATTATGACGACATGGTTATGTTCATCACATTGCAATGTTTGTATATGTTCATCACATTGCAATGTTACTATGTTTGGTATATTGTGAGGTTATTATGTTTGACACATTTTGACGTTTGGAAAAGTCTTTCACATTGCGACAACCGGTATATGTGCATCACATTGCAATGTTAGGAAATGTTCATCACATTGCGATGATAAGGCGATGTGCGACACATTTCGAAATTTGTTTATGTTCGACAAATTAACACATGTTCATCCCATGACAAAGTTGGTTTGTGTTCGACACGTTATGAAAATGATGTTTTGGTGAAGCTTTAAAAAAATAATCTAAATGTTTCTTTGTGAAAAACATATGAATGTTGAAGTGATGTGATATATTACATAAAAGGAATCTTAGAATTGCACTTGTTCTGAGCACTTTCATAACATATGATCTTAAATTTAATTAATTTAAAAAAATACATATAAACTTTATACATATTCTATAATTTGAAGATATTAAGAAAATTATTTTAAATAATATATTCAATATTCTATACTATATATATTATATATAATTATTTAAGTCCATGATATACAACATGAATTTCATATATTCTATACTATATATTATATATAATCACTAAAGTCCACGATAAACAACATGAATTTCATAAAATTCAGAAAGAATTAATATAAAATGACAACCCCAAATTTATTGAGATTCAATGAATTTGTTATAAGATTTCATTTAATTATCCAAAGGTTACATTATGCAATTAACATAGTAAAATTGTTAGTGGTGACATACACCTAAACAACAAATAAACAAATCATTTATTAATATATTTATTATTAAACATATTTATTAACATCTTTATTACTAAACATCATTTATTAATATCTTTATTATTAAAAACATCATTTTCATTATATTAGATATTAAAAATAAATAAAACTTAAAATCCCTTTATTCAAACTTGAAAATCTCTTTATACAAGCTCTTTCCTCACACACCAGGCTGCTTATCTTCTCTGTTGGGAGATCCTGTAATTATCGCATGGTCATATATAAGCTCATTATCCAATATTTTTTTTTAAACTTCTTTTAATTCTAAAATATTTTCCCATATTGAATGGAATCCTAATAAACCTAAACATAAACACTCATGACATGTAAATTAATGTTCCTAATCCAAGAAGATAGAGACAGACATCTACTATCACAGCAGTAACCATATGTTTAACAACATTAACACTAACAAATTTAACGGACCAATTCTATGTTGGAATATAAGTTCTTTCGATTTGACAAAGTTAATGGTTTGTTGTGTTGCAGTAAAACCATATTAAAATTTAAACAATCCGAAGAACCTGTAGTAGTTTGACGACATGGCCATTTCCAAATAATCTGTGTTTGGGATCGTTCTGCGGGGAATAGGGTGCGAGCACGCATTTCTCTGAACATTTATTTTTCTTGAACTTGCAAGCAACGCAAGCAGTTTCTGCCTCAGAAACTTGGCTCGTGACCTATAAAACAGATACACTCTCACAATTCTTCCCTTGTAGCTCAAAGTTCTGCAACATATCTCACCCCACTCCCAGTCATCCCACCAATAGTAGTTGCAAGCATATGATGAGATCGCAAAAATACAACTATAACATCAAACGCCAGAAAATAAATTGAATCGTAGGCTAAACATGGCCATGTTTCACACCCTAATCGATTCGTAGGCCAAATGTGGAAATGTTTCACACCCTACAAAATCTAACGCCCACCACCAATATGATATGTGAAATCAGTGGTCGTGCCCCCTAATCATCCAAACGTGTCAATAAAATATTGCATAGATATTAATCTTTGTTAATCATCTTAACGTGGCAATCATACAACCTTACAGTAATTTTTTAATATGATTAGGTAAATGTGAAAAATTAAACATGTTAACGGATGCATCAATGCACAAAAGTTATTAACATTAAATCATATTCATTGATTTGGAGCGACGACGAAGAATATGCCAGCATCTTTAATTGTTGGCCATAAGATTGGAATTTGTAATTAAAAGGTTGATTAAACCATCAATTCCAATAGGGGGGACGCCTATCGGTATAAATATTGGTTGTTGGTTAAACCATGATCATATGATCACATTTATATGTGTATTGACATAACTATATGGTTGTTTGCTAACCATGGAATGCAAGTTTTGTTGAGTTTTTTATTTTGCTGAAGGTTAGGTTGGCTTTGTATGTTAGTGATATTTAAAAAAATTATTAATAACAAAAAATATAACTAAATATTTTAATATCCATTTTAAATGAAGTAATTTTATATCAAATTTTATATACAAATAGTAGAGAGAAAAAAAATTATATACATGTGTTTTTTACTTCTTAGTAAGAAGGAGATGTGTAATTCCTCAATGATTAATATGGATTTAAGAAAATAATAGCAACAACCACTTTATAAAAGTGGTTGATATACCTAGATGGTCATTTTCCACCTTTCCAAACTAATGGCGCCCATCCACCTATATCAACCACTTTTATAAAGTGGTTGTTGCTAGTTGAGGGAAAATATGCCTTGGGGACTACCATTAATATATTAACATACAATTAATGTAATAGTAATAATATATTAATGTATAATACTTAATGTTCTATTAATGTATTAATGCAATGTATTACATTAATATAATATATAATAAGCACGTATAAATGTAGTATATAAATTAAAATATTAATTTTCATTAATGTATAATGTAAAGTATTAATTGATTGATACATTAATAATGTAATGCATTAATCAATTAATACTTTATTAATTAATACACTAATAAAATAATACAGTAATAACACATTAAATGCATTAAATACATTGACTTTAAAGTATTTAAAAAGTTCTGGATGGGGTGCTATGTAGCCTACCCAGGCCTCAAGCCATAAATATGGCAGGTCGTTGCCCTTTAGCTCCATCTTGAATGAAGGGAGACCATTACTACCTGCAGAGAATGGGAGGACAACTCCCTTGAGTTAGGATAATGGCAGCACTAAGGTTTAATTGTAGAGATCGGGCGAGTACAGGGGTCATGTCATCCCATAGTTTAACTCTCCCGCTTGACGTAGGTTGGAACTACTTCTCCCTCATGCTCTACCACCCTGCTTGCTCTGAGAAAGGAACCAGCGAGTAGTGGATCTTCCTCGTAGTCACTAAGTGAATTATCATCCCTCATGGTCTCACCATACCGAGAGAGAGGGGTAAGTTGAGGCATGTCCTAGCCTGGTATATTTATGTTGCTCGATAGAGATGGGTGCAGTAGCTAGAACAAGCCTTGTCCATAGCCCAGACGCAGTGCACGGAGAGGTAAAGGACACCACCGATGGCTTATGTTGAGGAGGTGATTCTGGAAATCCAGGTTCCTCCAGAATCCCTCCTCTTCACACTTCCAAATGACTTGCATTTCTCCAGCCACAACACAACGAGTATTAGCACCCAGGATGCCATGGAAGGCGCCACCTGCATAATTGAGGAGGAATTCCTAAGGTAATTCCTCCACTTGGACTCAAGTGTTTCAGCCCAGGATACCAACAACAAAGGTGGGGAAGCAACGAAGATGGCCAAGGCAGAGTACATTAGCACTGGGATGGAGGACAAGGGCATCACACAGGGGCCTCCACCACTCTCTGTGAAGCCTTTTGTGCTTTGGCCCAGGGACGACCCTCTCACTAGATCTCTAGATGACATACCCCTAGGTGCCATGGTTAATTTTTGGTTCTTTGCAATAGGTTCCTTGTACAATTCTCGCCCAGATCTTTGTACTGGGACGATACAGTATTACAATTTCATTTTCTTTTTTCAATTGCTAGGTTGCCTTAAACTTCTAGAACAATTCTGTAAGAACATGAATCTGCCACATGCTCTGGTTTCCGTTTGGTGGGCAAGATGGCAGATAGCACTTTGGACTAAAAGTATCACATTATGCCACATGTTTTGGTTTCCGCTAATTTGGCAGAACAGATGGCAGACTGATGACACGTGGCATTTTTGTACTATAACAACACAGTAATAAGAAACACCTTTTTTACTTAAAAAAAAAGTATTTAAAAACATTATTGAAGTATTAATACATTAACAATAGATTATTACATTACTATGATGTTACATTACTATAATGTAAAATTAAAGTAATAATACATTAATTATGTAGTGTATTAATTAATTAATACATTGCTAAGTTATTAAAGTATTAATACACTAATAAAGTACATTAATAATGCATTACTAAAGTAATAATACATTATTAAAGTACTAATATATCCATTGAAAATGACCATGATGGTGGTTTCTTACCCTCATGACTATGATCGGCATTAATACGTTAATGTATATTGCAATGTATAAATTTAACCAATTAATACATTAATACATTTTTAATAAATACATTACTAAAGTATTAAGACATTAATAAAGTATTAATACACTAATAAAATGATACATCAATAAATTAGTAATACATTACTAAAGCATTAATACATTAATGTATAAAATAAAGTAGTAATACATTATTATAGTATTAAAACATTAATTGACAATGAATATGGTTCACCATGGTTGACCATGACCGTGGTTAACTTTGGTAGACTTTGGTATACATTGGGAAGGAAAGGCTCAGTATGGTTGATCGTGGTTGTCATTCCCCATGGTTGACTATGGTTCATCGGAGTTTATTATGGTCGAAAATGCCCATGGTTGACCGTCGTTGAGAATTCATATGTGATTATGGTGGGCCATGTTGATTATGTTTAACCATCGGTTATTATGTCACTACTACATTGAAATGTTGATCATGTTTTGTTCCTATCACATTGCGACAACATGTTTTTTTCATCACATTGTGACATCAACTTTTGTTCATCACATGACATCCTAATTTTATGGTCATCAAATTACGATGAAGGGTTTTTGTTCATCACATTATGGTGTTGAATATGTTTGTCACAGTGCAATGATGGGTAACATTTGTCACATTGCGATGTCGAGAAATGTTCATGTCATTGCAATGTTGGTCTATGTTTGCCACATTGCCACATTGCCACATTCGGTTGTGTACATCAAATTCCAACAATGGGTTGTGTTCATCCCATTGTGATGTTTGGAAATGTTTGTCACAATGCAATGTCAGGATATGTGAGTCGGATTACAATGTGAGAATATGTTCATCATATTGTGATGATAGGGATATGTTCGTCACATTGCGATGTTTGTTTATGTTCATCAAATTGTGAATGTTCGTGACATTGTGATGTCCATATATATTTTTTAGATTGTGATCGCAGGACAATGTTCATCAAATTGCAATGTTGCAATGCTTGGTAGATTGGCACGTTACTATGTTCGACACATTGCGATGTTTGGAAATGTTTGTCACCTTGTGACATCGGGATATGTGCCTCACAATGCAATGTTGTTATCCACATTGTGACACCATGGACATGTTGGTCACATTGTGACATCAGTTTATATTCGTCACATTGCGATGTTACTATGTTCAGTAGATTTCAACATTACTATGTTTGTCAGCTTCCAATGTTATTATGTTTGTCACTATGCGAAATATTGTGATGACAAGCATATGTTCATCATATTGTGACAACAAGGATATGTTCGTCACATTGGGACATCTATTTATGTTTTTCAAATTATGATAACAGGAAAAATTTCATGACATTACAACGTCCATATATGTTCGTCAGATTGTGACGATAGGGCAATACTCATCACATTGCGACATCTATATATGTTTGTCATATTGTGATGACAGGACAATGTTCGTCAAATTGCAATTTTGCAATGCTTGGTAGATTGGAACGTTACTATGTTTGACACATTGTGATGTTTGGAAATGTTTGCCACATTGAGACATTGGGATATGTGTGTCACATTGCAATGTGAGGAAATGTTGCGACGACACAACAATGAGTGACACATTGCAATGTATGTTTATGCTCGCCACAATGCAACATTACCATCCACATTGTGATGACATGTCTTTGTTGGTAACATTGTGACATAAGTTTATGTTTCTCACATTGCGACGTTACTATGTTCAATAAATTTCAATTTTATTGTGTTCCTCATATTACAATGTTATTATGTTTGTCAATATGCGACGTTACTATGTTTGACACATTGCAACATTACCAAGTTCATCACGTTGTAACATCTGGTTTTGTTTTTCATATCTCAATGTCAAGGTATGTTTGTCGCATATCAAGGTTGTTTTGTGTTAGACACATAATGGAAAGGAATTTTTGGAGAATTTAAAAAAAAATGTCTAACTTAGTAATTCCTTAGGGAGAAAGATAGAAACTTTGAACTGATGTGATATATTTCATAGAAAGAATATTATAAACATACTTGTTCTAAGGTAGTAATAATAAAACATGAATAAAGTAATACATTAATAAAGTAGTAATGCATTGACCTTAATGACCTTAGAAATACGCTATTAAAGTATTAATACATTAATCCATAATGTAACATATCAAATTATCAATACATTAATAATACATTTTAAATTAATAATACATTAATAAACACATTATTAAAGTATTAATACCTTAATAAATATATTAATAATACATTATTAAACTATTAATACATTAATTGACAATGATTTTGGTTGAATATGGTTGACCATGACCATGGTTAACTTTGGTAGACATTGGTTGGCAATAGGAAGGAAAGGTTAACTATGGTTGATCATGGTTGTCCTTCACCATGATTGAGTGTAGTTGACCATGATCGTTGTTGACTATGGTTGACCTTATTTTATTATGGTCGACCATGCCTATCGCTAACCTTAGTTGACCATGTGGATGTGATTATGATGAACCATGTTGATTAATCTTAACCATACTTTACTATGGCAATAGTGCATTACAATGTTGATCATGCCATGATGTTTTCTTTTTACATATTATTTTGTTTTTATATTTTATAATGAAATAAAAAAATTATGAAAAATAATTTTTTTATATTAAAATCCTCCATAAATATACAAAAGATATTTATATATTTTGACCAATTTAAAATATCCTAATGTCAATCAAAATACAAAATGTTGTATTTCTCTTAATCTATTGTTATTAAACATTTGTATTAAAATATATATAAAAAAAAAATCTTGATATAATATATTGTTATTAGATATTTGATTTACATTCAACATTTTTTTTTTAATTAATAGAATTGTTTAATATTGTTAAGTTTTTAATATAATATTTTATTTATTTTATATAGTTTTTATTATTATTGTTTAAATTTATTCAATTACTTATATTTTGTGTGTTAGTATTTTGGAGATTAAATAATTACATTTCAATTAAAAAGTATTTATATTTTGTATATTGGTATTTTGATTATTATTTTATATAATTTACTTTCAAGTAAATAAACAAAATAATTATTTATAAGAGATCTCAAAACAAAACAAAAAATACATAATTATAATAAAAAATAAATTAAAATAATA
>ML798413.1:87657-105709 GCA_009831015.1 Picea engelmannii
TGGGGATGATATCTCCCTTTCCCTAGTTGTTATGGAACCCCCTTTGAGGTTGTGGGTTGGAAAATTCCAAGATATGAATGGAACTACGCTAATGAAGATGCCCTAGGATGAATCAATTAAACTTGAAATATTGGAGCCGAGCTAGTCAAAAGATATCAATATAGATGTGCTAGAGATGACAAGTAAAAGTATCCCTAGAATCTTGAGAGAGGTGGAAGAGGTTGGTGATTAATATAAGTGTATAATTGAAAATTAGAGATTTTACAAAGATAGAAGATAAAATATTCCAACGATATTTACAAACAGGAATTAAATGGTATAAATAAGTAGGGGAGAAAACTCAAGGAGTAGGAGAACATTATGTTAGTCATTGAAGGGTCTGAGTCATATGAAACTATCATACTATGCATTTTGTCCTCATGTTGTGGGATTTTTATGATAGCATTGTGGGTTTTTAGGCCCAAAGAGATTCTCTTTTACGTGATTTATGAATACATAATTGCAGTACCCAAAGGAAACCCATAATATGCCTCATTCCAAGAGACCATGTAGGGTTTGAGGTTTGACTCAAATTGACTCCATAAATATCAAAAAAAAAATGGTTTGGGATACTAATATCCCAAAATGAAGCATCATAAGTGGTCATGGGCCTAATCGAGGTGTTTGTGACCACATCTAAACCCTCGAAGTGAGGAAATTATCCAAATGGGTGCCCCAAGGGTCAAAGAAAGTCAAATTGGTTACCAATGGATAGGTACCTAAGGTCTTGAATCTATGTGAAGGTGAGAGGGATTCCAAAAATGTGATCCATCACATTAGAGTGGTGATTTAGAGGTATTGTATCATCATTGGGTGAGTCACATATGAATATGGCACAGGGGTGGACCACACAAAAAACCTCCCAATGGTAGGCATATGTGAGTACAAAATTGAGAATCTCATACACTAGATTTTCCCCTTCTTCTAGGAGCTTTTATCCATAATATAGGAATAGTAGAGAGTTGTGAGTAAGGAAAGAATAAAAAAAGTGCATGGGAGTAGTCTAGGTGTCCTTGTAACGCAATCAAATTCCATGATGTCATGAGGGAATGCTCCATTTGATAAGCCATAATATCCCATAGTATGTGTGAAATTCCACATGCCTTGAGCATCAATTCAAGGTAAAACTATAAGGGTTCCTCATAGATCATTATGATGTCAATAAAGTAGAAAAATAAAGATAAATAAAGATTATCAATAAGGTATGCATGTCAAGAAAGAATGTTGAGATAGGGGAACAACCAAGCTTAAATAATATGTAAGAATGATATCAATTAAACTATGAGAATGTAAATGAAAGAAAATGTAAGTATCATGTGAGCGATATAATAGCTAAAGACTTATGTAATCATAAATACCAAATCCCTAATTATCATGGTGATTATAATAATTAGAACACCTAATAAAGCATGAAATAATGCAATGATATAAATAGTGAGTAAATAAAGGTAAGGAAGCAATATCTGCACTTAGATCTAGGTAGGGCTTAATGTAATATTTATATGTTGAAATAAACTAGGTACCTACATCATAAAGGTTAGGGACTTTCCCAACTGAATGGGGAAGAGGAAATGACCCTAACTTTCAAGAAAAGGATAGAGGATTGGTGCAAAAGGAGAGGAGGTGGCGATGCTAGGATAGTCCTAACAAAGGCAAGAGAAGAAAAGGTGGTGACACTAGCATGGTATTGGCAAAGGTACAATCTGATAATTTTGGCTTAGAGCCAACTTGATCATACGAGGTGACATACACAGGTCCAAGGATGATGTGAGAAATAAAGGAAACATATGCTAACTTGGAATTATAGCACTCATGGAGATGTCATACACTATTCAAGGACATAGTTCAAGTCTTGTGTGACATACAGTATCCAAAAATCACAAACATGGAGGTGGAAGACATTACAAAATTACAAAGTGTGAGTGAGGGAGTTGATATACGTATATTTGAGGTGTTATGTGATCAATATAGGTGAGATACATTAATCATATATTATTGTAGTTATGGAGGCACCATAAATTAGCCAAGGACATAATGTGAGCCTCATGTAACATATAGTAATTTGGAGAGTGAGACTAAAATGAAAAAATAGATCAACGAAGAAAAAATCATGGCCAAGGGAGGTGACATACATCAACATGGAGTTGATACAAGCATAGGAAATTACCTATGATAAAACGGAGTTAACGTGATCATAGAAGGGGCTAATACCAATAGTGTATTAGTGAAGGTAAAGGAAGCAAGAGAGGAGATGATAGCACTACAAAAGGGGTTTTGTAGTTGTAGACTATGGGAGGTGACCAACTAAAGGATATATTTGGGGGAAATATCAAGGAAGATATAGCTAATCATGATTATGGAATGTTCATCTCTGATAGGTTCATTCCATAAATAACAACCTAGAAAGGATAAAACTATCACCAATGTTGTTGGGAATGTGTTCTATTCTTTGCATGGTTATGTCCACATGTTTTTTGTATGCATTAGGTGTCTAAAGGGGGGGGGGTTGCAACGGCGGTTGGAAAATCCCCCCATGCTCATGGGTTCAAGGGCAGAGCAACCAAAAAAAAAAAAAAAAAATTGGGTTGTTTTGGTCTATTTTTTGCCTGATTGTTTTTTTGACCAATGGTTTTTCAGTCCATTCTAATATAATCCTGATTAAGGGATTAGGGTTGTAATCTAATTCAAGTTAACAGATTAGGATTTTTGGATGTTGTGGAATACCTAAATACTGTATTATGTATAGTCAAGTTAATATAATGAAGAATTAGAGGTGCGTATCTAATGTTTTTTGGTTTTCCTAATTAAGGGTTTCCAGGTTAGATATTTGTGTAATGTGTGTAATCAATTGTTGTTATTTCTATTTTGTTTAAGAATTTGTATGAATTTTTCAAATTCAAAGGTTTAAATGATACAAATGAAATAAAGAGATGAGAAGAAAAAGGAATGCATGAGGAAGGAGCTAAGGAAGAGGGGTGAATATTACCTCAAGCATCCAGGGGACAAGAACAAGAGGAGGAGGATATGAAAAAGCATAGGAAGATAGGAAGATATGGAGACAAGAGGAAATCCAAGGAAGGAAAAATTCTACCGAGGTAGGAAATATCCAATGATAATGATGGGAGGTCTAATATAGCCCCAGCAAGGTCCCACTTGGGATGAGACTTTGTTCACCTCGGTAAACCCATGTTATAACATGGGACCCTTCCAAGGTTAGAAAAAGTCATTTCAGGTTATGGGGGGGATGAAGGAAGGGAAAGGGGAAAGGGAAGGATAGGAAGAGGAGGGAATATATTAAGGAGGTCAGGATTGACACACGGGGAAAGGAAGGTAAGGATCATATAATCCATAACAAATTAGAGGAGGCACACCTTATAGGTGAAGGTGGACAAGAGGAGGGGTGAGGAGGCAATGAAGCACACAAGGAATTCAACCAGACATTACGTTTAAGTTTTCATAGATAAGGGTCAATATCAAAGTCTCGAAGAGTCATGTTCAGTGATCCAGGAGGATCTCCACACAAAGATTCATTACTTTACACACCATGGGAAAATATCATTAAAATGTTAATTGATGATAGGTGACAAAGTTTAAAAGAATGTTTAATGCTTCATATTGTAAAAATGATTAATATTTTTTATCATAATGTGCTCATGTATTTTTCATTTAGTTTTTAAATAGGAAATAAAAATTAAATGAGAGAATCCAACTCACAAATTAGTTTCCTAGTTTTAAGGGGAAATTAGTTTTATGTGAGAATCCTACCTCACAAATTAGTTTCCTAATTTTAAGAGGAAGTTGGGAGTCTCATGAGTTGGTTTGGGATTCTTCCTCATTTTATCACAAGTCGTTTCCTAGTCTCAAGGGGAAGTTAAGGTTGGTTGAGATGCTTTCTCATTTTTGTCCTTGAGTTGTTATTTAGATCCTAAATTTGTGGATCATGTCTCCTTGAATTATGGAGAGAGGGAAACTATATAATTTCCTTATGTAAGCATTGTAAATAGAGAGCCTCTTTAGGCCCCCTGGAGAGAGAGCTTTACATTGAGAAGAATGTAGTCCTTCTGGTTTTTGAAGAAATGTCACTTGTGTGAGAGCCTTGACTTCTCTGTGTAAGAGAAGGTTGCTCTAGGTTTCGTCCCTATAAGGAGCATGTACCACATTTTGTGAGAAGGTTTCAGCCTTGCTATATAAATACAATAAAGTGATTTGTATTCCAAGTGGATCCAGAGATGTACCCATATGGTTCTGGTGAACTTCGTTAACACATGGGTGTCAAATTATATGTGTGAGTTTTTTATCGCATTCTTACTTGATTAAATAGAGATTTAATTACACATATGCACATCATGATGAAAATTTTCTCACAGTTATATGCAATGATTAATGATTATTTTCTTATGTTCACATGTGATTAAGTGTCAGTAAAAGGTCCTCGTTAGAGGAATTTTGTGAAGAAATATCTCACAAAAAATCCTGGATAAAATGGTATTAGATTAGGTCTGGTCAGTTTTGCAGATTGTGGATATAATCATGGGAAAAGAAAAGAAACAAGCATAGCTCGTGAACTTGAATAAATCAACCAGACCATTCAAGCAGAGAAAGTTGAATTGAGGAGGTTTCTTTAGAATTTTCAAGAAGAAAAGAGAAATTTACAACTGCAACTGCAAGCTATGGAGGAGAAAGTTGGGGAATGTTCATCTGCAGGAGGCGTAGAAAGTCCCTCCAAGACCAGACAAACTTGTGGCCATGGAAGGTATACTAGTTATGGTTCTTGACATGAAAATGTCGATGGTTGCACATATTGTCATATAATAGAGGATTCTATTTGGACACTAGGGAACCAAGGTGGCTTCCTAGAAGCCTCATATATAACTTCATCCAACTAGGAGGAGCAGCTAGCCAAACTTCAGGAAGATGTCCAAGTGTCAGAAACAAGAATGGAGGTAAATAATTATCGATGTTTAATTTCTTCCCTTATTAATGATGATGCCTCTTTTGTAGTTTTTGAAAGGCACGTCGAGGGAATTGGCTTGAATTTATTGAGGAATATGGGGTATAAAGGATGAGGTCTTGGTATTTATATCCAAGGAATCATTCAACCACAAGAGGCTGAAGGAAGACCCCAATATGTAGGATTGGGGTATGTTGAAAGAGAATGCTCATAAGCAATAGAATCGGAGGATATTTCAAGCAAAAAGATGAGATCATCACCAACACCATCTTATAAAAATGATGGCACGTCACTTTCTGAAAGCGATAGATCTAGCCCGAGATTTCAGAGGAAATAAACATCTCCTCAAAAATCTTGGGACAGCAAGAGCGTTGTAAAGTGATGGAAGAGAAAAGATTCTTACAATGAAGGCGAGAAAGACATGAAGTCATGCAACTATTTCACTCACTACCAAATGAGTGGTCATTGGAGTAGGAAATGTTGGAAGCTTCACCCCAAGATTCCCAGTACACCAAGAAAGAATCACATACCAAATCCTATGGAGTTGGAGGTTGGATCCTCCTCAGTTGGAAAAAAATGGCAAAAAATCAAAGTGCCCAGAATTCAACGAAAACATCACCAAGAAAAATATCTTGACAAGAAATTTCCAATGCGCAAACAGCACCTCAAATGGACTTCGGATGCAAAAGTTATGGCCATATGAAATTTTTGACAAATAGGTAAATCTGGCAAAACCCATACAGTGTTGACATCATCATAATGTCAGCATGACATCAGCATGATGACGTGGTAGCACCACATGTTTCCACATGTCAAGGGCCCACATGACTTTTGGCGTTTCACCTTCTAGGGTTAGGTTTTTGGATGTCTAGGGTTTTGGAATTCATGAGTAATATGAAAAGGGCCTATGGAGCCTCATTTTAATCCATTGTGCTCAGACATATGTGCGTAGCAGCAACATATCTCCTCAAAGATAGTTACCACCATTCGAGCAAGTTTCATTTCTGCAGTTTTACAGTTTCAGCCTATTTGATTATTTAATAGAAGATATTGTTCACTGGATATTTGTGTTATTCTTCCTATCTTTGTGTTTATTATATTTAGTCTGTTAACCAGTTCGGTCCGATCCTAAATCCGGATCAGTGGTATCAGAGCGGTCTTCTCTTCATTTTTTTTTCTTTGTGCATGTCCCCGACAAGGTCTGGGTACAAGAAGTTGTGATGTAGGGGCATCGTCGGCAAGTAAATGTGGAAGGACAACTCAATGCCTGAGAGCCAATCCAGAGTCTCAAACGCTAGCTAGTACTACAAATATTTTGAAGCGATAGAAAAAAAAGATGAAAGATCACACGCATGGAGACAAAATGAGCACACGTGACTTGGGAGCTTAACCCTAGTCTCAATGTAACCACAATTAGATAGCAGTTAGTTTGTTTCTTTTGTATAAAGAGAGATTTTGTACGCCTAAAAGAAGGGTTACGAGAATTATGAGCAAGTAGGAATCTCAGAGTAATAGTTGTTTCTTTGATTTTAGTTGTAACCATTTTCTTGATTTTGAATGAAGATAACAGAGAAAAAATCATCCAATGTATGGTGTGAATAGTGTTTGTAATTTCTTTGTTGTTGTCTTAATCTTTTCAAGAATGAATGAATCTTGCTACGAGTGTATGTAGCTTTGAAATGCTTGCATAAGAATTTAAATTGCTTTTCTTCATGAGCCGGTGCAAGGTATGCACACAGTCTGCAAGGGGTGTGTTGACAGGGTTTGTTTCAACTCGCAAAGCTCAGAAGAAATAGCGTAAGACTTTCTTTGCAAGAAGTGCAAAGTGAATGCCACAAGGAGTGCATAGTTGTCACAAGAACTCGAATCTTGTGTAAAGATCTGTTGCAAAGAGTGAACAGACCTAGAATTTGGTGGAGAGTTGAAGCGACTCCGTAAATAATTCGAACGACGAGATCAGAAGAACGCTAGGAAGGAGAGAAAGGATTATTTTCAAGAATATTTAGATTTGAGGTTGACAAAATTCCCAGAAAATAAAGAAGTGCTTGGGAGATCGAAATCTTTGGAGAGGTCAAGCTGAGGAAGAGTATCACTTTCCAAGAAGTGTGAACGAGATCCAAGAAATGGACTCATAGGAAGGATAAAGTTCAAAGCCTTTAAATCCTTTAGAAAATCTTCTAAGTCTGAAGAAATATTTAGTTCAGAGGGAAGATCTGGACCATCTGATCAACATCTAGACAATGAGGAACAAGTACAGAGGAGGAAAGATCTCAACCGTTTGATCTGAGTGCAAACGGATCGTAGCCATCTGATCAAGGTAAAGTGCACTAACATTAAAGCTTTGAACGTACACAGGAGGAACAAGGTCATGAAATTCTGAAATCATCAGAACTGTTCATCATGACAAGACACGTGGTGAGAGATCAGCATTTTGTTGACTCGCAGAGTGGAAAGGTCAAAGAGCAGAGTTGTGAGGATTCGTGAAGTGCGAATTCGCGAAAAGGTCACAGTCGTTGATCGTTCTGAAATCAACGAGATCGTTCATTGTCAAGGAGGAAACATGGTGAGAGATTATCATGTCACTGAATCGTGACTGGAAGGAGTCAAAGGTTGAGTTGCGAGAACTCACAAAACGCGAAATCATGACATGATCTGAGTCATTGATCAAAGGGGAGATCTAGACCGTTGATCCAGTTCCATTGCAATTTCGACTATCGGGAGAACGGAGACAAGGAGACTCCAAAGTCGTGAATCGTTAAATCACAAAAATATCACAATCGTTGATCGAAGAAGGGATTTGAACCGTAGATCTGGTTTTTTCAGGACTTCGCAACTCGGGAAATCAGAGGTAAGAGTTTGGGGAACTCGCAAAACCTGAAACCTCAAAGATTTGATCTGAGTCGTCGATTCAAGAAGAGATATGGATCTTCGAGCATCTAGGGAGACAAATCGTGAAGTGTGAACTCATGAGCCCCGAAATCACGAGACACAAAATCGTGAAGTGCTCGAAATATTGGCCCATGGTCACAGCGAAGGTTCACATCGGTGAAGGGGAATAGAGGGGCTAGCATGCGCTAGGATCCTGTCGGGATTTAGGAAGTCAGAAGAGTCGAAGTGACTCACATGCAAAGGCCTGATACGTGAAGTCACGATGCACCTTTCGATTAGGCAATTGGTCACAGCCTTAGTAACATAAATGGAGGGGTTTAACTAAGAGAGTTAGTGTTGAAACGCGTTGAAGCTTAAAGGCGTTAAGGAGAAAGTCGTGGGTTCCATATAACCTGTGATTTAAGGGAAATGGGGAATGTTAAGTGGATTTGATATTCTTGAGGGCCAAAGAGTCAATCAGACTCATTTTCTTGATCGATCCTAGACCGGGAGGTCGCACAGTTCTTAGGAGAGAAGGGGTGTCTACAACAAGTGGTATCAGAGCTAATTTTCGTCTGTAGATTTAAAGTGAAGGAGAAAATAAATTTAAGTTGTACTCTGTATGTAAGAGACAGTCAACACAATGCCACCAAGGAGATGAGGGGAGCCACCTTTAACCAATCGTGTTGTAGAAAGGGATATGTGAGAACTTCGTGCAAGGTTGGAAGCGATGGAAGCAGCGCAGAGAAGAGCACCTGATGAAGGAGATGTCAGTGATGCAGAGAGTGAAGATGTAGAAGTCGAAGAAGCTGCAGGGGAACACGTTGTCGAAGAACGCTTGCTAAGAGCAGTTGTTAGATTGGGAGCTAGAGCCAAGATAGAGGTCCCAATGTATGAAGGCAATTTGGATGTTGAATATCTGTTGGATTGGATAAGGTCCATGGAAAAATATTTCGACTATGAATATGTCGATGGGGAGAAAAGGGTGAGACATGTTGTCACCCATCTTAAAGGACATGTAGCACTATGGTGGGACGAACTGTAGGCTGAGAGGCGAAGTAGAAGCAAACAGAAGATAAAGAATTGGGACAGAATGGTAGCCAAGCTAAAGGCTAAATTCATGCCCAAAGATTATTAGATGAATTTGTTTAGGAAGCTGCAGAACCTGAGACAGAAGGTTATGACAATCAAAGAATACACAGAGGATTTCTACAAGTTGAACATTAGAGTTGGACAAAGAGAGTGAGACGAAGAAAAATTTGCCAGGTATATGAATGGCCTGAGGTACAAAATCTAGGATGAGCTCAGCATGATGTCGGTAAGGACAGTGGAGGATGCTTATCAATTTGTGCTAAAGGTAGAAGAGAAGTTGTCCAGAAAACAAATCCAGTGAGGTAGAGGTAAAATCTCAGCCCCGAACAAAGTCAAGGGAGTTTCCCATGACAAGGCGCATAATTCCAAATATGAGGCTAAAAATCCACACAGTCACTCAAAAAGAGGATGAAGTTCTCAAGGAAGGCAGGGTGGTGGAAGAAAATCTTCTAGAGGAAGAGGCAGAGGAGGAATAAGATGTTATGTCTATGGAAATACAGGGCACGTGTCTTGGGAATTCCCCAATAAAAATAAATAAGGAAGAGAAGCTCACATTTCAGAAGCACAAAGAGAGAATGTTGAAGCAGAAGGAGAAGAGGATGGAACATCCCTGGTTATGAGAAAGGTTCTCTTAACACCAGAGGCAGAAGTTAAAAAGCCAGTATAGAGGAACATTCTATTCAGGACAGCTTGCAAGACTAAAGACAGAGTATGCAAGGTGATAATTGACAGTGGGAGCACTGATAACTTAGTATCCATGGAGATGGTGGAGAAATTGGAGCTGGAGACAACTGCACACCCAGAGCCATATAAAGTCTCATAGTTGCAGAAAGGACACCAGGTAATGGTTATTAAACAATGCTTGGTTGAATTTAAGATAGGAGGATATAGAGATGAAATTTTGTGTGATGTAATTCCCATGGATGTATGCCATATTTTGTTGGGAATACCATGACAGTTTGACAGGAATGTCATTCATGATGAGAGGAAGAATGTATACACCTTGGAGAAGAATGATAGAACACACATGTTTTTTCCAATAGAGGAGAAGAAAGTGAAAGAGGAATCCAGCACAAGCATACTTCTCATGAGTGGGAAGGAACTCCTGAAAGAAGTTAAGAAAGAACAGGAGATGCAGTTTGTTGTGGTGAGGAAACCCAGAGTTATCCTTACAAGTACTTCAATGGATGATTTTCCTGAAGAAGTTCAAGAATTATTGGATAATTTTTCTGACATAGTGGTGGATGAGATGCCTAACTCATTACCACCCATCATAAGTATCAGTCATCATATCAATTTTATACCATTAGCAAGTCTGCCAAATAAAGCAGCTTACAGACTGACACCTTGAGAGAATGAGGAGGTAAAGAACCAAGTCCAAGAATTTTTATACAAGGGTTTGGTTAGAGAGAGCTTGAGTCCATGTGTAGTACCAACTATGTTGATTCCAAATAAATATGGAGGATGGAGAATGTGTACAAA
Organism: Picea engelmannii; assembly: GCA_009831015.1. NCBI lineage: Eukaryota > Viridiplantae > Streptophyta > Pinopsida > Pinales > Pinaceae > Picea > Picea engelmannii. The sequence goes on from ML798413.1 coordinate 98,090, forward strand.
CTCGAGAGCCATCAACAAGATCACTATAAGGTATAGATTCCCTTTTCCAAGAAAAGATGATTTGATGGATTGTTTAAGTGGAGCAAATTTATTTTCTAAGATAGACTTGAAAAGTGGGTATCACCATATCAAAATGAGAGAATGTGATGGGTGGAAGACAGCCTTTAAGACAAATGAAGGTTTGTATGAGTGTCTTGTTGTGCCATTTGGATTAACCAATGCCCTGAGTACTTTTATGAGATTGATGAATGAAATACTAAAAGATTTCATTCGCAAGTTCGTTGTGGTGTATCTAGATGATATACTGATCTTTAGCAAGACTAAAGAGGAGAATTTGAGGCACCTGACACTAGTGATGAGAAGACTACAGCAGGAGAAGTTGTTGATAAACCTGAAGAAGTCCTCTTTTATGAAGACAGAAATCATTTACTTGGGTTTTTTGATATCTTAAAATGAAATGAAGATGGATTCGGAGAAGGTGAAAGCAATCAAAGAATGGCCATCACCAAGGAGCATGTTTGAGGTAAGCAGCTTCCATGGATTGGCGAGTTTCTATAGGAAGTTCATCAGAGATTTCAGTGGAATTTGTGCACCAATGATGGATACAGTGAAGAAGAGGCACAAGTATTTTAAATGGACGGAGGAGGCCGAGAAGAGCTTCAATACACTGAAGGAGAAAGTAACGGAGCGATCAATTTTGGTCTTGCCAAATTTTGAGAAGAAGTTTCAGGTAAGGTGTGATGCAAGTGGCGTTGCGATTGGAGGAGTTTTGAGTCAGGACAATAGACCTGTTGTTTACTTCAACGAGAAGTTGAATGAGACTAAAATAAAATACTCCACCTATGACAAGGAGTTTTATGCCATAATCCAATCCCTGAAGAAATGGAGACATTACCTTATCCCACAAGAATTTGGCTTGTATAGCGATAACCAAGCTTTACAATTCATAACCAGATAGGAAAATTTGAATCAAAGGTATGCGAAGTGGAATGAATATATGCAGAATTTTAATTTTGTCATAAAAAATATTATTGGGAATGCTAACAAAGTTGTTGATGCATTGAGCAGGAGATGTTTGACTCTACAGGAATTTCAGGTAAATACCTTAGGGTTTGAACACCTTGAGGAAATGTACAGTGATGATCCAGACTTCAAGGAAGCATACGAAGCATGCGTGAATCCTATGTTGAGAGATAGGAGCCAGTGGACAGAGTATATGATTCAAGAGGGATTGTTGTTCAATGGAAATCAATTGTGCATACCAAAATGATCAATGAGGGATAACCTTTTGAAGGAAAAACATAGTGGAGAATTGGCTGGACATTTCGGCCATGATAAGACATTTGAATAGTTGAGAAATTCATACTATAGGTATGAGAACATATGTGATAACATTCATGAACAGATGTAGAATCTGCCAACATGCAAAAGGTAAAAGACAGAACATTGGATTGTATCAACCATTGCCCATATCAAAGAGGCCTTGGGATGCAATAAGAATGGATTTTTTGTTGGGACTACTAAGAACGAAAAGAGGATGTGATTCCATATTTATGGTAGTGGATAGATTTTCAAAGATGGAACACTTTATACCATGCCAAAAGACCAGTGATGCTAAACATGTTGCAAATTTTTTCTTTAAGGAAGTTGTGAGACTTCACAGCCTACCCAGAAGCATTCTCTCGGATAGAGACACAAAATTTGTTGGTCATTTTTGGAGAACACTGTGTAAGAAGTTAGGGACAGATTTATCCTCTAGCTTAGCTTATCACCCTCATACAGATGGGCAGAATGAGGTGGTAAAAAGAAGTTTGGGGAACTTGTTGAGGAGTTTGGTCACCGAGCACCATAATCAGTGGGGTCAGATTCTTCCACAAGCAGAGTTTGCATACAACGACTCACCAAACAGAAGCACTGGAGAGAGCCCATTCCAAATATTGTATGGAATGAAACCTAGGGGAGTATCTGAATTGAGAGACTTGGAACAGAGTGAGATCATAAGCATTGGAGTAGAATATTTTGTTGCATAAATGCAGAAGCTCCATAGCCGAATCAGAGGGCAATTGCATAATTCTAACCAAGAGTAAAAATGTAGAGTTGATCAACATCGCAGAGAACTCCAATTTGAAATAGGAGATCAGGTTCTGGCACATCTCAGGAAGGAAAGGTTCCCTAGGGGGGCATATAACAAGCTAAAGATGAAGAAGATAGGACCATGTAAGATCTTGAGGAAGTTTGATGCCAATGCCTATGAGATTGAGCTGCCAGATGATGTGGACATATCACCCATATTCAATGTCTCAGACCTGTATCCTTACAGGAAGGATGACACAGAGGGATCAACAGATCAAGGGAAGATTCAGTGGGAGAAACAAATGCCTATAGCAGAAAAACCACAGATGGAAAAGATCGTTGATTAGAGGATTGGTAAGAAGACCAAGAGGAAGACCTATTTTGAATATTTGGTCAAGTGGAAGGGGCACCCAATAGAAGATGTCAATTGGGAAAGTGAAGCTGATATCCATAAGCATGGAAAGTCGGTACAAGTGCTCATGGATAAGAGTCCATGAATTTTTTCCAGGGGGAGTATGATGCAGGAGAATTGTCAGTGAGTACACGTGGCAGGACAAATCAGTGCCTGAGAGCCAATCTGGAGTCTCGAACGCTATCCAGTACTACAAATCTTTTGAAGTGATAGAAAACAAAAGAGGAAAGATACACGCGTGGAGACAAAATGAGCACGCATGACTTGGTAGCTTAACCCTAGTCTCAATGTAACTGCAATTAGATCGTTGTTAGTTTGTTTCTTTTGTATAAAGAGAGATTTTTTTCGCCCAAAAGAAGGGTTATGAGAATTATGAGCAAGTAGGAATCTCAGAGTAGTTGTTGCTTTGATTTTAGCTGTAACCATTTTATTGATTTTGAATGAAGATAATAGAGAAAAATTGATCCAATGTATGGTGTGAATAGTGTTTGCAAATTCTTTGTTGGTGTCTTAATATTTTCAAGAATGAATGAATCTTGCTATAAGTGTATGTATCTTTGAAATGCTTGCATAAGAATTTAAATCTCTTTTATTCATGAGTCGGTGAAAGGTGTGCACACAGTCCGCAAGGGGTGCGTTGACAGGGTCTGTTTCGACCCGCAAAGCTCAGAATAAATAACCTAATACTTTCTTTGCAAGAAGTGCAAAATGACTATTGTAAGGAGTGCATAGTCATCGCAAGAACTAAAATATTGTGTAAAGGTATGTTGCAAAGAGTGCACAGACCTGGAATTCGACAGAGAGTCGAAGAGACTCCGTAAAGAATTCGAAGGACGAGAGCGGAAGAATGCTAGGAAGGTGAGAAAGGATTCTTTTCAAGAATCTTTGGATCTAAGGTTGAAGAAATTCCCAAAAAAGAAAGAAGTTCTTGGGAGATCGAAATATTTGGAGATATCAAGCTCAGGAAGAGTAGCACTTTCCAAGAAGTGTGAACAAGATCCAAGAAACGGACTCGCGGGAAGGATAAAGGTCAAAGCCTTTAAATCCTTTCGAAAATATTCTAAGTCTAAAGAAAGATTTAGTTCAGAGGGAAAATATGGACCATATGATCAGAGTCCAAACAACGAGGAACAAGTACAGAGGAGGAAATATATCAACCGTTCGATCTGAGCGCAAACGGATCGTAGCCGTCTGATCAAGGTAAAGTGCACTAACATTAAATATTTGAACGTACACAGGAGGAACAAGGTCATGAAATTTTGAAATCATCGGAACTATCCATCACGACAAGACATGTGGTGAGAGATCATCATTTCGCTGACTCGTAGAGTTGAAAGGTAAAAGAGTAGAGTTGTGAGGATTCACGAAGTGCGAATTCGCAAAAAGATCACAGTCATTGATCGTTCTAAAATCATCGAGACCATTCGTTGTCAAGGAGGACACATGGTGAGAGATCAGCATGTCACCGACTCGTGACTTGAAGGAGTCAAAGGTTGAGTCAGGAGAACTCATGAAACACGAAATTGTGACATGATCTGAGCCGTTGATCAAAGGGGAGATCTGGACAGTTGATCCAGCGCCATCGCAATTTTGGCTATCGGGAGAACGGAGACAAGGAGACTCCAAAGTCGTGAATCGAAAAATCACGAAAAGATCACAGTTGTTGATCGAAGGAGGGATTTGAATCGTAGATCTGGTTTTGTTGGGACTTTGCAACTCGGGAAATCATAGGTAACAGTTCAGGAAAATCACAAAACCTGAAACCACGAAGATTTGATCTAAGCCGTTGGTTTGAGAAGAGATCTGGACTGTCGAGCGTCTAGGGAGACGACTTGTGAAGTGTGAACTCACGAGAAGCGAAATCGTGAGATGAGAAATCATGAAGTTCTCAAAATATTGGCCCACGGTCATAGTGAAGGGTCACATCGGTGAAGGGGAATAGAGGGGATAGCATGTGCTAGGCTCCTGTCGGGATTTCGAAAGTTGGGAGAGTCGGAATGACTCGCATGCAAAGGCCCGATATGTGAAGTCATGAAACGCCTTTCGATTAGGCGACTGGTCATAGCCTTAGTCACATAAAGGGAGGGGTTTTAATAGGAGAGTTAGCGTCTAAACACATTGAATCTTAAAGGTGTTAAGGAGAAAGTTGTGGGTTCCATATAACCTGTGCTTTAATGGAAAAAGAGCTTGTTAAGTGGATTTGAGATTCTTGAGGGCCAAAGAGTCAATCAGACTCAGTTTCTTGATCGATCCTAGACCAGGAGGTCAAGCAGTCCTTAGGAAAAAAGGGGTGTTTGCATCAAGTTGGGACTTGAACCAATCGCACCATTACCATATAAGTCACTCTGAGCCCGACAACAACCCGTGGGAGACAAAAATAAATATGGTGGAGTAGGAGATCATATTAAAATGTTGCTCGAGGAAGCCCTCGCGCGAAAAAGGAATGAAATGATGGAAAAATTCAAGAAGATCTTTCAACAGTTGCCCACGGGAGAAGCATCTTCATCAAGTAGCCATGCAACCCCCTTCAAGGTACAGGTAAATTTTGATATTCCATTATTTGAAGGACTGATAGATGCGAATGTTGTATATAAATGGTTGAATCTACTCGAAGGAAATTTTTCAGTCCACAATGTTTCTAATAGGGAAAAGATCACTTTTGCACTCCTCAAGGTTGTTCCCCATGTTAAAGACTGGTGGGATACTTACTCTGAGCAAAGGGCCGTGGAGGAATATGCAATTTTTTTGGTGGCCCCTACATGGGATTCCTTCCGGGATGTCATTAAAGAACAGTACTACCTTGTTGGAATCTACAAGGACGAGTACACCAGATGGACCACCCTACGTCAAGAAAGGGACTAGATAGTACCAGAATTCACCAATATTTTCCATACCCTACGCACCAAATTGGGTATCAAATATTTTGAGCGTCATTTGGTGCTCAAATACCATGGTTGTTTGCATACATACATTAAAACATAAATGGAGTTCCTAGACATCGCCTCATTAGGAACATCTTATAGATACGATGTCAAGATCGAACAAAAATTTAAGAAGAAATGATGAGAGTTTGGATCTGCAAACCCCTCACAGCCAAAGCAGGGCAAAGGCAGCCCCAACCCACACAACAAGGGACTGGGTCGATATGGCTACCCTCAAGACAACCAATCTAAGCCACAGCACAAGAAGGGCAATGAGAATACAAATAAGGACACAGGAAAATGGTGTGAGTACCATAAAAGTCCTTGGCACAACACCGAAGAATGTCGCTCCAAGCACTCCTCATGGTCGAGATGAAGGATTATGAGTCAGAGGTCGATTATGATTCTGAGTCAAATCATGAAGGAGGGAAGAAGATTATTGATGTTGAACCAAGTGCCACTGTCACTACCACCAAAGTTCATCCAAGCGAACCAGAAGAACAAGAGGAAGGGGAACGCATCTTTCACTCGCAGACATGGATCAAGGGAGCTCTGATTCATTTCATTATCGACAACGGTAGTCAGAAGAGCCTGATTTCAGGAGAGGTCGTCAAGCAGCTAGACCTTCCAATGAATCCACAGCCACATCCCTACACCATTAGCTGGCTTTTCCAAGGAAGGTATAATTGTTTCATCCAAAAGTGCCATCTTCCCTATGGCATCAAGCCTTTCAAAGATGAGGTAATGCATGATATTTCTCCCCTTGAAGTTTGTGATGTTCTTTTAGGAAAACCATATTTGTGGAAGCGTCATGATTTGTATGAGTCTAGACCCCGCAGTGTTATTATTACTTTGGATAGACAATTGTGCAGGATCCCCGAGGTAGCCTCACCTACTGTTATTTCTTTAATCTATGCTAAGAAATGCAGTAAGGTCATTTCACAGACCAGGAAGTTCGTCTTATTTGTGATCCGTGCTCACAGTAAGTAGAAGATCATTTCCACATCCGTGACCTCTACACAGAACTTCTCTTTGTAGCAGTATCAAGTGGACGAGATCATGGAAGAATACAAGACATCTTATCCTCACCTACAGGGGTACCGACACACTACCAAGTCAAGCATTCAATTGATCTGAACCTCGATGCACCTCTACCTAATGGACCAATCTATCGGTACTCACTGATGGAGAATGACGAAATTAGGCATCATATCTAAGAGCTTCTTCAAAAGGGGCACATCAAACCCAGCTCCTCCCCTTGCAGAAGCCCGATTGTACCGGTGCAGAAGAAGGACGGAACTTGGTGACTCTGCATTGATTACAGAGCCTTAAAAAAAATCACAGTCAGGAACTGCTACCCCATTCCCGAGATTAATGACCTTCTTGAACAACTCAAGGGGGCCAAGTTTTTCAACAATATTGACCTAAAGTTTGGCTACCACCAGGTTCCCATCGAACCAACTGACGTATGGAAGACAACCTTCAATTCTAAAGAAGTTCTCTACGAATGGTTGGTCATGCCCTTTGGCTTAACAAATGAACTAGCCACTTTCATGAGATTGATGGAAGATGTATTGAGACCCTTCACCAACTCCTTTGTGGTATTATATTTGGATGACATCCTCATCTTCAGCAAAACATGGGAGGATCACATGCGGCATATTCATCAAGTTTTGAGCACTCTGCGGCAGCACAAGCTTTATGCCAACTGTTGTAGGAAAATCTGCCTGCAGACAAGTAGATCAACCTCTAGAGCTTGACCTTAACCCTAGACAGAAAAATGCTTAACGTGGACACTGAATTTCTTTCAAATCTATTTAAACTAATACATGAGAAGGAAGGATGATAGAAGTACCTGTTATCGATGTTTGTCCCTGCATGCTCCGAGTTGTGCTCCAATCTTTTGCTCCTCGCTGAGTTCTGCGAACAAAGCAAGATACGACTACTTCCTACTCTATTGATATTAGCTTGAAAACAGATCTACCACTAAATGATAAGTTCATGTAATATCAGACACAAACTAGAAAGAAACAGGCCAAGCGTGTCATATTAATGAGAATAACGACAGCAATACTTACAATCGTAGATGCGAATGCGACAGCTTCGTCAAGTCCTCTTCGTCTAACCCTTGCCTGAAAGATCCACGACCTGGATAACAGCAGCTTCACTGATCACTCTCTTTTGGCTGACTGTAAGTTTCCTCCAAGATCATAA
>ML798413.1:119568-141475 GCA_009831015.1 Picea engelmannii
CTCCAAGATCATAAGTTTCACATATTCAATTCTTCCCCCTTTCCACCATCATAGAGCCTGCTTATATAGGTTGGGAGGAGCCTAACCTCTTGAGTTATGTTTAGAACCAGTTGGGAACTTTCTCCATAGATCAGGGATCTGTTGATGAGAATAAGAATTCGAGCACAACTGCCTCCTAATCTCGAATGTTCCTTCCCTTATTCTTCTCAACGGGCTAACAACTGACCCAGATTAGGGAGCACTCCTTCAGAAGGGTTCTCAAAGCGTTGTAGCGCTCCTTGGCAAGCCCTGGGGAAGCACCAGCGTTCCTCCAAAAGGGTCTAGGGAGCGTTATAACGCTCCCTAAGACATCATAGGGGAGCGCCAGTGCTTCTGCAGCTGTATTAGGGGAGCGTTCCCTCTCCAAACCTTAGTTTCAGGGCTCCTTTCAGGTGTCAAGATTCATTTAATCCCAGTAAACCAGTTCTCTTCCTTCAAATTAGTCATGTGATGTGCCATAAGTGCTTCCTTAGTGTCGTTATCACGACATCATGTTTGAACTTCGTTTGCGACACTTGTGAAAGCTAAAGGGAAGATGCGACACTTACGACAGTTGATAGGGACAATGCGACACTTATCCATCTGAGCAATTTTGACGTGTAACACCAACTTGGAAAAATGCTCTTTTGGAATGAACAGGGTCCAATACTTGGGATACATCATTGATGAGCATGGGGCACATGTTTATCCAGCTAATATCCAAGTCATCCATGATTGGCCAACCCCGACCACACTGACCAAGCTTTGGAGATTTTTGGGACTAGCCAACTTCTATCAACGGTTCATGTTGGGATTCTCCCATATTGCATGGGCCCTCAGCCAGGTTACCAAAGGCGGTGGTAGGGTCAAGTTCATGTGGGGGAAGGAGCAGCAACAAGCATTCAATGATCTAAAGCATCACGTGTGCTCAGCTCCAGTACTCTACTTGCTCGATCTGCAACAACCATTCAAGATTGAGACAAATGCATTTGACTATGTTGTGGGCGTAGTTCTCACTCAACACGGGCATCCTGTGGCATACCATAGTGAGAAACTCTATGATACTATCCGGAAATACCCCACCTATGACAAGGAAATGTATTCCAGTGTACAAGCATGTCATCAATGGAAACATTACATTATAGGGAAGGAGAAGATCATACACACTTATCACAAGCCTCTGCAGTTCATACAGACATAAGGGAAATTGCAGAACAACCGCCATCATAAGTGTTCCACCTACATGTAGTAGTTCCATATCAACATAAAGTATAAGACCAGTATCTCCAATTGTGTCGTTGACTGTCTCAGTCGGCCTCTTGTGGATGCACTCACCACTGTGCTCCATTCCTGTGGACTTGAAGTATCTGAGTGGCCCAAACTTTATCAGCAAGATCTAGACTTCACCACCACCTGTCAGCTCTTGGGTACAGGCGCACCTTTCACTGATTTTCACATTCAGGATGGACTCTTATGCCACCTGGGCCATCTCTTTTTTCCTACAAGAGAGCATGCAAATCTGATTTGGGAAGCCAACTAAAGTCGGGTGGCATGACATTTTGGCATGGTGAAAACTGTGTTCGTTCTTCGGAAACATTTTTATTTTCCAAAAATTCGACAAGACGTGAGAAAGTATATTATATATTTCACTACATGTGCCATTGCCAAGCCAACCATCAAGAAGCAAGGATTATACACCCCTCTTCCTATTCCCGAGAAGCCTTGGAGATCCATCTCAATGGATTACATGTCTGGCTTATCGTCCACCAAGCAAGGAAATGATTGTTTGTTTGTGGTCGTTGATCGGTTTTTGAAGATGGCCATCCTCATCGCCTGTAAGAAGAATGTCACAGTGGAAGATATTGCTAATCTCTTCTTCAAACGAGTGTGGGTCCACTTTGGGATACCATAGACCATCATCTCTGATCGAGACAACGGGTTCCTCAGCACCTTTTGGTCGAGTCTCTGGTCTCTATTAGACACCAAGCTCACAAAATCCACTGCTTTCCACCCCCAAACTGATGTCCAAACAGAGGTAGTCAATTGGATGATTGTGCACATCATGTGCATGCACAATTATAAGCATCCACATACATGGGAAGAGAGTCTCCCATATTTCCAACATAGTTACAACAGGGCTCTCCATAGTTCCACCGGCCATAGCCCATTTCAAGTGGGTATGGGATTCCAACCCTTGGGAGCCATTGATGTTTCACTTCCTCTTTCCACCACATAGATATAATCTTCCCCTGATCGGTCTGCGATCGACAAAGCCACTAGATTCATTGAGCAGATTCAGCACATCCGCCAACAGGTCCAGGATATTTTGCATAAATCCAATGCTAAGTACAAGAAGTGCCATAATCAACACAAGGTACCACACCAATTTCAGGTTGGCAACAAATTCTGGTTACATCTGTAGAAGGAGTGTCTCATCGATCCCCATCGGAAGCTTCACCCAGTATGTTATGGGCCTTACATTATCACCAAGGTTGTGGGTAGCAATGCTTTTGAGTGCAACACTCCACCTTTCCTTGTTCTACATCCAGTCTTCAATGTGGACCTCCTTTGACCATATTTTCCACCATTATTGGACACCTCTGAGATCGCAGAACAGTTGACACCAATAGATCTCAACCCTGACTGCATGGAACAAACATCCACTAATCAGATAGTGGACACATAGGTCAAGGGCACCCTCCAGCAGTGGATCCAGCTTTATTGGGTTGTCAGGGAAGGGAAACTCCTACACCAAGGCAAGTAGCTCACCTGGGGCCAAATCTAACTGCAGTTTCCTCACCTGATGGGGGAACTCAATGCAATGGATACCATTGCTTCCTAAGGGGGGAGGATTTATCCAGGTGGATATTGGTGGCCACCCACCTATTCTAGCTGGCTCCTCATGTCTATTTTTATTCAGTATGTTCTTCTATACTTCTTTATAATTGTTAGTTCTACACTTCTGGGGTTGTCTGAAGCCCCACACATTCTCCAAGTGAATACAGGTGGCCACCCACCTATTCCAACTAGCTCCTCGTGTCTGTTTTTATTCAGCATGTTCTTCTATACTTCTTTATAATTGTGAGTTCTACACTTATGGGGTTGTCTGAATCCCCACATATTCTCTAGGTGAATATAGGTGGAATATCGCCTAATCCAACTGGCTTATTTTGTATGTTTTCATGTCATCGCATCTTGTTGTACTTCTAGGGATGTTTTGGGGCCCTAAACGTTGTTTTTTTGGCTCGCCATAGTCAAACTGTAGATGGAGTCAGATTTTGACGGTGGAATGTGTATTTTTCTGAAAGACCTTTCCAACGGGCTATCACGTGCCTAAAACAGAGGTCGTATGCAAAAATTACAACCCTATGAAGTTGAGGTACCAAATTACACCAACTTACCCATAGGGCCCACATGACTTTTGGCATTTCACCTTCTAGGGTTTGGTTTTTGGATATCTAGGGTTTTGTTCACCTATTTCATTATTTAATATAAAATATTATTCATTGTATATTTGTGTTATTCTTCCTATCTCTGTGTTTATTGTATTCAATCTATTAATCATTTCGTTTCGCTCCTAAATCTGGATCAATAGGTTACCACATGTCACTTGGAAATGGCATTTTTGATTGCCACTTGGGCCAATAGAAAAGAGCCACGTGACACCCACAAGATGCATCACGTGGCACCACCCGGATTATGCCATGTGTCCCACTTGCAGCATGACATGTGGCACCATTAAGGGGGAAACACACAGTGGTCTATGTAGCAGTCGATGTCATCAAATGATTGGGAAGATAGGTGGCGTTGATGTGGTGCATATGTGGAAGTTGAAACGGTGCCATGTGGTCCAATCAGAGGCTTCCATGTGGCAGCCCGAGAAAATCCCAATGAGGGATAGAGTCTAAAATTCAAAATCTTAAAAAGGGTCGGACGGACAGGACAGTGGTCAAACCAACAGAACTAACATTGGAGGATTGTAAATCGATAGAAAACCATATATCAAAATTGGCGGGGAGGTATTTTTATATCTATATATATGGTTATAGCAAAGAACAAAAATAGGGGTCTGTGGGGTTTGACCCTCGGACATCCACCAACCATAAGCCCCAAATAACCTCCACTAATCAACATGCCAACAATGCTATGTTGGTAACACTGCCTCCAAAAACTATTTTAAACCCACTGCTTCACCATCCGAAGGGAGGAGGTATGGCCGCACGCCCCCAAAAGTGGGAACATATTTCTATGCAGGTGAATTTAATGTAGTTGTATATCCCTAAGTGGCACGTTTTATGAGGCAAGGCATTATTGCAGGAAATTCATTGTTTGAGCCATACACGTAAACCGATAAGATGCAATAAGAGACCATTTTGACACTTTGACAGAAAGTAGTCATGCGTACATCCAAAAGTCTCAGAATTGTGAGATGAGTATGATGATTATGGAATTTTCCTTATTTATTATGTTGCACATGTTTGTAATGGGGGATTTAAAAACCATAAAGTTGACACTAGTGCACATTTGGGGGTATTTGCCTTAATGTTAATGAAGTAAAAGCTTGTAATTAGTCATTCTTGAAAGTGATGATGAGAGTAAGAAGCATTTTGTTCTATTCCTAAACCTTGTTAAGCCTTGTTGGCAACATTGTAATGGGTCTTGTATCCATCGTTGAGTGAGAGGCATTGTTTTTCCTAGGCCTTTTTTGGAAACATTGTAATGGGTCTTGTAGCCATTGTTGAGTGAGAGGCATTATTTTTCCTAGGCATGTTTTGAAAACATTGTAATGGGTCTTATAGCCATTGTTGAGTGAGAGGCATTATTTTTCCTAAGGCCTATCTTGACAAGCATTGTAAACTTGTCCATAAGTGTTTTATAAACTCTTGGAAAGTAAGATATTGCTTTGAAAATATTGAAAAAGTTTTAATCCATGTATTGTCAGCTACATATTTGCATTGATGCAAGTGTTGGTATCAACATCCTCATTCTGAAGTACAAAGGTGAAGTAGAAGAAGGGTGCAGCCTTTAAGATAAAAAAAATTATGCAAATCAATGAATCAACTACAGATTTTCATTGATGCAAGTGTCGGCATTGACATCCTCATTCTAAGGTACAAAGGTGAAGGAAATGAAGGGTGTGACCGGTCAAAGACATTTTTGTGCAGATAAAGGAATGAGCTACATATTTGCATTGATGCAAGTGTCAACATTGACATTTTCATTCTAAGGTACAAAGGTGAAGGACGTGAATGGTATGGCATTTCAGAGACATTTGTTATGAATATCGAGTGGTGGGGAAGTGCATCGTGGAGTGTAATACTCTTCCTAGAAGTTGGTTGCAGAGATTCAATTCACAGTTTCTCTCTATACTTTTGGAGGACCAAAAGTGCTTTTTGTGGGGAGGTATGATCCAGGAGGATCTCCACACAAGGATTCATTACTTTGCACACCATGGGAAAATATCATTAAAATTTTAATTTATGATAGGTGACAAAGTTTAAAAGAATGTTTAATGCTTCATATTGTAAAAATTATTAATATTTTTTAGAATAATGTTCTCATGTATTTTTCATTTAATTTGTAAATAGGAAATTAAAATTAAGTGAGAGAATCCAACTCACAAATTAGTTTCCTAGTTTTAAGGGGAAATTAGTTTTATGTGAGAATCCTACCTCACAAATTAGTTTCCTAATTTTAAGAGGAAGTTGGGAGTCTCATGAGTTGGTTTGGGATTCTTCCTCATTTTATCACAAGTGGTTTCCTAGCCTCAAGGGGAAGTTAAGGTTGGTTGAGATCATTTCTCATTTTTTTCCTTGAGTTGTTATTTAGATCCTAAATTTATGGATCTTGTCTCCTTGAATTATGGAGAGAGGGAAACTATATAATTTCCTTATGTGAGCATTTTAAAGGGAGAGCCCCTTTAGGCCCCTTGGAGAGAGAGATTTTCATTGAGAGGAATGTAGTTTTTTTGGTGTCTGAAGAAATGTCACTTATGTGAGAGCCTTGATTTCTTTGTGTAAGAGAAGGTTGCTTTGGGTTTCAGCCCTATAAGGAGCATGTATCACATTTTGTGAGAAGGTTTCAGCCCTATTATATAAGGAAAATAAAGTGATTTGTATTCCAAGCAGATCTGAAGACGTAGCCAAAAGGTTCTAGTGAACTTCGTTAACACATGGGTGTCAAACTATATGTGTGAGTTTTTATTACATTCTCACTTGATTAGGTAGACATTTAATTACACATATGCACATCATGATGACAATTTGCTCACGTTTATCTACAATTCTTAATGATTAATTTCTCATGTTCACATGTGATGAAGCATCAGTAAAAGGTCCTCATTGGAGGAGTTTTCTAGAGAAAGATCTCATAGAAAATCTCGGATCATTGAGTGATATTATCAGGTAAGAGGGGGGATCAAGGGAATCAAGAGGAACATCACACCATGATTTTGATTGGAGGAGTGCCCCAAAGAATTTAAAGGCAGCCTTAGGTTGAGTGGAAGGTGTGGCATTGATAAGTTAAAAAGGAAGGTATTGTGTTGAAGAAATATTAGATTGAGATGTGGTAGCGTGTTTATGGGCAGTGCATTTTTTAGAGGTAGAAACTTGGATTGGGAGAGATAATGAACCTTAATTGGAGGAAGAAGAATGTTTCTAATGAAAGGATGTGAATTCATATGTGTGATGAGAGTTTCACTTATGATACTTGAACTACTTTTTTGATTTAGGGAAAGGATCATACCTAGGTATTTGTGATTAGTTACATGGGTACTTTTCTTGGGAGAGGGTGTCTCGTGTTACTCAAACCACTTGGATGAAGGTGCATAATGGTCTAAAGGAGGGGGGATTTGAGGTAAGGTTGGAGATGAAACTTAGTAAACATTTTTAGGAGGGAAAGGTCCCCTAAGAGAGTGTTTAAGGTCTAAAAATTATCTAAGGATTCTCTAAGAGAGTGTCTAAGGTCTAAAAATTATCTAAGGATTATTTCTTTAATTTTTTTCATGTAAGGAATGAGTTTGTCACATGTATTACATGAAGTAGGTGGTTGTATGTTTACTTGGCTACGAAGGGGACAAGTTGTATGAAAACCTTGTTTAGGGGCACTGAAATTTGGCATGTTGGGAGGAATTGGTGAGTATCATCCATGGTTAACTTGGTTCATATAGTATGGGATAGGTTTTCCTATGTTGCAAGGATGGGTTGTTATTTTTGTATGAATATCTAGATGACTATCAAGAGGCATGCTAAGAATACTCATCTTAGTGAGATTATATAGGTTAGACATGTTTTCTAGATAGATTTTAGTGACCCCGTGATCCATGAATATAGGTAAAAGGGAGTTATAAGTAGGATAAAAACAAAACTATGTAATATAAGGAATAAGGAAAAAGGGAAGAAAAGAGAAGGGTGGATAGACCCTTCACTCAAGAGAGAGAAGGGTTGATGGAAACTCCCCAATGGGGTCATTAAAATATAGAAAATGAATGGATTTGTCCTACCACATGCAATGTGAGGGAAGGGATGGAATACCATCTAAGCACGCACACACACACACACTACTAAGAGGAAAAAGAGGAGATTGGAGTAACCACCCAATTTTAGGGATATATTGAGAAACCCTAGGGTGAGTCAAAAGAGGTTCAAAAGACTATGGAAATCCATTAGATTAGTTAGGACCTTAATACTTTGTTAGTGTTAACCTAGGGTTTAGGTGATTAGGGTACTTTAAATAGGTTTCAAATCAAGTTTTACCAACAAATTAAATGAGGGGAGAGAGAGAACTAACTAGGGTTAATTGGGCCAACAATATTTTAATGAAATAGAAACCCTAATGTTGGAAATAAAACTAGAAGGAGAGAACTTACTCAAAATTATCAATTGTAGATGTTGAAGCTACCAGGGATGAAGTGGAGGGTTATGCAAATCCTCCAAGAGCGACCCACATCTTATAATAACCTACAAAATTAGCTCCAAATTCCTGCAAGGTAAGACTTAATACAATCAACAATGTGTGTGTGTGTGTGTGTGTGTGTGTGTGTGTGTGTGTGTGTGTGTCTATATCTATATATATAGACATGTGTGTGTTTGTGTGTATTTATGTATGTATGTATGTGTGTGTGTGTGAGAGAGAGAGAGAGATGATGATGATTTTTACCATCCACTGAGACCAACTTTGGTCTATCAAGCCTATAAAAAAAAGATAAGGAATTAATTGTTTGCTTTAACATTTTGTTTTTATGATCGAAGAGACTAGAGAGAAGATTTCATAAATCTCTAATGTTAGAATGTCAAGGTATGGATAATGACTAAGTTAATTATGGTAATGTTTGTCAAACTCCATATTATAGTGATAAAGAATATGTTTTACTACATGCATTTGTACAAAGGATATGTTTTTGATTAATGCACAACAAAGACTATTGTAAATATTTGATGTTTCCATGCCCTCGTAAAATTTTGGAGGGATCTAGTTAGAAAAATAATGGATTAAATTTCTTCATAAGATGAAAATGCTAAATAAAATATTATGGTATTAAAATAAATTCAAAATAAATGGAAATCAAGAAAATATATGGATACAATATGCTCTTTACAATTTTATTAAAATAATTATATCTTGAAAAATATCAAGTTTGACAATGTGTACCAATAATTTGAACTTACAAAAACTTGTTAAAATATGCAACAAAAGCTTCCAACTAAAGCCAACACATATTATTAGTCCCTACCTTAAAGCAGCAAGGACTATTGTAAACGGATTCTCGTTTTTTTATTAACTTGGCATGAGAATCAAGGTATTTAACCTAAATTTTTAGGTCTATATTCCATTTAACACTTTTTCTAAACATGTTAAATACTTACAACACATTTTTTTAACCAATCAAAAAAATTGAGGTCTTATTTGGCCTCGTATCGATGTTGTTTCATTTGAAACTTAGGAAATAAAGGATATATTTACATTCCATTATGGTGAGGTAGATTAATGTTAGCCTTGAGGTTAGCGTTAATTCACAAACATTTAATGCTTTTGTGCTTAACCCATATTTATGGCATAGTCATTTTCCCTTCCCCCATTACATGTCCACCACTACAACAGGTTTGATCCATGTTATGTGTTCAATAGTGCATTAGGTTGGATCCCATGTAGAATTTGTGTCTTGTTGGCCCTCGACCAAGTTTTAAGGAAACATTGGTCAGAGTTGGCCCACTTTTGGACTTTGACACATTGGTCGAGGAAGGAGTGCCCAGGCGGAGCTGAGATCACGGATCTCACTTATTTTGCGAGCTATGTGGACCCAGTAAGGGGTTCTTTAGGTTTTTTGTAATGGGTTATGGGATGTAAGCCCATGGGGTTTTCCCATGTTTGGCCCTATTGTAAGGGTTTGTAAAAGTATAAATAAAAGAAGAATGTATGGTAGAAGTAGAAGTTTTGGGAGCTAAGTGCAAGTAGTTCAAGTGGTTGTGTGCAAGAGAATGTATGTATGTTAAGGCTTTGTGCTTGATAGAGAGTTGGAATTGTGCATTGACCTAGTTTTGGAAGGAAGATCTGGTGCTCAGTGTGCAAATCTCATGTTTGGTGCAAAGCTCGACTCTGTGGCTCAGTGCACAGGAGTAACTGAATGTAAGAGATTGACGAATAATAAAGAGACGAAGCGGTTGGTGGACGTAGCCCCACATTGGGGTGAACCACGTACATCTGTTGTCTTATGGTTTTCTTGGTGGAATGTTATATCTATTATGTTTTTCTTAGTGCTTAGATTAGATGTGTAATGGATATGTATGTTTTGCTTAACTACATTGCTTATGTTAGAATGCTAGATCTAATTCAGAGTGCTAAGTGTTAAATGGTTGAAGTGATTAATCTTTGTTGTTACTATGCTAGATCTATCTTAGATATGTTCTGTGATGTTCATAAGATGAATAAACTAATGCATGACACTTCCTAAGCATTAACAGAATACCCTGCGAAGTGTTATTATCACAGATCTATGTCCCAGCCTGGTTACAAACACCTGCATCCTATAACCCCCCTACTTCTACCTCGGGTGAGACTTTGCCTACTTCACAGGTGTTGCCGAAAGGGCCGATAGTCGGGGTTTTGTTAGTGCGCTATTAATCGTTGAACCTTGGGTCCTACCCGAGTATATCCCACCTTTGGTTGACGTTATTAACCACAATAGCATTCCCCGAGACTATGAGTACATTGTGTTCACCTCGTACATTCCGAAACGAATACGCGTAGTCGGGAGCCAATTAGGACAAATCCCGCTACTGAAGAACAACGACTTCAACTTGGGAGACAGGAAGAACTACGCCATGTTGGCACCGCACCGCTATCTCACGAAGACAACTAGGGAGAAACCTCGTCTCGTCTCATAGCCATGGATTAAGGAGTTGGTGCAGTCCACCGTGTTGAATGTAATGAATATCCCCCATTTTTTCCACCACCAGGAGGTTAACGCCTGCATTAAACTCCTCCTATCGTGTTATCATGGCGGATACATGTGGCTCGACAGAAGGATTACTGTGGATTTGGTGTTGATCCATTGGATTACAGGCTTGAGTGTAAAGGGACTTGACCCTCGGCAATTTTATCCAAGGAAGGCCTCGGACCATTCCCTGGCACAGCGCATCAATGAAGCTTATGGAGAAGTAGAGAAAGGAAAGCGAGGTTACAAGGTAGCCTCTATACAGGATGGCGCAGTTCACTTTTCTTTCCAAATCATAGCTGGCAAGCTCGTAAGAAAGAATCGCCCCACACAGGTCACCGGGTTCGTGGTGGACCCCGCGGTAAAATGTGTGGAGGGAATGCAAATGAACTAGACAAGCTACCTCGTCAATGAGCTAGAGAAATATTTCTGCAAAGCCCAGGATTTGGGATATGAATTCCACTACAACTGGATGATCATTTTGATCGTATTTGTCGCTTGGAAAATGCCTGAAGGAGCCACCTTCCCAGAAATCGAACCATCGGATTCGTTGGCCACTCGATTTTCAACCCTGTGGTATACCAATGACATGAAGAAACAGTGGCAGTCCAATGTCGTGTTTCATGCATACTATCAACAGTTGAAGGTTTCCATCGAGTCATTTCCACGCATGACACCGTGCACCATGCACCAGTACAGACCAATAGCAAAGTTCCACGCAGATCTGTATTTCATCTACATTATTGCGCGCCAAGATGAGAACCAGGGAGAATTACAGTGGTACTACAAGCTAACAGATGAAGACATGGAGCAGATTACAAAGGAGTGGCCGACGGAATTTCTTGTACCTGTCATTGATGTAAAACTCTCTGAAACTAACACCATAGAAATCCCCATAGTCACCCGGGTCGAGCATGTCGGACAGTCCAGTGGGACGAAGAAGAAGAAAAAACAGGAGGAAGTCCAGGATATAGAAAGTGATGAGGAGGACAACGCTTCTAAAGATAATGGGTTTGGCTCGCTCGAAGGAGGAGGAGAAGATGAAGCAGAAGGACAGAGAGGAGGGGATGAAGGAGAATAGAAAGGAGGAGGTGAAGCCACACCGCCTGAATACCCCCTACTGGAACAGTAACACCGCAAAAGACGAAGGTTTCTCCGCAGACACCTTCAACAAGGAAGAAGACGTGTGTCAATAAGCCCCAGTTGGAGGCCACGCTCACGAAGGACGATATCAGTCTAGTCCATGGAGATATGGAGGACGCTTCTGAGGACATCTTGAAAATATATGGAGAGAAGCAGGAGGAGATATACGTGATAATTGAGAAGGAATCGAAGGAAGTACAGCAAGTTGTTCGATTGGTCCGCGCAGTACCCACTGCATCTTCCTCATCATAGACTGCATAATTGGGAGATGAACTAGCCTAATTGAGAAGACTGGAGGATACGACATATGCTCAACTTCAAAGAGTCCAGGAAGAGAAGGGGAAGGCTACAGAATCCTTGAAATAGGAGAAAGATGGAGTCCTAGCGCAATTACGAGCAGCGCAGGACAAGGTAGCAGCCCAGGAAAGTGAGAAGCTTCAAGCGAAGCTCCAGAAGGAAAAATCCCAACTACAGAGAGAAAAGGAGAAGTTGCTTGTAGATCAGGCCATGCTCAAAGAAGTAGTGAGTAAAACATGTCACTCTATGCTAGGCTTGGCACAGGAGGAGAAATATTTGGTCGAGGCTCAAGTAGTGAAGCTCGCTAAGACCCTCTAGTAACTTCAAGCCAGGGTAACAGATTTGGAGGCCCAAACAGTACCGAGCACCCCGCAGGAGGTGCGTGACCAGAGGGAGGAGACCGCTAAGAACACACTAATAAGGATAAGAACCCTCGCCTCAGAATGCAAACATCTGAGTGATAGAAGTGCACAGACATATGAACGCCTCACCAAGGATCTAGAGCTAAGGAAGCTGGAAGCGCAGTTACAGGAGGTGCAGCAACAGGAATTTTTTCGTGCAGGCACAGATGAAGCTGCTCACTGTGGTAGAAAGAATGAAAATATCCCAGGAGTAGCGCGCAGTACAGCAGTAGATTACTGCCCTCCAGGGAAAGGTAATGGAAGTCACGCAGAAGCTGCAACCTGTGCAGGATGAAGCCTGCAAGGTGTTCAAAAAGATTGATGGACAGGGCTCGCAATTAGACCAAGTGGTTGCAATAGTAGAACAGTGCCTGGAAGGGTCTGTTACAGAGCAGACAATCTAGGAGCTCGTTGAGCAGGAGGCTCAAGTGAAGAAGCAAGTCAAGGTAAGATCGAGGCCTTCGAAGCACCGTTGTCTACACCTGAGTGACTCGGGATGAGTCACATGTGAGTGTTGGGGGCCTGTTGGCCCTCGGCCAAGTTTTAAGGAAACATTGGTCAGAGTTGGCCCACTTTTGGACTTCGACACATTGGTCGAGGAAGGAGTGCCTAGGTGGAGCTGAGATCATGGATCTCACTTATTTTGTGGGCTGTGTGGACCCAATAAGGGGTTCCTTAGAGTTTTTGTAATGGGTTATGGGATGTCGACCCATGGGGTTTTCCCATGTTTGGCTCTATTGTAAGGGTTTGTAAAAGTATAAATAAAATAAGAATGTATGGTAGAAGTAGAAGTTTTGGGAGCTAAGTGCAAGTAGTTCAAGTGGCTTCATGCAAGAGAATATATGTGTGTTAAGGCTATGTGCTTGATAGAGAGTTGGCTCTATGCCTTGACCTAGTTTTGGAAGGAAGATATGATGCTTAGTGTGCGGATATCTTGTCTGGTGCAAAGCTCGACTCTGTGGCTCAGTGCACAGGAGTAACTGAATGTAAGAGATTGACGAATAATAAAGAGACGAAGCAGTTGGTGGATGTAGCCCCACACTGGGGTGAACCATGTACATCTGGTGTCTTATGGTTTGCTTGGTGCAATGTTATATCTATTATGTTTTGCTTAGTTCTTAGATTATATGTGTAATGGATATGTATGTGTTGCTTAACTACATTGCTTTGTTAGAATGCTAGATCTGATTCAGAGTACTAAGTGTTAAATGGTTGAAGTACTTAATCTTTGTTGTTACTATGCTATATCTATCTTAGATATGTTCTGCGGTGTTCATAAGATGAATAAACTAATGCAGGTCATTTCCTAAGCGTTAATGCTTGGTTACAGACACCTGCATCATGTAACCCCCCCCCTTCTTCTACCTTGGGTGAGACAATGTCTACTTCGCAGATGTTGCCGAAAGGGCCGGTAGTCGAGGTTTTGTTGGTGCATTGTTAAGCGTTGAACCCTAGGTGTGCCCATGTGCCAACATGTCTAGTAGTCAAGGTTGAGTCTCATGTAGAATTTGGCTATCAAGAACCCTCATACTTCTTCTTTTCCTGCTCAGCCATATTCTGGTCAAGTCTCATATTTCTTCTTTTCCGTATTTTGGTTTGGCCTCATACTTCTTCTTTACTTACTCGGCCATATTCTAGTCAAGCGTTGGTCTGCTCCTCAAAGTTTCCTTTCATGTTCTTGCTTGTAGTTGAATCCCCAAAATTAGGCGTTGGTCTTCTCCTCAAAGATTCCTTTCATGTTCTTGTTTTTAGTTGAATCCCCAACATCAGAACATCTACCAAGCCCGGTTTCTTGAAACATAATAATTACGCCGAAAGGCGTACACCTATTGACAATGGGCAGATTTAATAGGGGTTTAGTGCTTAATAAGTTTTCTATGGACAGGATTAATAAGTTTACTTTTTTACATTTACCTAATCATATTTAAAAATTACTTTGATAGCTAACTGATTGCCACGTAAGTGATTAACAGAAATTAAAATATTAATACCAAATAAATGAAGCCCAACTGTTTATTTGTTAATCAATAATTAAATTTAATAAATTCTTTACCAGCCGATACCTTTCGGCGTTCTCGAGCTGCTGTATTAGCAGTTGTGCTAGTTTATTTTCCTTCAATTTTATTGCAGAAAATTTCTCCACTGAAAAAAAAATCTTGTTTATGAATAAATAAAAGAATTTCTTTGTTTAGGATGTATTCTCACCATTGAAAATTTGTAATTAAATTGAGTAAGAAAAAAAAAATTAACGACATATGGGTCATATGTGAAAAGAAATCAAACTTACTTGACTTTGGAGAAGAGAGTGTTATTACTATAAATGCTTCATCCATGAGTTTCTTATGCTCTTTCTAACCTTCAAGAAGACCCTTGAAATACGAATAAATTCCTTATGTTGAGAAGTTGGTTGACTCAACTCTGGTTCTTTCTCTTCTAAAC
Organism: Picea engelmannii; assembly: GCA_009831015.1. Classification (NCBI taxonomy): domain Eukaryota; kingdom Viridiplantae; phylum Streptophyta; class Pinopsida; order Pinales; family Pinaceae; genus Picea; species Picea engelmannii. The sequence goes on from ML798413.1 coordinate 134,299, forward strand.
CTTTCTAGTTGGAGTTTGTTTTACTAATGGGATATCTTTTCTGAAAATATCGGTTCATTGTTTTCTCTTGCTGCATCCGAAAGATAAATATTTGTCTAGGGCTCAATCGACTATCCTATTTCAATTCCAATGCTAAACCCTATTGTGTAGATATACATGTTAAAGAGAAAGCTAAGACACATGCACAATGTGTCTTCGTGAGATAATTATTTAATGTTATAAAACTAAAACTAGCAGTTTTTAAAATAAACTTATTCCAAGTTGTGACACGTCTTTTTTTATTTGAAGCCTTCATTATTAAAAGAGTTTTATATTTCAAGCCTTCATTATTAAAATCAAAAAATCGTGAGATACTGAAGCAGAACATGGGAGGATCACATGCGGCATATTCATCAAGTTTTGAGCACTCTGCGGCAGCACAAGCTTTATGCCAACTTGGAAAAATGCTCTTTTGGAATGAACAGGGTCCAATACTTGGGATACATCATTGATGAGCATGGGGCACATGTTTATCTATCTAATATCCAAGTCATCCATGATTGGCCAGCCCCGACCACACTGACCAAGCTTTGGAGATTTTTGGGACTAGCCAACTTCTATCGACGGTTCATGTTGGGATTCTCCCATATTGCATGGGCCCTCAGCCAGGTTACCAAAGGCGGTGGTAGGGCCAAGTTCATGTGGGGGAAGGAGCAGCAACAAGCATTCAATCATCTAAAGCATCACTTGTGCTCAGCTCCAGTACTCTACTTGCTCGATCTGCAACAACCATTCAAGATTGAGACAAATGCATCTGACTATGTTGTGGGCGTAGTTCTCACTCAACATGGGCATCCTGTGGCATACCATAGTGAGAAACTCTCTTATACTATCCGGAAATACCCCACCTATGGAAAGGAAATGTATTCCAGTGTACAAGCATGTCATCAATGGAAACATTACATTATAGGGAAGGAGAAGATCATACACACTTATCACAAGCCTCTGCAGTTCATATAGACATAAGGGAAATTGCAGAACAATAGCCATCAGAAGTGTTCCACCTACATGTAGTAGTTCCATATCAACATAAAGTATAAGACCGGTATCTCCAATTGTGTCGTTGACTGTCTCAGTCGACCTCTTGTGTATGCACTCACCACTGTGCTCCATTCCTGTGGACTTGAAGCATCTGAGTGGCCCAAACTTTATCAACAAGATCTAGACTTCACCACCACCTGTCAGCTCTTGGGTACAGGTGCACTTGTCACTGATTTTCACATTCAGGACGGAGTCTTATGCCACTTGGGCCATCTCTTTTTTCCTACAAGCGAGCGTGCAAATCTGATTTGGGGAGCCCACTAAAGTCAGGTGGCATGACATTTTGGCATGGTGAAAATTGTGTTCGTTCTTCGGAAACATTTTTATTTTCCAAAAATTCAACAAGACGTGAGAAAGTATATTATATCTTTCACTACATGTGCCATTGCCAATCCAACCATCAAGAAGCAAGGATTATACACCCCTCTTCCTATTCTCGAGAAGCCTTGGAGATCCATCTCAATGGATTACATGTCTGGCTTATCATCCACCAAGCAAGGAAATGATTGTTTGTTTGTGTTCGTTGATCGGTTTTTGAAGATGGCCATCCTCATCGCCTGTAAGAAGAATGTCACAGTGGCAGATATTGCTAATCTCTTCTTTGAACGAGTGTGGGTCCACTTTGGGATACCATAGACCATCATCTCTGATCGATACAACGGGTTCCTCAGCACCTTTTGGTCGAGTCTCTGGTCTCTATTAGACACCAAGCTCACAAAATCCACTGCTTTCCACCCCCAAACTGATGTCCAAACAGAGGTAGTCAATTGGATGATTGTGCACATCCTGTGCATGCACAATTATAAGCATCCACATACATGGGAAGAGAGTCTCCCATATTTCCAACATAGTTACAACAGGGCTCTCCATAGTTCCACTGGTCATAGCCCATTTCAAGTGGGTATGGGATTCCAACCCTTGGGACCCATTGATGTTTCACTTCCTCTTTCCACCACATAGATAGAATCTTCCCCTGATCGATCTGCGATCGACAAAGCCAACAGATTCATTGAGCGGATTCAGCACATTCGCCAACAGGTCCAGGATATTTTGCATAAATCCAATGCTAAGTACAAGAAGTGCCATAATCAACACAAGGTACCACACCAATTTCAGGTTGGCAACAAATTTTGGTTACATCTGTAGAAGGAGTGTCTCACCGGTCCCCATCGGAAGCTTCACCCACTATGTTATGGGCCTTACATTATCACCAAGGTTGTGGGTAGCAACGCTTTTGAGCGCAACACTCCACCTTTCCTTGTTCTACATCCAGTCTTCAATGCGGACCTCCTTCGACCATATTTTCCACCATTATTGGACACCTCTGAGATCGCAAAACAGTTGACACCAATAGATCTCAACCCTGACTGCATGGAACAAACATCCACTAATCAGATAGTGGACACATAGGTCAAGGGCACCCTCCAGCAGTGGATCCAGCTTTATTGGGTTGTCAAGGAAGGGAAACTCCTACACCAAGTCAAGTAGCTCACCTAGGGCCAAATCTAACAGAAGTTTCCTCACCTGATGGGGGAACTCAATGCAATGGATACCATTGCTTCCTAAGGGGGGAGGATTTATCCAAGTGGATATTGGTGGCCACCCACCTATTCTAGTTGGCTCCTCATGTCTGTTTTTATTCAGTATGTTCTTCTATACTGCTTTATAATTGTTAGTTCTACACTTCTGGGGTTGTCTGAAGCCCCACACATTCTCCAGGTGAATACAGGTGGCCACCCACCTATTCCAACTGGCTCCTCGTGTCTGTTTTTATTCAGCATGTTCTTTTGTACTGCTTTATAATTGTGAGTTCTACACTTATGGGGTTGTCTGAATCCCCACATATTCTCCAGGTGAATACGGGTGGAATATCGCCTAATCCAACTGGCTTATTTTGTATGTTTTCATGTCATCGCATCTTGTTGTACTTCTAGGGATGTTTTGGGGCCCTAAACGTTGTTTTTTTGGCTCGCCACAGTCAAACTCTAGATGGAGTCAGATTTTGACGGTGGAATGTGTATTTTTCTGAAAGACCTTTCCAACGGGATATCACGTGCCTAAAACAGAGGTCGTATGCAAAAATTACAACCCTATGAAGTTGAGGTACCAAATTACACCAACTTACCCATAGGACCCACGTGATTTTTGGCATTTCACCTTCTAGGGTTTGGTTTTTGGATATCTAGGGTTTTGTTCACCTATTTCATTATTTAATATAAGATATTGTTCATTTTATATTTGTGTTATTCTTCCTATCTCTGTGTTTATTGTATTCAATCTTTTAATCATTTCATTTCGCTCCTAAATCTGGATCAACAGGTTACCACATGTCACTTGGAAATGGCCTTTTTGACCGCCACTTGGGCCAATAGAAAAGTGCCACGTGACACCCCCAAGATGCATCATGTGGAACCACCCGGATTATGCCATGTGTCCCACTTGCAGCATGACATGTGGCACCATTAAGGGGGAAACACACAGTGGTCTATGTAGCAGTCGATGTCATTAAATGATTGGGAAGATAGGTGGCGTTGATGTGGTGCATATGCGGAAGTTGACTAGGTGCCATGTGGTCCAATCAGAGGCTTCCATGTGGCAGCCCGAGAAAATCCCAATGAGGGATAGAGTCTAAAATTCAAAATATTAAAAAGGGTTGGACGGACAGGACAGTGGCCAAACCAACAGAACTAACATTGGAGGATTGTAAATCGATAGAAAACCATATATCAAAATTGGCGAGGAGGTATTTTTATATCTATATATATTGTTATAGAAAAGAACTAAAACAGGGGTCTGTGGGGTTTGACCCTCGGACATCCACCAACCATAAGCCCCAAATAACCTCCACTAACCAACATGCCAACAACGCTATGTTGGTAACACTGCCTCCAAAAACTATTTTAAACCCACTGCTTCACCATACGAAGGGAGGAGGTATGGCCGCACGCCCCCAAAAGTGGGAACATATTTCTATGTAGGTGAATTTAATGTAGTTGTATATCCCTAAGTGGCACGTTTTATGAGGCAAGGCATTATTGCAGGAAATTCATTGTTTGAGCCATACATGTAAACCGATAAGGTGCGGTAAGAGACCATTTTGACACTTTGACAGAAAGTAGTCATGCGTACATCCAAAAGTCTCAAAATTGTGAGATGAGTATGATGATTATGGCATTTTCCTTATTTATTATGTTGCACATGTTTGTAATGTGGGATTTAAAAACCATAAAGTTGACACTAGTGCACATTTGGGAGTATTTTCCTTAATGTTAATGATGTAAAAGGTTGTAATTAGTCATTCTTGAAAGTGATGATGAGAGTGAGAAGCATTTTGTTCTATTCCTAAACCTTGTTAAGACTTGTTGGCAACATTGTAATGGGTCTTGTATCCATCATTGAGTGAGAGGCATTGTTTTTCCTAGGCCTTTTTTGGCAACATTGTAATGGGTCTTGTAGCCATTGTTGAGTGAAAGGCATTATTTTTCCTAGGCATTGTTTTGAAAACATTGTAATGGGTCTTATAGCCATTGTTGAGTGAGAGGCATTATTTTTCCTAAGGCCTACCTTGACAAGCATTATAAACTTGTCCATAAGTGTTTTATAAACTCTTCGAAAGTAAGATATTGCTTTGAAAATATTGAAAAAGTTTTAATCCATGTATTGTCAGCTACATATTTGCATTGATGCAAGTGTTGGTATCAACATCCTCATTCTGAAGTACAAAGGTGAAGTAGAAGAAGGGTGCAGCCTTTTAGATAAAAAAATTATGCAGATCAATGAATCAACTACATATTTTCATTGATGCAAGTGTCGGCATTAACATCCTCATTCTAAGGTACAAAGGTGAAGGAAATGAAGGGTGCGACCGATCAAAGACATTTTTGTGCAGATAAAGGAATGAGCTACATATTTGCATTGATGCAACTGTCAACATTGACATTTTCATTCTTAGGTACAAAGGTGAAGGACATGAATGGTACGGCATTTCAGAGACATTTGTTATGAATATCGAGTGGTGGGGAAGTGCATCGTGGAGTGTAACCTAGAAGTTGGTTGCAGAGATTCAATTCACAGTTTCTCTCTATACTTTTGGAGGACCAAAAGTGCTTTTTGTGGGGAGGTATGATCCAAGAGGATCTCCACACAAGGATTCATTACTTTGCACACCATGGGAAAATATCATTAAAATTTTAATTTATGATAGGTGACAAAGTTTAAAAGAATGTTTAATGCTTCATATTGTAAAAATTATTAATATTTTTTAGAATAATGTTCTCATGTATTTTTCATTTAATTTGTAAATAGGAAATTAAAATTAAGTGAGAGAATCCAACTCACAAATTAGTTTCCTAGTTTTAAGGGGAAATTAGTTTTATGTGAGAATCCTACCTCACAAATTAGTTTCCTAATTTTAAGAGGAAGTTGGGAGTCTCATGAGTTGGTTTGGGATTCTTCCTCATTTTATCACAAGTGGTTTCCTAGTCTCAAGGGGAAGTTAAGGTTGGTTGAGATCATTTCTCATTTTTTTCCTTGAGTTGTTATTTAGATCCTAAATTTATGGATCTTGTCTCCTTGAATTATGGAGAGAGGGAAACTATATAATTTCCTTATGTGAGCATTGTAAAGGGAGAGCCCCTTTAGGCCCCTTGGAGAGAGAGATTTTCATTGAGAGGAATGTAGTTTTTTTTGTGTCTAAAGAAATGTCACTTATGTGAGAGCCTTGATTTCTTTGTGTAAGAGAAGGTTGCTCTGGGTTTCATCCCTATAAGGAGCATGTACCACATTTTGTGAGAAGGTTTCAGCCCTATTATATAAGGAAAATAAAGTGATTTGTATTCCAAGCAGATCTGAAGACGTAGCCAAAAGGTTCTAGTGAACTTCGTTAACACATGGGTGTCAAACTATATGTGTGATTTTTTATTACATTCTCACTTGATTAGGTAGAGATTTAATTACACATATGCACATCATGATGACAATTTGCACACGTTTATCTACAATTCTTAATGATTATTTTCTCATGTTCACATGTGATGAAGCATCAGTAAAAGGTCATCATTGGAGGATTTTTGTAGAGAAAGATCTCATAGAAAATCTCGGATCATTGAGTGATATTATCAGGTAAGAGGGAGGATCAAGGGAATCAAGAGGAACATCACACCATGATTTTGATTGGGGGAGTGCCCCAAAGAATTTAAAGGTAGCCTTAGGTTGAGTGGAAGGTGTGGCATTGATAAGTTAAAAAGGAAGGTATTGTGTTGAAGAAATATTAGATTGAGATGTGGTAGTGTGTTTATGGGTAGTGCATTTTTGAGAGGTAGAAACTTGGATTGGGAGAGATAATGAACCTTAATTGGAGGAAGAAGAATGTTTCTAATGAAAGGATGTGAATTCATATGTGTGATGAGAGTTTCACTTATGATACTTGAACTACTTTTCTGATTTAGGGAAAGGATCATACCTAGGTATTTGTGATTAGTTACATGGGTACTTTTCTTGGGAGAGGGTGTCTCGTGTTACTCAAACCACTTGGATGAAGGTGCATAATGCTCTAAAGGAGGAGGGATTTGAGGTAAGGTTGGAGATGAAACTTAGTAAACATTTTTAGGAGGGAAAGGTCCCCTAAGAGAGTGTTTAAGGTCTAAACATTATCTAAGGATTCTCTAAGAGAGTGTCTAAGGTCTAAAAATTATCTAAGGATTATTTCTTTAATTTTTTTCATGTAAGGAATGAGTTTGTCACATGTATTACATGAAGTAGGTGGTTGTATGTTTACTTGGCTACGAAGGGGACAAGTTGTATGAAAACCTTGTTTAGGGGCAGTGAAATTTGGCATGTTGGGAGGAATTGGTGAGTATCATCCATGGTTAACTTGGTTCATATAGTATGGGATAGGTTTTCCTATGTTGCAAGGATGGGTTGTTATTTTTGTATGAATATCTAGATGACTATCGAGAGGCATGCTAAGAATACTCATCTTAGTGAGATTATATAGGTTAGACATGTTTTCTAGATAGATTTTAGTGACCCCGTGATCCATGAATATAGGTAAAAGGGAGTTATAAGTAGGATAAAAACAAAACTATGTAATATAAGG
>ML798413.1:151159-163130 GCA_009831015.1 Picea engelmannii
ATTTCATCATATCTCATCTTGTATATTGAATACTTTATAAAAGGAAGTTTCTCTCTTGAAATGGACTATTATTCATTGATTTTTTATCATTCTCAAGGCATTGGTTCATAACATTTGGTACCAGAGCATCCATCTTGGGGTTTTGTTGCTTCAAGCTAGTCATCCTGAAATTTTTACTATAACTTTTTTTTCTGAGACACTTCAGACAAAAAAATTTAGAGGTTACTCATGAGACATATCCAAGTACATATCTTAACAATTTCAAGTTTTGATTCATTATACTTTCATAGATATAGCCTATGGAAGATATGGTTTTTACTCATCCTAAAATCAGTTTTAAAGGAGTTATCTTGGTATTTTCTATATCAATTTTTTTCTTAAACATTTCAGATAGTGAAATTTTTTGGACACTAATAAAACATAGCAAAGCACGTTTGTTCCAAATTTTAGGTTTTGACTCATTATATTTTCAGATTTATCTTCTGTGGAATTTGGGGTTTTTGACTAGTCCTTAAATTAGTCTCAAACAAGTAATCTTTTTATTTTTTCTATAAACAAATTCCGGTGAAGTTTCAGACTTTGAAATTTTTAGAATCCTAAGGAGACATAGTGAATTACATGTGGCAAAAAAATCAGAAATTGAATCGTTATAATTTGTGAGATATGTTGGACATATTGTCATTGATTATGTGTTGTCATTGATGGCAACATGAGTCCAACATGTACAGTAATCATAAGAAAAGAAAGATCGCCTTGGGGTAGAGGAAGATCACCTTGTGGTAGAAGCAATTTGTGATCATTGTTGATCACGATAGGATCAACAGTGATCCTATGATTCTAAAAATAAGGAGAGGTAGCATGCAGAGAATCCATGTACAGAAGGAATAATGAAGTACAAGGAATTAAGAGCTCAGAAGGGTTAGCAACTGAAGATCAGTGCATAAATGAATGCACAAATAGTTATTAAAAATCTTAGGAGAAATAGCGATGAAACAGATCATAAGCAAGAAACGTTAATCAAAGCTCGGAAGGGAAAGTGCATTACAGAAACGCGGTCAGGATTGAAATCCCCACAGTAAAACTACAAAAGAATCAAGGGAGAATCATGTCCATTGATGTAGATTTTGGGACAAACCAGGACCATCAGATGAAGTCAAGATACTCAAGGTTTAAACGGGGAATCTCACTTCGGGAGAATTGGGAAGTGGGAGTGAAATAACCCAAAGTCTCGAATGTTGAAATGAATCTATACCATTGATATAGAACTGATCACAGTCATTGGATCAAGAATTCACAAGATCCTGAAACAGCCGAAATCACGACAATCGTTGGATCGTGTTGAGATTTTCGCGTCAAAAATGGATCGTTAGATGAAGTCAAGTTGCTCGAGATTTATTTGGGGAATCTCAATTCGAGAGAATTGAGAATTGGGAATGATTAACCCAAATTCCCAAATGCCGAAATGAATCTAGACCATTGATCTAGAACTAATGATAGTCGTTGGATAAAGAATTCATGAGATCCCAAAATAGTCAAAATCCCGACAACCGTTGGATAAAGAATTCATGAGATCTCAAAATATCCTAAATCCCGACAACCATTGGATTGTGTTAGGATTTTCGCGTCAAAAATGGACCATTATATGAATTCAAGTTGCTCAAGTTTTATTCGAGGAATCTCACTTCAGGAGAATTGAGAATTGGGAACGGATAACCCAAAGTCCCGAAGGCCGAAATGAATCTAGAACATTGATATAGAAATGATCACATTCATTAGATCTAGGAGGAGGACATGTGTCGCGTCAGGAGATCCACGTCAGCAAGGACACATGGCGCAATAAGATTGTGACAAATGTCTAGGTCCATTTGGCACTTTAAGGTTATGTAAGTCACGAATCTAAGTGACATGTGGCAGCCACTCGGCCAGTGCCAAGTCAGCAGTGACGTCGGCAAGTTACGTCATTCTCGGATTTTTTCCTTCAGGGGAAACCAGCAACTACCCGAAGTGTTGAAGGATGAAGTCAATGATAATCGTTGATCTAAGTTCCTCTGGTATGAATCATGAACATTAGATCAAACGCTTGGAATGGTTTGTTGATTTTTCAATGAAAAAGGTTAAGCATGAAGTTCATTCCATTTTAGCATTTAACTTAACCATAACCAATAATGTTGCAGCAACCAATATCACAAGAAGAAACACCATGCACAACATAAGAAGTATCCTGGGAAGCCCTTCTCAACAAGGGAAGAAAACCCAGCCAAATCCTTTACTATATTCTTCAAGAGAGAGACCTTCACCACTAATAAAACCTAGCACACAAGAGGGTGCTCAAACCCTAGAAGACTAGTGCCCAAGAGAGGTGTGTACTTTTCCCAAGAAGGTGTACTTGTTGAAATTTCCAAACACACGTGAAAGATATAATTCCTCGATGGGGAATTTACCTTTGCTTATACTAGACTAAAACTGTCAACAGAAGTGTCTATTGGCACAACAGGGTCGACCTCACTAGCTCACTAGCCGACTTCAAAAATATAGTTTTTCCCCCTGTAGGTCACTATCTATCTTTGCTCTTCAGTTTCTTCTTTACCTAGGCTTAGATGTCCTAATGATGGGTCCTGATATGGACTCGAAATGTCGACATTCGATAAACAATATTGTGGTTCCTTTGAATCCTCAAAACATTCCCTCCCACAGAAATCCTACTGATCAAATATAATTAATATTAACCAGATTAATTATCTTTTACATTAATTATTAATCACATTAAGGTGGGTCGACTTGTACCCTTTACGTTACAATTAGGGTTACAGGCAGGTCTGACTCTTGAACAATATAGCAAGGGATCTTATACACCCACTAGTGCTCATCCACTAGGGGCACATCCATAGGGATTTTCATATCTCTGGCTCACTACATTACATAGACGAACCACTTCTTCACTAGTGCTCAGCCACTAGGATCACGTTCACCTATGCTCGTCCACAGGCACGTCCATTCAACAGATCTTCTTTCTCACTGCATTACACAGGAGAGTCATCTAGAGTTTCTCATCAACTCTTCTGCTCAGAGGAGGCTAATACATCATCTTCATTTCTGTTCTCGTGATGATGCACCCATCACTTTGGTATTTCACACATTCACCTTGTGCTCAGCCACAGGCACGTCCAACTCTGCAGATCTCCTTTCTCACTGTGTTACACAGGATAATCATATGGATTTCTTCTCAAGTCTCTGTAAGGAGGAGGCCATCTGTACGTTCCATCTCTGTCTCAGATAGGAACCACACACCCCTCTCATTGGCTTTCTCTCAGTTTTGTAAGCTGGAGAATGTCTCACGTAGCTGAAATCATCAACATGGTTAATCCCACGGTCCTAGCTCATGTACTTGTGGAGGTTATCAAGCAGAAAGTACTAATAAGCACTTCGGTCAAATTTACTCTGGAAGAGTTGAATGACTGCAAAGACCAGATTCCCGAAGTGAACGAGAACCGTCCACTCAACTGTAGATCAATTCATGGTCGTCGATTTTTTTGAAACCTCTAGACAATTCAGGATCGTCCATCTACGGAAGAACAAATATCAACTGTCTGATCTACTTCAACGAAATGTACTGTGGAAGGTTGAAAGATTGCAGAGGTTGGAAGTCCTGAAGTCCCAAAGTAAATAATGGTCATCCATATCAATGTTTGATTAAGTCACAGTCATTGGATCAAGTACAGTGGAAGGATAGAGTAAACATAAATCACAAAGTAACGCAAATTGTTGATCTGATTCGGGAGCATTCTCGACCATTTATCAAGTATAGTGTAAGGATAGGGTAAAGCGTAAATCATGAAGTAACACTAATTGTTTATATACTTCGGGAGAATTCTCAACCATTGATCAAGCATAGTGGAAGGATAGCATAAGCAGAGGTGTTAACCGACAGCAAGCGTTCACCACCGCTTTATGACTTATTTGGTAGGTTATCATTCTGGAGGAATTGAATTACTCAGAATTCTAGTAACCCAGAGTCTCAGAGTACTGAAGCTCTGAAATAACATCTAGACCGTTGAAGTTTATGGACACACGTCAACTCAATATTAACACTTCGGTGAAATTTAGTCTGGGAGAATTGGAAGTTTATAAAAAGAACAAACCTCTGAATCCGCAAAGTACCAGAGGAAACAAAAACCGCCCATCTCACAATTAAATCCCAACCATTAGATAAGGATAAGAAAATGTGAGAAATGAGTCTTTTAAAATAATGATCAAACCATTGATCTGAAATCGTGATCAACGATGAGGATTAAAATCGTGAATTGAATTTGCTCGAAATATAACACTCTGGAAGATATCACTTCGGAGATAACAACATTGGGTGAAAGACGAGGCAGCGCTTAAATTAATAATCATGTGGTTCTGAGCATATGGTCATATGAAAAACATGGTTTGAAGGAAGCGCCTCCATAGAACTCGATTTCTACAACATTTGCAGTGACAGGTTTCTAGCCAAAACAGAATAAAATGCAAAACAAGGGATTTGAAGCCTTTAAATCAAACTATTAATAATAATAATAATAGAAATTATTATTATTAATTCAAATGAAGAAGTGTATGAAGAGGTGTAATGGTTCAAACAAAGGGACATAATGCTTCAAACTCATACCTATTAGGATACTATATAAACAAATAAGTATGGTGAACAATAAAATATAGTTGAATTTATTGAAGTATATTTATTTATATATAATGGATTGAATGAAGGTTCATTCTATCAAGTTGGTGCATGTTTACAAGATGGCTCTTGTATGAGGATTGGACTCCTCAAATCTCAATTGGATTGAGATCAATAAGTTGGAACTTGTTATGAGGGTTGGATTCCTCATTTCTCAGTTGGATCTCAGAACTACAAGTTGGGTCTTGTAACAGAGATTTGGGTCTCTCATAATTGTTTGAAGATGAATATTGATCTTATGTATTCATTCAAGTTAAATAAATAAATAAAATATTTATTCTTTTATATATTGGTTGAGAAATTGAAATAAATATATGTTGTTCAATTAATTTGTGAAAAGTGGAAAATCGTCCAAAGTTTTGTGGCACTGATTCACCCCCCCCTCTCAGTGTCAAGTGTACATTTCAACAATTGGTATCAGAGTGGGTACCTTCTGCACATTTTAAACACTAGAAGGAATATTCTGAAGAAATGGGTGGACAAATTTCTATCTCCACAAATGAAGCTCCCTTATTTGATGGAACAGATTATTCTTCATGGAGGGAAAATATGAAAAGATATTTGAAGTCAAGAGGATCTGGATTTTGGGATTTGGTAGTAAGTAAGCCCTGGCACTTAACTACTTCAAAGAACAAAACCAAAAATGCAAAGGAAGCAAGAAGAAATAATTAATTAGCCTTAAAAGAAATCCAGGATGGATTGTCAAACCAAGTCAAAGAAAAGATGAGGCACTACAAATCTGCTAAAGAATTATGGCTCCAGCTAGAAAATTGTTATCGGAATGAAGCACAAGAAGAAGATAAATCCTATCAAAGTAAGGAACAAGACTCAGATAAAGAGGAATCATGTCAGAATAAAGAACAAAACTCAAAAGAAGATATTTTTTATCCAAATAAGGCACAAGATAAAGAAAAGGAGAATTCCAATCAGATTGAAGAACATAATATAGAGAAAGAGATTTGTAATCAAAATGAAGTGCAGGAATTGATGCAAACCTCAGTCATCAACAGTGAATACTACTACATCAAGGAATTGATGAATACCTCAGTATTCACCAAAGAAAAACTATTAGATTTTAAGAATGATGTTATAACTACATTTGAAATGATTAGTATGGAACCAGCAAATAGTCTATATATTGAATTTACTAGGGATGTTCTTGACTAGCTTGAATACATAGTTATGTGCACTTTTGAAGAGTTGGAGAAACTTCAAGAGAAAGATATGTTGTTACTTCAATAGTTAGATCAATCCAGCCATGAAGAGATTGAACAAAGAGTTCAGCTAGAAGACAAAGAAAAAGAAAATTATTACCACATGTTGGAATCAGAAATGATCAACTTCAAAAAGATAAATGAAAGTACTAATGTAGATATAATGACTCAAATTGAAGAAGCTAAGAAAAAGGAAGAATCCTAGAAGATCCAAATAACTAAAAATGAAGAATCTTGCCAAATGTTTGAATTAGAATCCATCAACCTCAAAAGGATTTAGCTAGAATATGAGGAAGAAATCAAAATATTGAAGACTAAAGTTTTTTATCTAACAAAAGATATGGAAGAATTGAAGACATGTGACAAAACTATTAAATGCAAAGAAGTCTTGGATGATATAGAAGAAATAGTCATCAATCTAAAGACTCAAATTGAACATGCTAAGGAAGTGGAAGAATCCCTGAAGATTCAGTTGACTAAAAAGGAATAGACATGTCACAAGTTGAAATTATAAATGATCAACCTTAAGAAAATCAATGAATACAGTAATGGAAATCTAAAGATTCAACTCAAGGAGGCCAAGAAAAATGAAGAAGTCCAGAGGATGCAATCATCCAAAAGGGAAGAATTATGTCACATGTTGAAATTAGAAATAGTCAATCTCAAAAAGATGAATGAAAAGACAAACAAGACTGTCAATTTCCAAAATCACTCAGTGATCCTAGATAAGATTTGGAACAGTCAAAGATCAATTGATGACAAAAGTAGTCTTGGATACAATAAGAAAGAATACAGTGACAAGTGGAGCACCATTTACAAACATGGGAAAGGACCATCCTTCTCAAAAGGAAACGGTGCAATCACAAACCAATTACAAGCCATGAACTTTGTTAAGGAAGGAAGCTATAGAAGTAAAAATGAAGCAGAAAGTCAAAAGATAGATCTCTCGAGCCAAAATAAAATCAAGAATGGAAACACCTTCAATGTCTATTGCTTTTCTTGTCATAACTTTGGTCATAAAGCAATGGACTGCAAGAAACTAGATAAAGGATATGCAGGAAAATCCAAACACTCAATTAGATGTTGGAGATGCAATTTTTTTGGGCACATGGAAAAATTTTGTCATACAATGAGATGTTACAACTGTGATAGGTTTGGGCACAAATCCCAAAGCTACAAGAGTTCAAAAAGTCAATCCTTATATAAATCATTCAAGTCAGTCAGAAAACCTAATAAAAGTTGGAAAAAGAAAGGAGATGAAAAATCTCCAAAAACACAATTAAAAAGAGAAGGTCCAAAATGAAGAATATCTCATAGAGAGATATGGAGAAGAAAATATGAAGGAGAAAGAAAGAAAGATGATATTACACCTGAAAATGAAGAAATTAATAATAAGAAAATGATGGGTGGAGGTCCTAATAAAGAATGTGAAATTAAATATGAAATAGATCAAGCTCAAGAAAGGGAAGTGCTTATAGAAGAATATGGGATAATATCAAATTCTAATGATGTCATAATTTGTTAGCCAAATAAAGAAAATACAAACAGAAGTTTTAAATTGGTTTCTACAAAATCAAAGGATTATGCCAAGAGTTTTTAAAAATAACATATGGAAAATCTTGACTATCTAAAGATTAGTGGTCAAAATAAAAATCATTGGTAGGGTTAGTTGTAGAATACAAGAAGGAGAAAATTGACAAAGAGGAGCATCACCTTAGGGGGACTATGACCTCAGAAGGAGAAAGAAAAGATCATTTCTGTCACTTTTGAAAAAATGGGAGAAAAGAAAAAGTAGCAGAGAAGTTCAAGGGGTATCATTTAGCAAAGATCAATTGATAACAAAAATTGGCATTTCAACAATTGGTATCAATCCTCAATTGATATTCCTGTGAAATATCAAAGAAGAATAAGAAGTAGATCAAAAAAAAAATCAGTAAAATTCATACTATTAATGTTCTATTTGACAAAGGAAGGTTAGTAAAAACTCAAGGGGAGTATTTTGGTTATCAAATACAAAATTAATTAGATTAAGGTTTGAAAGACTTGATCACTACAAATGGGTATAACTACAAATTGGTATCAAAAAGACTATGTATTTGAACACAAATATCCAAATGGACTGAGATAAGCAGTTAGTAAATTCACAGGGGGAGTCATTCATTGATGGCAAGAAAAGAATGATTGCATGGGGAGTTACCCGAGTTCATATTTTGGTCAACAGTATACAGGAATATAGATATTAATCATAGGGGGAGAAACCCTTTTTCCATTGACGTCAAAGGGGGAGAGTAACTTCATAGGATAGAAGCATCATCACAGGGGGAGTTTGTGTATGAAGTTGGTGTGTTTCCCTCAATGACAAAGGGGAGATTGTTGGACATATTGTCATTGATTATGTGGTGTCATTGATGGAAACATGAGTCCAACATGTACAGTAATCAGAAGAAAATAAATATCACCTTGGGGCAGAGGAATATCACCTTATGGTAGAAGAAATTCTTAATCATTGTTGATCATGATAGGATCAACAGTGATCCTATGATTCTAAAGCTCAAGAGAGGTATCATGCAGAGAATCCATGTGCAAAAGGAATAACGAAGTACAAGTAATTAAGAGCTCGAGAGGGTTAGCGACTGAAGATCATTGCACAAATGAATGCACAAACAGTTATTAAAAAGATCAGGAGAAATAGTGATGAAACAGATCAGAAGCAAGAAATGTTAATCAAATCTCATAATGGAAAGCGCATTACAGAAACACGATCAGGATTGAAATCCCCACAGTAAAACTACAAAATAATTGAGGGAGAATCATGTCCACTGATGTAGATTTCGAGACAAACCAGTACCGTCATATGAAGTCAAGATACTCGAGGTTTAAAAAGGGAATCTCACTTTGGGAGAATTGGGAAGTGGGAGCGAAATAACCCAACGTCACAAATGTCTAAGTGAATCTAGACCATTGATCTAGAATTGATCACAGTCGATGGATCAAGAATTCACGAGATCCTGAAACAGCCGTAATCCCGACAACCATTGGATCGTGTTGAGAATTTTGCGTCAAAAATGGATCATTAGATGAAGTCAAATTGCTCGAGGTTTATTTGAGGAATCTCACTTCGGGAGAATTGAGAATTGGGAATGATTAACCTAAAGTCGTGAATGTCAAAATGAATCTATACCATTGACATAGAACTGATTACATTCGTTGGATCAAGAATTCACGAGATCCCAAAATAGCCGAAATACAGACAACCTTTGGATCATGTTAGGATTTTCGCGTCAAAAATGGATTGTTAAATGAAGTCAAGTTGCTCGAGTTTTATTCATGGAATCTCACTTCGGGAGAATTGAGAATTGGGAACGGATAACCCAAAGTCCTGAAGGCCGAAATGAATCTAGACCATTGATCTATAACTAATCATAGTCGTTAGATCCAGGACGAGGACATGTGTCACATCAGGAGATCCACGTCATCAAACCATGTCAGCAAGGACACGTGGCGAAATCATATGGTGACAAGTGTCTAGGTTCAGTTGGCACTTTAAGGTTACGTAAGTCACGAATCTAAGTGACACGTGGCAGCCACTCATCCAATGCCAAGTCAGCAGTGACGTCAACAAGTTACGTCACTTCGGGAGTTTGTCCTTTGGGGGAAACCAGAAACTACCCGAAGCATCAAAGGTCAAAGTCAATGATAATCATTGATCTAAAGTCCTCTAGGATGAATCATGACCGTTAGATCAAATTCTTGGAATGGTTAAGCCCACAGTCTTAGCTCCTGGACTTATGAAGGTTATTAAGAAAAAAGTGCTAATAAGCACTTCGGTGAAATTTACTCTGGAAGAGTTGAATGAATGCAAAGACCGGAGTCTCGAAGCTCTAAATTCCTAAAGTGAACGAGAACCATCCACTCAACTGCAGATCAATCCATGGTCGTTGATTTGTTTGAAACCTATGGACAAGCCAGGATCATCCATCTATGGAAGAACAAATATTGACCGTCCGATCTACTTCAGCGAAATGTACTCCGGAAGGTTGAAAAATTGCAGAGGCTAGAAGGCCCAAAGTCCCGAAGTAAATAATGGTCATCCATATCAATGTTTGATTAAGTCACAACCGTTGGATCAAGTATAGTGGAAGGATATAGTAAACGTAAATCATGAAGTAATGTTAATCGTTGATCTAATTCGGGAGAATTATTGACCGTTGATCAAGTATAGTGGAAGGATAGGGTAAATCATAAATCACGAAGTAACCCTAACCATTGATCTACTTTGGGAGCGTTCTCAACCATTTATCAATCATAGTGGAAGGATAGCGTAAGAGGAGGTGTTAATCGACAACAAGCGGTCACCACCGCTTTATGACTTATTCGGTAGGTTATCCTTCTGGAGGAATTGAACTACTCAAAATTATAGTAACCCGGAGTCCTAGAGTACTGAAGCTCTGAAATAACATCTGGACCGTTGAAGTTTATGGACACACGTCAACTCAAGATTAACACTTCAGTGAAATTTAGTCTGGGAGAATTGGAAGTTTATAAAAAGAACAAACCTTTGAAGCCACAAAGTACCAAAGGAAACGACAGCCATCCATCTCACGATTGAATTCCAACCATTAGATAAGGATAAGAAAATGTGAGAAGTGGGTATTTTAAAAGAATGATCAGACCATTGATCTGAAATCGTGATCAACGATGAGGATTAAAACCGTGAATTGAAGTTGCTCAAAATATAACACTCTGGAAGATATCACTTTGGAGATAACAAGATTGGGTGAAGGAAGAGACAACGCTTAAATTAATAAGCTCACGGTTCTGCGCATATGGTCATATGGAAAACATGGTTTGAAGGAAGCGCCTCCATAGAACTCGATTTATGCAACATTTGCAGTGACAAGTTTCTAGCTAGAACAGAATAAAATGCAAAACAAGGGATTTTAAGTCTTTAAATAAAACTATTAATAATAATAATAATAATAGAAATTATTATTATTAATTCAAATGAAGAGGTGTAATGGTTCAAACAAAGGGACATAATGCTTCAAACTCATACCTATTAGGAGACTATATAAACAAAGAAGTATGGTGAACAAAAAAATATAGTTGAATTTGTTGAAGTATATATATTTATATATAATGGATTGAATGAAGGTTCATTCTATCAGGTTGGTGCCTGTTTACAAGTTGGGTCTTGTATGAGGATTGGATTCCTCACATCTCAGTTGGATCTGAGATCAACAAGATGGGACTTGTTATGGGGGTTGGATTTCTCATTTCTCAGTTGGATCTGAGAACTACAAGTTGGGTCTTGTAATAGAGAGTTGGGTCTCTCATAATTGTTTGAAGATGAATATTGATCTTATGTATTCATTCGAGTTAAATAAATAAATAAAATACTTATTCTTTTATATATTGGTTGGGAAATTGAAATAAATATATGTTGTTCAATTAATTTATGAAAAGTGGAAAATTATCCAAAGTTTTGTGACACTGATTCACCCCCCCCCCCTCTCTGTTTCAAGTGTACATTTCAACAAGAGATATATAATGTGGAATTCGGGGCCTTTTACTAATCATGTAATTATTCTTAAACAATTCATTTTGCTATTTGTTCTATAACCTTTTACCAGTAAATTTTCAGACTGTGAAATTTTTAGAAGTTTAAAAAGTCATATCAAAGTACTATAGGCAAAAATTTCAAGCTAGGAAGCGTTCAAAGTTCATAGATATATCGGGACAAAGGTCACCCATCCATACATACTCCAAATTAAGGATTTGAAAGGTATGTAACTTACAATTGACATAACTTTTGATTGGAAAATCTATTTTTTGTGGTTCAAAATTTGTGCTCAAGAGAAAAAAGAGGAGAATTATTATGTTTTCACATGGAAAAAGTTTATAAAAGAAATAATATCAGTACTCATAAAAACCAAAACATGGCATCCAAAGAAAATGAAGACTTAGAAAATGGGCTAACCCAATTAAATAACCAAGTTGATGAAATGAGTGCTAGTATGTTGAAACCGATGAATTTATC
>ML798413.1:172318-182930 GCA_009831015.1 Picea engelmannii
TGAACACAAATTTCCTCTACCAATTTCAACTCCAAATCATTGATTATCAATAGTAGAGATTAAGCAATCCCCCCAACCCAGAATGGTGATCAATCTCAAAACTCTATTTGTTCATACAATTCAAGAAAAATTGGCTTTTAAGGAGCTTGAGGAAAGACCACCACTTCCCAAAGAGAACACTAAAAAGACCTTGATTGCACTAGAGGATCCATCCAATCCAACCACCAAGTGATGATTACAACTTATGTCAATCCCATTTTTGTTCAAGGCTTGAAGAAAAAGTTCATATATGTATGATGTCTTCATAATTGGTGAATTGTTGATCTTTTCTTTATCATGGTTGTAGTATAAAAGATAATGTTTTGTAGAACTCCCAGGAATATGTTTTATTTATCATGGTTTAGTATAAAATACAATCTTGTCTCCTAGGTATTTGTAATCATGAATAGTGGGAGAACAATTAGAAATACTCTGGTCATAAGCAACTATAGAAGGGATGTTTTTTGGTAAAATGACGTGTTTGACATATGATAGAGCAACATATGTTATGGATGAAATATTTCATCTAGAATTGTATAACCAAATTGAAAGATACGTTGAAGTATATGGTTAGTAAATTCCCCATTTCAGTTATATAAATACTTGTTATTTATCAGAGAAAAGTAGTGTAGTCACATCACTCATATAAGTGTCAGGTTTTGTAGCTTTGACAATAGTGTAGTCACTTTTATCCCCTACCCTATTGATAACTAAGGAGATCACGTCTTGAGGCCCGCGAGTCCTAGATATGGAGTACCGAGAGCCATATGACTTGAGCATCGCTCCAGAGGGCCCCTCTTTTCTTCAGTGTAGTCCACTTATAACTAGCAATAGTATACATCCCACCAATTTGGTCCTAAAGTAGCAATGGGTTTTGCCTCATGAGGTAATGAGTTCAGGTATCATGCTATGTATCACTCGGATTTTTGAAGCACTTTAATATGTTGTGTCAAATCCTTCTATATTTCATGATGTTTCCTTGGAAATTATGCTCTTTGCCTCGTTCATACCTGGAGGGGTGACATGGTTCCCTAGTAAGTTGATTTCCGTTTAGGATGGGTTTCCACTGGGTGGATCTGTGAAAATTCATCGTCCGTCCCTCCATACTTACCACTTTCCATCTTTATTATTTCCATCTTACGTATCCTTGTTTGGGAATTGGGATTGGCTACGCTAGGAAGGGTTATACATTACCTTGTGGGAAGAAGGGGGTAAATGCCCAGAGGGTAAAGTATCTGGCAAGAGTTAAAAGCCAATGTTGAAATCTTTGAGATGCTTTGCCCAGGGACACCCAAGAAAGTAGTGAAAAGTTTCTCAGTAAGAAAAGGGGACCCATAAGATACATAAACACTCAAGGTACTAGTTGATGGATAGGAGGTCTCATCACGAGCCGGCCTATTATGACCATGGGCATGTAGTGGTATGACACTACCACTTATCTGGTCACCAAACCACGGTAGTTGCTCTTGGTGGCATTTCCAAGAGAAAAGGGGTCTCATCAAGAGGAAGCCTTCTCATTTCAGTGAAATGTTTGTGGATAACGTTGTCACCTCTGGTCATCAAGCCAGGACAATGGCCCTCAACTTTTCCCTTGAAGAAAAAAAGAAAAAGATCAAAAGAACTAAAGCTAAGAATAAAATGAAATGAATGGGCTAGGAAACAATTTCATTAATGACAAGGTACAGCTCTCCCTCTACAGAGGCACCCACAGGCAAGGATTTACATTTCCTTGTTATTACATGCACCCCATGCCCAAATACTTACCCCATTCCACCTCATACAGTTACAGTTACATGACTTGGATTAGATCCCACCTAGGAAACACCCCAAACTTAAGGGAGGCTAGACCAATAGGACACCCTGAGACCTTCTCCAAACCTAACTTGTCAAATTGGATAACTTCTTTAAGCATGTGTCTGGGTTAAGGGTGGTTTGATGCACATGTTTGGGTAATTTAATTATTCGATGTGATTTACATGCTATGATCCCTATGACTTATGAATCCCTGGAGGGCATACTTGTTATTGTTGCAGGACCTTGCTCGGTGGACAGGTACACATGAGGGAATGATTAGCTCGAACCTTCATGAGGGCTTAAATCCCACAGATGGATGTTGCAACCCCAGCTAGGGGTAAGAAGAAACTAAATATTTGCACCAGAAAAAAGAAGGACGTTGCCTTTGGAGGCACCCTGCAATACCTAGACCAAGGGGGGTCTTTCTTTTCCACGTGAACGTTATCCCTTAAGGACCCTCGACGTCACCATCATGACCCTGGACGTCATCCAGAGCTAGGGTTTTCATTTTGGAAGCAATTATGAGCCTGGTGGTATGTGTGGGCATCACCTGGGGCCTCTGGAGGCCAAGATCCCTACATTTTAGGCTCAACGTTCCACCTTAGGGCCTCAGCGTCACCCTAGAAGGGCATGACATCACCCTTGGAGATGTCTTTAGCTGCTAATTAATTTTTATTATGTCAAAATTGGATTTTATTGTAAATTGGTCAGGTCGAATTTACTTTTGACCTACAATTAATTAAGGGTCAAAGTTTTGTATCAATAAACATAAATAACATTCATTTTTACATCATATTAAACTCATCACACACAAGTGGTGGTATGAAATTTCCACCCTCTTTAAGGGTTATTGGTTGAAATAACTAGTGCGCACCTCTTGGGAGAGCTTTATGGTGGTGTATTTTGGCATTTTGCATGGTGGAATGATCTTCAACTAGGTTTTGACTTGATTATTCTTGGTGAAGTAAGTGGAAAATCTGCATTTTTATTCATGCTATGAATGTTTGTGGTAAAATTTACTTGTTTCATGTCTAAGATTATGAAATTGCTTGTTTAAACCCTAGGGAAAAAACAACAAATGCTTCTTTATCTCTATAACGATTCTACTAGCTTGATCTTTCCAATTGTACATTTTGTTAAGAGTGATTATTAGATCCCTAAAGTGCTATCTCTCTAGTAATCTCATTCATCACCAACTAAATTGTCTTTCAAAAAAGCTAAGGAAGGAAGGTACGTTAGGGCCTAGAAGTGCCTACTCTCTAGCAAAACCTCCCTTAAAAGGGGCAAATGTTTGAGTCCTTGAAGTGTCAACACCTCTTGCATTTACTTCTTCCCTTAGCTAATCATTATCATTATTATATTTCTCAAGTGATATTGTTATTGTTATTGACTCCATAATCCCTAAAAGGCACTAGTTTTTACACTCTTGTGGATGAATGAGACCAAACAAACCTTCAACGCATCTTCTTGAAAACTTTCACTAACATTAATATTCATATTATAACTACTATAATTGTTTTTACATCCCTATTTAGCATCCTTAATCAGCATACTAACCCCTAAAACTAACCCAGAAATTTGCATTTTCCTAGGTGTTATCATCCTAAGGTTTTATTCCTCCTTTTTCTAATGTTCTAAGTGAAAATTTCTGGAATTGTTTGAGGTTGTTGCTGCTATTGTAAATATTGTTACAACCATCATTGCATCCCCTTAGCACCCCTTAAACTATCCATTAAACCACTAAACATTTGTACTAAGCAAACTATAATCATTGGATGTTGAAGTAGTTGTCTTATTGTTGTACTATAGTACTTTTCTGAAGTGGTTTCTATTGATGTCATCATCATCAATTAATGTTGTTATAAGTGTTTGGACAGCCATTTAAGTCATTTATTTACTTAGTTTTAATCTTGAAATTGAGAGTGACAAAATACTATCAAATTGCAAAGTCTTTATATCATTCTTGTCATCATAACTTGCAATTTTTGAACACATTGTTGTTGCTATAATTGTATCTTTGCTTGTCTTTAGTATCACATATATCTATTATTGAAGTCCCTAAATTGAAACGTCAATATCGTTGATTGATGCTAACATTTTTTGTTTCATTGGTAAAGGGCAGGTATCATTCATCTTGAATTCCTCCTTAACCCCAAACAATACCAAGTGACTTCTTCCTTTGGAGTGACCTAGAGAGAGGGGTGGGTTTTACCTTTTTCCTTTCTCCCTTCATCAACCAACTA
This sequence comes from Picea engelmannii, assembly GCA_009831015.1. Classification (NCBI taxonomy): domain Eukaryota; kingdom Viridiplantae; phylum Streptophyta; class Pinopsida; order Pinales; family Pinaceae; genus Picea; species Picea engelmannii. The sequence goes on from ML798413.1 coordinate 176,395, forward strand.
GGTCTTGGGATGTCTCCCTTGGAGTGAGTTTCTTCTCCTCCTAAATAGAAAGAGGTATCATATTGGGGTGAAATCAATAGGACTACCTTTGTGTTACGTCAATCTAATCCTAGTTTCCTTTAGGCTATGGGAAAGTATATATTGCGTGATAACATTTTTGGCACCGTTATCGAGGAACACTGAGTCAATCTTCCTCGAATGACACTTTTTCAGAAAGCCTTTACCTAAAGCCTTCATTTCACAAAGCTTACATGGCGACTCCACTGAGGGTGATCCCCTCATGCCTTTGATAATCTCAAGGAGATTGTCTAGTGACTCCACTGATGATAACCCGTAGCGGACGTCATTACACACCTTATTTTCCTATAGTTCCTATTATTCACATGGCCCCTCCTAAATGGGCCCCCGAAGAACTCTTCAACACTTTGGACTTGGCCAATATCAAAGGGGGATTACATGATCTCCCAAAAGATGTTGATTCATGGATACCCAAGTTTTCCGGAGAGTTTGGGGCTTCTGGTAACACACATTGGACCAATTTTTGTGAGAATTGTGACTTCCATTAGTCTGGGAAAGAACATCATGACACATTCATGAAACTTTTCCTTGTCTCACTTACTAGAGATGCTAGAAAATGGATAACTAACCTCCCAAGCAAAAGCCTCACAACCTGTGAATATTTAGAACAAGTTTTCCTGCAAAGATGGGGTATGATGGAAGATATGGCCTCCCTTTATTCACAATATCTCAAAATTTGAAAACAAAATGACGAAATTGTTAGGGAATTTAATGACAGGTTTAATACCTTACTTGGTCGAATTGATTCTAACTTTCTACTAGAAAGTGTTATTCTCGAACAATACTTAAATCCTTAGAAGTAAACTTTCAATCCCTCCTCAAGAACCGATTTCCTACAAGCCTCAAGGAAGCACAAGATGGTGCTTTCCGGATTGAAGAAAATCTCAAATGGTGTGATCCCATTTCCCAGGTCAATTTTCCTCATGACCAAGATGATATCCTATGGTTCGATGAGGAAAACATGAAAGAATAAGAACATGATTTCCCAGAGATACTAGAGGTAAACGATGAGATTAAGTTATCCATTCCCCCTAAAGGGACTGATACTTGGAAGAATGGGTTCTCAAATATGAAAGATGCCTTAATTTTTTCAAAAAAACATGAACCCTCTAAGGATCTAGGTACCTCTGAAGAAATCACTAAGTTGGAAAGGGCACTATCACAAGCCCAAAATCCTCCTTCCAAAAGAACAAATTTGTCCAAACACCTCGGATCTACAAAATGTTGAGAGGAAAGAAGATTATCCTAAGTCCTTATCATGAAAATAGTTCCATTTTGATCGTGATCACCCGAAGGCTACTCATGATAAACCTAATTATGTAGATTCTATATTTACCTTGTTCATGCCAAAGCAAATCCAAGTAAATCAAGACATGAGGAAGCCTAGGATTGGATGTTTGAGCCAAACAAGTGAGGAATCAAGGGTAAATCTTGAAGAACCCTAAGTGTATGTTAGGGATCTACCCCAACCTTTCCCAAAACCTAGCAATGATAGGACCGACCTAAGCACTAGTATGGCTTATATCTTACAAAAGGTCAAAAGGATTCATGGAATGTTGGAAATCCCTTCTTTGACAAAACGAACCCCAGATGACCAGCAATTGTTCGAAGAAACTTCCACACTTTTATGAACTAGTCAGTTTGAGAAAAATGAACAAACACCTTTTCTCACTTCCTTATTAATAGATGACCTATGTCTTCACAACTGCATGCTTGACTCTGAGTCATCTGTCAATATGATGAGTTTGAAGGTTATGAACCAATTAGGGTTGGAAGTTACAGGGCCTTATGCCAACGTCTGTAGATTTGAGTCAAAGGGAATCAAGGTCTACAGCTTGATGGATGGTCTTGAATTCCACCTTGTTGACTACCTTGATTTCCCCATCATAATGGACGTCATTTTTGTTGACATACTTGACACTTGGGGAATGATATTATCTAGGGAATGGGCTTCTACTTTAGGCGGAAGTCTGAAGATGGACTTGTCCTAGGCAACTATCCCCATCGGGGACCAAGATTGTATCACTTTGCATATAAAGCCAAAGAGGATGGAAAACATTGAAAGGTGTAATCATGGACATGGGAACTACAACTCTGTAGATCCCTGCTTATTTCAAGACTGGACCGCTCTTCCCTTGGTAGAAGAAGACAATATTAATGAGATAACATGGACCAAGGGAAAGGGTGACCAAAATCATCCTAGCAATCACAAGGACAACATTACACAAGGTAATGAAAGGACGTTACATTTGCACGAAACATACATAAGGGATAGTGCTTTGGTAGAATCCTACACCATCGTTATGGAGGAGAAGAGAGATACAAGTTGGGGTGATTATCCTGACGATGCTTCTAACCTCTCTAAAGACTGGGACGATTATTCTTCTACACAAGAGAATAAAATTGACAATCTTATAAGGTTTAGAGGGAGAGTTGGATTCGTCAAATGGAAGGGGGATTATGAAAATTTGTTCATTGAGCCAAACCAAGAAGATGTACTTACTACAGAACCCCAGCCCCCTCCCTCAACACAATACATCGGAATACAAGAAGCAATTGATTCTGAAGGAGGGGACTACAAGCAAGGAGATCTGGTTTTAAAGTGGAATACAAAGATGGGGGAGCCTAACAACATTAAGGGATGCACAAAGTTTTGGTTTGGACCGTTCAATATCAAAATGAAGTTAGTCAATGATTCCTACTACTTATCTACACTAGAAGGGAGAAAACGTCAATTACCAGTTAGTGGATACCTCCTCAAACCCCATCACAGGGCAGAGACTTGAATTCACAGGTAAGTACAGGTAAGTTAGGATAGGTAGGCATCTTTTCATCCATTGTACATACCATCTTCAAATCATGTTAGCATAGTTGTAATTTCATTTTCATATTATGTTCTTTCAATATGTATATATGTATGCTCATGATCACATGCTATATTAGAGATGATCTTTATTTTATTATATCATATATCAACAAGGGGTGATATCACCACCCTAGGGATTACTAATATTATATGTTGAGATTTAGCAGGCACGGGTCATACCAAAGATACTAAGGTTCTCATGCGCTCTACGGTGAGCACATGTCCCCGAGTTGGAGCCAGATGTTATCCCCTACCCTAGGGATAACTAAGGAGATCACGTCTCGAGGCCCACATGTCCTAGACATGGAGTACCAAGAGGCATATGACTTGAGCATGGCCCCAGAGGGCCCCTTTTTATCCAGTGCAGTCCACTTATCACCAGCAGAAGTATCCATCCCACAAGCCTGGTCCTGAAGTAGCGATGGGTCTTGCTCCATGAGGTAATGAGTTCAGGTATCATGGTATGTATCACTCTAATTTTTTAAGCACTTGAATATGTTGTATCTAATCCTTCTTCATTTCATGACGTTTGCTTGGAAATTATGCTATTTGTCTCGTCCATACCTTTAGGCATTACATGGTGCCCTAGTAAGTTGATTTCCCGTTAGGATGGGTTTCCACTGGGTGGATCTGTGAAAATTCATCATTCATCCCTCCATACATACCACTTTCCATCATTATTCCTTCCATCTCTCGTATCCTTGTTTGGGCATTGGGATTGGCTATGCTAGGAAGGGTTGTAATTTACCTTGTGTGAAGAAGGGGGTAAAGGCTCAGAGGGTAAAGTAGTTGGAAAGAGTTAAAATCCAATGTTGAAACCTTTGAGATGATTCGCCCAGGGATCCCCAAGAAAGCGGTGAAAAGCTTCTCAGTTAGAAAAGGGGACCCATAATATACATAAACACTCAAGGTACTAGTTGATGGATAGGAGGTCTCATCACGAGCCGACCTACTATGACCATGGGCATGTAGCAGTATGACACTACCACCTATCTGGTCACCAAACTAGGGTAGTGGCTCTTGGCGGCATTGCCAAGAGAAAGGGTATCTCATCACGAACTAGCCTTCTCATTTTCGTGAAATGTTTGTGGATAACATTGTTGCCTCTGGTCATCAAGCCAGGATAGTGGCCCTCAAATTTTCCCTTGAAGCACAAAAGAAAAAGATCAAAAGAACTAAAGCTAAGAATAAAATGCAATGAATGGGCTAGGAAACAATTGCATTAATGACAAGGTGAATCTCGCCCTCTACAAAGGAATCCACAGGTAAGGCTTTACATTTCCCTGTTATTACATGCACTGCATGCCCAAATACTTACTCCATGCCACCTCATACACTTACATGACTTGGATTGGATCCCACCTGGGAAACACCCCAAACTTAAGGGAGGCTAGCCCAATATGACACCTTGAGATCTTCTCCAAACCAAACTTGTCAAATTGCATAAATTCTTTAAGCATGTGTCTGGGTTAAGGGTGGTTTGATGCACATGTTTGGGTAATTTAATTATTGGATGTGATTTACATGTTATGATCTTTGTGACTTATGAACCCCTGGAGGGCGTACTTGTTGTTGCTGCAAGACCTTTCCCGGTGGAAAGGTACACATGAGAGAATGATTAGCTTGGACCTTCATGAGGGCTTAAATCCCACAGATGGATGTTGCGACTCCAACAAGGGGTAAGAAGAAACTGAAGATTTGCAACATGAAAAAAAAGGATGTTGTCTTTGGAGGCACTGTGGCAGACCTAGACCCAGGGGGATCTTGTTGTTCCACATGGATGTTGGCCCTTGAGGGCCCTGGACATCACCATCATGACCCTAGATGTCATCCAGAGCTAGGGTTTTCATTTTGGAGGTAGTTATGAGCCTGGTGGCACATGTGGGCATCATCTAGGGCCTCTAGAGGCCAAGCGCCCTGCATTTTAGGCTCAATGTTCCACCTTAGGGCCTCAAAGTTACCCTAGAAGGGCATGACGTCCCCCTTGGAGATGTCTTTAGGTGCTAATTAATTTTTATTATGTAGAAATTGGATTTTATTGTAAATTGGCCAAGTCGACTTAATTTTGACCTAAAATTAATTAAGGGTCAAAGTTTTGTATAAATAAACATAAAGTACATTCATTTTTACATCATAACTCATCACACACAAGTGGTGGTTTGAAATTTCCACCCTCTTTAAGGGTTATTGGCTGAAATAACTAGTGTGCACCTCTTGGGAGATCTTTATGGCGGTGTATTTTGGCATTTTTCATGGTGGAATGGTCTTCAACTAGGGTTTGACTTGATTATTCTCGGTGAAGTAAGTGGATAATATGCATTTTTATTCATGATATGAATGGTCGTTGTAAAATTTACTTGTTTTATGTCTAAGATTATGAAATTGTTTGTTTAAACCCTAGGGTAGAAACAACAAGTGCTTCTTTCTCTTTATAACTATTCTATTAGCTTGATCTTTCCAATTGTACATTTTCTTAAGAGTGATTATTAGAGCCCTAAAGTGCCTAGCTCTCTAGTAATCTCATTCTTGTCACCAACTAAATTATCTTTCAAAAAAGCTAAGGAAGGAAGGTATGTTAGGGCCTAGAAGTGCCTACTCTCGACAAAAACCTCCCTTAAACGGGGCAAATGCTTGAGGCCTTGAAGTGTCAATACCTCTTGAATTTACTTTTTCCCTTAGCTAAGCATTATCATTATTGTATTTCCCAAGTGATATTGTTATTGTTATTGACTCCATAAGCCCTAAAAGGCACTGATTTTTACATTCTTGTGGAAGAATGAGACCAAACAAACCTTTAACACATCTTCTTGAAAATTTTCTCTCACACTAGAAGCCATATTATTGCTGCTATAATTCTTGTTACAGCCCTATTTAGCAGTCTTAATCAGCATACTAACCCCTAAAACTAACCCAGAAAATTGCAACTGCGTAGGTCCTATCATCCTAAAGTTTTAGTCCTCATGTTTCTAGTATTCTATGTGCAAATTTATGGAATTGTTTGAGGTTGTTGTTGTTGTTGTAGCTATTATTACAGCCATCATTGCAGCCCCTTAACACCCCTCAAACTATCCATAAAACCACTAAACATTTGTACTAAGCAAACTATAATCATTGGATGTTGAAGTAGTTGTCTTATAGCTTTATTATAGTACTTTTCTGAAGTGGTTTCTATTGTTGTCATCGTCATCAATTAATGTTGTTATAAGTGTTTGGACAACCATTTAAGTCATTTATTGACTTGTTTTTAATCTGGAAATTGTCAGTGACAAAATACTATCAAATTGCAAAGTCTTTATATCATTCTTGTCATCATAACTTGCAATGTTTGGACACATTGTTGTTGCTATAATTTATATTTGCCTGTCTTTAGTAGCACATATATATATTATTGAAGTCACTAAATTGAAACGTCGATATCATTGATTGCTGCTAAGGTTTGTTGTTTCAATGGTAAAGGGCAGGGATCATTCATCTTGAATTTCTCCTTAACCCCAAACAATACCAAGTGACTTCTTCCTTTGGAGTGACCTAGAGAGAGGGGTGGGTTTCGCCTTTGTCTTTTCTCCCTTCATCAACCAACTAGGTCTTGGGA
>ML798414.1:0-12273 GCA_009831015.1 Picea engelmannii
ATGTTATTCATAGGAGATTAGCTTGGAGAGTTAGAGATCATGTAATTCATAATTTAGTCTTGTAATGAGGAGAAGGGGATTCTTAGCTTTGTTATTCTTTCATGCTTTGTCATTTGACTCTTGTAATATAATTTGATATTGATGTATTGTGTGAGCTCACATTTGTCTTTTGCCATTCAACTCTTCACATGTTGTATTGCTTTCCTAGATTAATTTATTGCTTTCATAGTTAGCTTTTCAATGCTTTCCTAGATTAATTGCATTTCAACAATTTAGATTAGATTAATTCTACTTCAGTCTTGCATATATAGTGTGTGTGCTTCATAAGCCTACGAACCTCGGATTGACAAATTAAATAGTTGGGCAAATACTACAACGGAATTAAACTACAATATTTCCACCTAACAGTGGGTTCAAGAAATATCCAGTTCTTAATCATTGTTTCTTGTGCCCACGCCCTTTTGCAATTACCAATTGCCAATTATATTTAAGAGGCACCTCGTCGGGTTGGTCCGTTCACGAAAACTTCAATCCTCGCTTCTGAAAACGAGTCTGCTCGACTGTTTCTCTATTCCATACTTAGCCACTTTCCCAGAATTATGCAAATATACAAACCGGCCGCTGAACTGCCCCATCATGCTCTCTTTCGTTTTACATTTTTTGCAGTCAAAAATTTTGATACATAAAATTTGACCGTGGGACACTCGCCTCTCCTGAGTATCCCCTGTAACCCTATTTTGAATCTCGTCCGACCGCTTTTGAAACCTTTCCATTCGTTCCTTTTTCTCCCTTGTCTCCCTAACCTTGGCACTTGTCTATAATAAAGAAATGTTTATATATATATATATATATATATATATATAGTACATTTTGCACTGAAAACTTCTAAGACATAAAATTTGACCGTCGGTTCATCACGTCTCCTGTGGAACTATTGTCACCCCATTTTAAAGGGCGCTCGTCCGCTTTCTATACTTCGTCATTTCTTCGAATTTCTTCCACAGATCGTCGGGTTGGCAGGTTCAAGAAATATCCAATTCCTAATAGATGTTTCCTATGCCTGCGCCCTTTTGCAATTAGCAATTATCATTTAATGCTACACCAGGATTTGAGGAAATCTCCCATTAATACGCATAAAACCAAAAAAATTGGATGGTTATATTATCCCTTCCGAGTGTTAATTTCAAACATCGTGGAATGTCAATTTCCCGTCGTCGGGTTGGTCCATTCACGAAATATTCAATCTTTGATTCTGAAAACGCGTCTGACCGACCATTTCTGGTCATCATACTTAGCCACTTTTCCAGATTTCCGCAAATATACAAACCGACTGTTGAACTGCCCCATCATGTTCTCTTCTGTTTTACACGTTTTGCAGTAAAAAATTTTGATACATAAATTTGACTGTGGAACACTCGCCTCTCATGAGTATCCCCCGTAACCCTATTTTGAATCTTGTTTGACCTCTTTTCAGACCTTTCCATTCGTTCCTTGCTCTCCCCCGTCTTCATGACCTTCGCACTTATCTATAATAAAAAATAAAATAAAAATTGTTTTAATATATATATATATATATATATCTTGTTTCTAAATATGCAATTACTAAAATTTCATTCTAACAACTCATCGTGCAGGAACCGTATAGATTGTCATTGATGGGCAAAAGGCTAGAGGAGATATCCTATTAATACGCATTAAACCAAGATTTGTGAGGGGTTATATTATCCCTTCCGAGTGTTGATTTCAAAATCATGAAATGTTGTTCGCATGTCGTCGGCTTGGCACGTTCACCAAACCTCCAATCCTTAATTGCTCTTCGACGTACCCGCCACCTTTGCATTTATAAATATGAAATAAGTAAGCTTTACTGCTAACAATTCATCATGCACCACCTATAAAGATTGTCATTAATCAGGGAAAGGCTCAAGGAGCTTTCCCATTCATAAGCATTTAACCAAGATTTTGCGGAGAGTTACATTATCGGCTCAAACTGTTCATTTCGACCATCGTCTGGAGAAAACCAACGTTCTCATAAACCTATGGCATCAGCTCGATAGAAGTTCTGTGGAGATACAGTGAACATCTTCGGGTGCGAGGACCATAACTTCCAATGGTCCAAGGCATATTCTTATTACTCAACCCCTGCCACCTAGAACCAAGTAATTTGGACCTCTGGGATTTCTCGTGCAGGGTGTGTCCCTGAATTTTTTGAATGTAAGGAGTTGGTCTCTTGGTGCGTCGATAAATTTATTTTAGACAAAATAATTATTCCACTGTGGGACCTCTCTTTTGTTTCTTTGTCACCTCAGGTCGTCTGCTAGATGTTAAGATTGTCGGAGCCAACATTGACGTTCAGAGGAGAAGATTGCAAACAATTCCTATCAAATCATAATAACGGGTTCGAACTCTTGCCCCATTTATTATAAGACCCGATTGTAGTTCCTGAAGATATCACAAGCTTCTAGGTTAGTTCATTTAGAAATCCATTCTGCGATATTGCCTGGTTGTTTACAATAATAACGGGACAGGAGTCCACAACAACTGTTTCCCAGATGATCTTTATATTTTTTATTTCACAGTCAAGGAACAAGCCATTTTTTATTGGGGAAAGTTAATTTCCCATGAAATTTGTTACCAATTATCAAGCTTCAAAAGGGAAAAGAAATTTTATATGTCATCCTACTTAGTTTTTGTGATAGCACATTGCTTCCAGTTTCCAGAACTGTCTCTGTCCAAGAATGTCAACTGGGACTTCGACCCAGTAACATTTTGGTACCAGGCCTTGTGGAAGCACAAGGCTTCCCACTATTTTTATGAGGTTTTTAATGGCTTTGTATTTGTTTTCAAAGTTTTGTTGTCAGGAGAAGATGCTCCCCGCATATCTTAACAGGCAACCGATTTTTTGGACAAGAAGGGGACACTTGAACATTTGGATAATTACACTGTGATAAGAATTTTTGGCTCCATGGAAAAACCTGCTCTCCTTCCATGTCACATTACGAAAATAATGTTTGTTGAAAAGTAGCATGACAATAAAACTACTGGTTGCATCTATTGCAAAAGAAGAGAAAAAAAAAACCATTCCTCTGCCTTGGAAAGTTCGGGACTTCGTGTTGAAAAACATCAACAAAATTGATGAATTTGCAACGTATTCTAGCAACTTCAACCTAAGATATGTTGAAATCATAAGAGGGTTCAACCCCGATTATATTTTTCGACAACATTTACAAACACCTAGCTTCGACGATTGTTTTTTCAAAAAACACCTGTCTGGAAACAGAGACACTGGCGACAGTGCTCCTGCTTCTGATGTCAATGACCTAGACACACTGCAAAGAAACACTAAATTGTACAGGCAACAGGGGAAAGGCCCCAGTGACAGGAGTGTTCAATCGGCGAATAACACTCCAAAAAGTATGAAATCCTGGAGCATCGCTCCAACGGCCCACCACATCAACAAAGCAACTCAGATTTCTTCAAACAGAGGAGATAACGACCCTCCTCACTCTAAAATTGATAGTTCTCACAAGCTTTCTAAAGATGGGAAGAGAAAAAAAAATGTGGGACAGGCGGAAGAGACTGCAATTCAAATTGAGAACATAGAACTTGAGCCTGATCTGGATAGCGTTCTCCGCTACCTTGATCATCCCAGAGACACCATCCAGCATAGTCGTCCAATGGACATATCCGATACCGAAAATTTTGACGAAGATGAATCCTTCGTGTTCCAAAGAGTTGTTTTTGACATCCAGTCCAAAAAATTGATCATTGAAAACAAAAATGTAAATAATAAGAAAGGAAAATCTCGTTCAGAGGTTGACCTTACCAACAAGCGGTCATCCCAAATCTGTCAACTTCACAAGGCGAGTAGAGATGCACTTCATGATTCCATTGGAGGCATCGAGGTCAAGAATGCCGGACTGAAGGACCGGGTCAAGGAATTGGAAGAGGCTTTGATTCCTATGTTATTGCTTGCCAATCCTTTGGCAATAGCCATGCATGCCACCCCTGCAACCAACTTAAAAGCATCCTCCAGCCTCCTCACATCCTGTAGAGAATATGTGGAGAATAATATCAAAAAAAGAATGGAACTAGTTACTAAGGCGTGGGAAACATCACAAACCATCACTTCCCTTGGAACTAGGGCACATAGCTTGCTCGAACATTTGCAAGATGAGTTAAAAGATGAAGAACATTTCGATTTAAACACGATCCTTCCTTTTGGCACAATTTTCAACAATATGGCAGAAACAAAAAGAAGACAACAAGATCTTCCATCCAAAAATCGGATTGGTCAATTAAATGCATGCTGGAAAGAAAAAATGAAGAACCTACACCTCATTGTTCAGTCATGTGAACAATCCATATCAAAGAAAGAACAATTATTCACAAGGCTATTAAGAATTAACTTATCCGAAAGGACCAACGACTTCCAAGACCCCAACTTAATCGTTAACTCCTTTCCCTTAACTAGGCAAGACTACAATAAACAGGTTGATACGTTTAAGGCGTTATCTTTGGAAAAGTTTTACAGCATCCTTGAATATGATTAAGATCATGTCGAGGACTAGCTAGTCGACTATTCAGTACAGAATGAGGAAATTCATCAAGCTCTACGTAATCTTTCTATCGACTTCTGGGAATTAGAAAATTAACTTTTCAACATAAAAATCTGGAATGAGATCAACATCGCCCCAATGAGAAGCTACATTGAAGAGTGCTCGAAAGGGAATTGAAGCAATCCACTGACGAAAGGCAACAGGCAGTTGCCACAATTCCAGCAGTCTTCGATGACACCAATGAAACGACAACTGCAAGCAAAGAGAAAAAGGGCTCATATGTACCATCATTGTAAGTCTACTGATCGCATCATGTTTTGTTTATCAACCCAGTTATTCCACAATAGAAATGTCTAGCCAAACACTGATACCTTTCAATTTGTTTTTTTTGCAGGTATTGCTCTCTACCGTTGCCTACTTCTTCTTTCTACAATCCTATTTCTACAATCCTATTTCTTATGGTCCCCGGGAGTCCCAATCCCAGTCTATATGAAAAATGCATTGAAATTTCCAGTAATATGTAACAGACTTTTATTTTTTGATATATTTCAAAATTTCCAGTAATTTTGATATATTTCAAATAAAACAATTTTTTTATCTCTTTTTAAATTAATGTCCTCATACATTTTTATCTTTCACCAGTCTATATGACAAATGCATTTAAATTTCCAGGAACTTGTATCTTATTTAATATATCTCCTTTCATATTTGTGTTGTCATAAAAAACATTCTTCCACTATGCACAAATTGTATTTTGTTATATACATTCAAAAAATAAATGTACATGCCACGTGTCATTTACTGCATGGATATCACCTATGCTTCAGGTTGCTTTCCACATCTTCATTGCAGTTTCCATCTTCCTCTGCCACTTTTTCCTATCCCACTTCAACCCGACAAGGACTACGCTGCCACACAACCTTGCTTCCTTTGTTTCCTTTGTGATCAATAATGAACCCTTCAACCCCTACTACCCCTCTTAATCACCTTTTTGTTAAAAATGTTTTTTTTTTAACATATACTTTTCTTATCCATTTATTCACTTTATGAAAAAAAACTCTCTTTATAAAGACATTTATTGAGTTTATGGGAAAAAATCCCTTTAATTTATAAAGATATTTACTCACTTTATGAACACTCCTTTTAATTTATAAAGACATTTATTATATGTGGTTTAAGAATTTAATTTAAAAGATAAATTTATCAACTTTGATAATCTCATTAGATAAATTTAGAATGGYTTTTCTGCTTTTGTCGATGCTTTCTTCTGCGATMTYAGCTTGAACCTRGMGACCCCCTAGGTGAACCCAAGAARATMTCAACTTGAACCTTCRAACAAMCCAAYGCCTTACTKCCCTTAGTGGACGCCTGCYTAGCAGGACTTACCACGACACTCTTYGGGACCTAAGTGAACTTTCGACAATMTTCTCAGTGAAMTTTCGRGCACCAACCTCCAGTGAACTTCCGACAATCRCTTTAGTAGGCAAACAAAATAGMAAAATACACAGACAAGAGAATAGACAATTTTCAKAGATAAACATGCGGAAACKGATTTGTATTATATGAGCCAAAACGRCATGGGTTTAYAGACTTGAACTTGAGCACAGGYTGCTCTSTCTCAAAACATTCCACACAGACTTATAGACTGAAACTAAATGCTTCTGCCACTTTAGGTTCGTGTTGGTTGAGCCAGAATCAYRCAGGCTTATCAAAGAAACTTAAAAGAAAGACTCAAAGCTCAAAGAGAGGGAGCTTAGAAGACTCRGACTGACTAAAAATYGAGACCCTTTGCTATGAACCTCCCTTCTCCTTATATAYAATTTTTTTGGAGAAAGGAATCATTTTTTTAAAAGACATTYGACTTATTCCCCTAAGAATCAAATCTACCTTCTAGATTWWTTGTATACTTGGCGGAGAGAACATGAAAGAGACATCCGACCAATATTWTAATCATATTTCCAMRTATTTGGAAGTACCTTGGAAATGCGRRTCAAACCAYGCCAAAATCCAAAGAMGTRCTCTGGGTTTCCAAGATTCCTTATRACAGATAAACGTCAAGAGTTTGTACAAAGTGGAGTTCGTATCATGAACCCAYGGTAATCGAMTGACACCAYTGTCRGCTAGTAAGACATGATAGACTTATTAGTCATTTTCAATGTGAGTATGAAATTTTTCTTCATATCTCAATGTGTCCCACATCTTTGKATAGCGTTTGCGTACTATGAYTGGTTKTCCATTCATCATTTGGATGGAAGTTCTGGTTTTATTGACCCATTGGTGGTGATTTAAAATAAAATTACATAAGATTTMTCCATCATTAGGTCCATATTGGTAGAGGTTTTGTACTCTGGGAAGTGGGAGAGTACTCATGGAACATATCAGTTCTGGATCAACTRYGCTTTTGTTAACTCCGAATGCTTCCCACCATTCGGCTAGCCAAGTTGAAGGTCTTAYTRATGTGGCAGTGTTTACATTTCCAAAATTKATCARGGTTAGGTCATTTTSTTTTTGAAAKAAATCCCACCATAAGTTTTTGTAGCGAGAATAATCATAATCATTGTCAGGAAAATAGATGMTAGGATTTCTTTCAGGCCACTGTAGTAACAACCTTGGTCTGTGCAAACAMTAGTATTGTTGATGTGGTTCTCTGTGGTTGTGGATTTCCCAAATAAKATCAATATCATGGAAGGTRTYKCTTAAAGCATCCTGAGCTTCATATGCCTTTTGAGCTACTCTGGTGATGACGGGGAGTAGAACATTTGATTTTGGTCTTGCTCGAACCTCRGGGACCATTCTTTGTAGGCAATGTAAACTTGTTGAATTTATKATCTGAGTGCTTCTTAATTCCCAATGTGGCCTCCATTCTTYTTTGTATTGTTCCCAACTGAGAAGATCAGGGATAGACGTTAAGACTTCTGAGCCATTTTTCCAGSGAACAGAGATRATCATTGCATGAGATTKCAAATGTTCTCRGCTTAGGAAATCTGGAATACTATTAGATGTACCTTTGATATGTTCTATATCAAAATCAAAATTACTGAATAAAKCTTGCCATCGAGCAAACTTGGCATCACTGGCMTTTTTAACTTCTTTGTTCAAAACTCTTTTCATGGCTGCAACATCTGTTCTTAACAAAAAAAAATTATTGATAAGAAAAATTTCAAACTTGTGTATTGCATTCAAGGCAGCTTTTATTTCTTTGTCTAATGCAGAATAGTTTTTCTCACTAGATTTCCAGAGACCATAGTTAAACTGAACTATTTCTTTTGTTTGTATGCCATTATGAATTTTGATTTGTTTGAGTACATCTCCCCATCCAAGATTGCTAGCATCTGTTTTAACAATTTTGTAAAGATGATCGTCAGATATATGAAGACGTGGCAATGTTTTTTCTTTTGCCTTGATTTTCTTGATTGCTTGGGTATGTGCATCTGTCCAAGGATTTGCTTCTTTCTTCAACCTGTCATTCAACAACTTTCTATCTTGTGCACAGTCTTTATAAAAATGGCTTATATAATTGAGACTTCACAAGAATCTTTGGAGTTGTAATTTGTCCATAATTTTGTCTGTGAATTTATCTGCAAATTCAACAGCATGGTTTTGGAGGACCAATTCACCATTATTTATGATGTGCCCAAGATAATTTATCTCTTTTTTGAATATTTCTAGTTTCTTTTTTGAAAATACTAATCCAACCTTTTGGATAATCTGCAAGAACTTTCTGAGATGTTTGAAGTGTTGTTCAACAAAGGAAGAAAATACTAGGATGTCATCAATATAAACAATCAACCAATCAAAGTATTATTTTAGGGCATCATCCATGACTCTCTAAAATTTGGAAGGGGCATTTTTCAATACAAATGGCATGACATTCCATTCATAGTGTCCTGCAGGAACACTGAAGGCAGTTTTGAACTTATCTTCTTCTTTTATGGCCACTTGCCAAAAACCCGATTTTAGATCAAACTTAGAGAAGATCTTTGCTCCAACAATTCTACTCACCAAACTGGACTTGTTAGGGATAGGGCATCTGTCATCCGCCAATACCATATTCAAAGGTTTTTAGTTGATGACCAATCTGGGGATTCCTCTTACTTGTTCAGAATGTTTATTTACATAGAATCCATAACAATTCCATGGACTAATAGATTCTCTGATAAGTCCTTTGTGGAGTAGACCCTATATTTCATCAGAGCAAAGCTTTTGGTATTCTGCGTTCATAACAATGGCTCTATTTTTGCACGATGTACCTTCATATGAATCTTTGTAAGGAAGTTCTACCTCATGTTTTTTTATGGTGCCAAAATGCAATGGGATTTTCTGAGCATACCTTTGCTTCAAATTATTTCTAGAGTTCTAAAATTTGTTGTTGTATATGGCTCTGGGAAAATTGATCTTTAATTCTTATCTCGGTCCTTTTTCCCTTCAATTCTTCTATTTTTAGTACTTTTTTATGGACTGTGTGGATATGAGATGATATCCTGGGTATAGACACAAAAGGGAGTTGGATAGAGATCTTTGAAGTTTTGGTTGGGGAGGGAATAATGATGAAATAACTAAGAGATTTATTGGGTAGTCTGGTGGAACCATGTGGCTCAATAGTAGAAAATAAGGGAGTGCCAAGAATGAAGGCAACTGGGATTTATGTTAACAAGAATTTTAAGGATAGACAATAATGTTGGAAACATAAAGTTGCTTCAGGTATTTCATAGAGTAGTTGAGTAGGTTGGTTTCCCAAACCGATAGCACTTTTTTGGGTTTTATGACAAAATTGGACAAGAATGATTTCTTTATTTAGAAGATTTAGATCAGAACCAGTATCTAGTAAGGTTTTGAGCCGAAACCTTTTTCCCTTGATCATGATATCTAGAAGAACATGGAATTTTTGGTGTTCAATGGACAAGATTTGTTGCTTATCTTCTTTTATTGTGGCTTTTTTAATGTCTTTTTTTATCTTGCTAATTTCTTTGCCCAGATCAGATATGGATATAGTTTGGACAGGGTAGGAAACAAGTGGGGTGAGGATAGGTCGTATGAGAAAAGGGGAAAGGATTTTTCTTGCCGACTGGTTTCTGCAGAATGTGGCATGAAATTCTTGTTGTGCTTTCCACTCATAAAAGGAAATCCAGACATCCTTTCATATAATTTTTCCATGTTATTGACAAATCTATTTTTTCTTTGTCTAGTGTAGATTTTGAGAATTGCTCAGCATTAGGATGAGTAAAGAGATCCCAATTTAGCATGAGTTTTATCCAATCTTCTTTTACATGCTTTTTCTTGCACCCTCTCATTAGGGTAAGGAATTTTCTTATTTCTGGTATTGTCAGTCTTTTTAAATCCTCTGGAATAGCAGTCAAGAAAATCAAGGTAAAAGAAAAAACATTGCCACTTCTTCATATATTTGACGATGATCTTTACAAAATTGTTGAAACGGATGCTAGCAATCTTGGATGAGGAGTTGTACTCAAACAAATCAAAATTCATAATGGCATACAAACAAAATAAATAGTTCAGTGATGCCAGTTAAAAAGGCATAAAAGAGTTTTGAACAAAGAAGTTAAAAAGGCCAGTGATGCCAAGTTTGCTTGATGGCAGGATTTATTCAGTAATTTTGATTTTGATACAGAACATATCAAAGGTACATCTAATAGTATTCGAGATTTCCTAAGCTGAGAACATTTGCAATCTCATGCAATGATCATCTTTGTTTGCTGGAAAAATGGCTCAGAAGTCTTAACGTCTATCCCTGATCTTCTCAGTTGGGAACAATACAAAGAAGAATGGAGGTCACATTGGGAATTAAGAAGCACTCAGATCATAAATTCAACAAGTTTACATTGCCCACAAAGAATGGTCCTTGAGGTTCGAGCAAGACCAACATCAAATGTTCTACTCCCCGTCATCACCAGAGTAGCTCAAAAGGCATATGAAGCTTAGAATGATTTAAGAAGTACCTTCCATGATATTGATCTTATTTGGGAAAACCAAAACCATAGAGGACCACATCAACAATACTATTCTTTGCATAGACCAAGGTTGTTACTACAGTGGCCTGAAAGAAATCCTAGCATCTATTTTCCTGACAGTGATTATGATTATTCTCGCTACAAAAACTTATGGTGGGATTTCTTACAAAAATAAAATGACCTAACCCTGATCAAGTTTGGAAATGTAAAAACTGCCACATCAAGAAGACCTCCAACTTGGCTAGCCGAATGGTGGGAAGCATTCGGAGTTAACAAAATCACAGTTGATCCAAAACTGATATGTTCCATGAGTACTCTCCCACTTCATAGAGTACAAAACCTCTACCAATATGGACCTAATGATGGAGAAATCTTATGTAATTTTATTTTAAATCACCACCAATGGGTCAATAAAACCAAAACTTCCATACAAATGATGAATAGACAGCCAGTCATAGTACACAAACGTTATACGAAGATGTGGGACACATTGATATATGAAGAAAAAATTCATACTCACATTGAAAATGACTAATAAGTCTATCATGTATTACTGGTCGACAGTGGTGTCAGTCGATTTAGTTTCAGTCTATAAGTCTGTGAGGAATGTTTTGAGAGATAGCATCTTGTGATCAAGTTCAAGTCTATAAACCCATGTCGTTTTGGCTCATATAATACAAATGAGCTTCCGCATGTTTATCTCTGAAAATTGTATATTCTCTTGTCTGTGTATTTTTCTATTTTGTTTGCCTACTAAAGCGATTGTTGGATGTTCATTGGAGATTGGTGCCCGAAATTTCACTGAGAATATTGTCGAAAGTTCACTTAGATCTTGAAGAGCGTAGTGGTAAGTCCCACTAGGCAGGTGGCCGCTAAGGGCAGTAAGGCGTTGGGTTGTTCAAAGGTTCAAGATGGGAGATTCTTGGGTTCACCTAGGGGGTCGCCAGGTTCAAGCTGAGATCGCAGAAGAAAGCATCGGCAAAAGCAAAAAAGCAAAGAAAAGAAAGAAAGACAACCTTTCAAGCTTCATTCTTCATCGGAGGAAGCCTCTGTGTTTACAAATTGGTATCAGAACCAAGCCTCATTTTGACCCGGGTATGATAACATACTTATCTCTCTGTTATATGTTTCATTAGTATATATATCTGTGAGAACCGTATCAAAAGTCTCAAGCCTTTGAAAGACAAGGTTTCCACTTTTGTGACTCTCTTAGTTCTAGCTAGTCATTTCCTGAGCAATCGTCCAGGAGCCTATTCAAAATTCTCTTAGAGAACTAGAATTAAACGCCCTGCTTTTTTGTGCAGTGATAGTTATTACTATCTTTAAATTTATGGATCGCTCTATGTATTTTAAAGAAGAAAGGGATGTTGAATGCAGTACTTATGAAAGTAGCCTTAGCTCCATGTTCTCTGATAAAGTTGTTGAAAGGTATTTAAATTTAACACATTCTGATCCCATAACTTGTCTCATGATCCACTACATGCCCTCCATTGAGACATTAGATCCTAGACTCCAAGACGTCTATAAAGGTATGAGACCACCTGGATCTCCCAAATATGGATTGGGTTACATAGAACAATGTGACAAAGTTATTCCAGCCTGCATATTTGATAATCCCATACCCCCATCTCTCCAAAGACAAATATTTCTAAAATCCATAAATTTCACTCTATCATGATGGGATGTCCAAAAAACACCATTGAAGAAAAATGGATAAAGAAAATGCTAAATTGGGATCTTTTTACTCA
>ML798414.1:89694-104236 GCA_009831015.1 Picea engelmannii
TATATTTATGATTGATGACACATGCATTGGTGGAAGATTACTGATGGAGGGCATCATTGGCACATGGTAGTTCAGATGGGGGATTTTCCATGGATGACTTTCATACTCTTAGAGAGAGTGTGTCTATGATGAGGGTCAACTACCAACAGTTGTTGACGGACAATGACTATTTGTTGGGGATTGGCGAGATGTATTACGAGGCTCTGAGGGAGAAGGAATTGGAGGTGGACAGACTCACTCAATAACATTTACCGTCACCCTTTTGACCCTCTTTAATTCTTTTCCCATCTCTAATGTTTTTTGACATTCTTCCCCACAGACTTATATTGAAACAAATACCTGTTTTTTGTTCGCCGAGAAGACCCGCAAACCCTTTTTGAAGCGTCGTTATTATAGCAAACTTGTCGCAACATCCGTCAAATGAAACATATTTATAGATTTTATCACGTCGCAATTCCGACGTTATATAAACCTAAGTGACTGTTAGTATTTTGACTTGGTCAACATACTAAGGTGACTGTTGGAGGAGGAAAACCTAGTTTCCACAACATCGCAATTGCGACAACAATATTCACAAACATGGAAAGAGAGATGTTTATGTCATAAACGTGGCAAGAGAGACAACTAGGTGGAAAATGTGGAAAGATCAGCGACAACGTGGCAAGAGATATGTCAACGTGGAAAGACTGATGTTATCGGGCAAGATGAATTTTTTTTTTTTGAATTTCCTCTATTTTGCGACAATAAGGACAATTTTGTCCATAACGTCGCAAATAGAACGTCGGAATTTTTACAATATGTACTAGTGGAGAAACTCTGAATGTTGTTTGGAGGTCACGGAAAAATAGAAGTGCAATGTTGAGCCAGCCAATGCGCAAGTCCACCTGTCAATTTGTATATCGCAGAACTTTGGGTGCTACCTGTAGGACACAAAACAATAGAGGCCCAATTTAGACAAAGGGGAAGTGCTTGGTCGAAACACGTGAATTCGCCAACCCATGCAACAAGGCATTTTCGGAAAGAAAAAAAAAACGATTAAGTAACTACGAAGAGAAACTACAAGGGATAAAAGAGTGGGAAAATAGAAAGGCGAAGGGCAGTTTTCGTAAGCGCGAATTGGTTTCAAACAAGCCCCATTGTTGCAAAACCATCATTTTCTACTAATTTTCAACATATGCTTTGTTGAAGATTAGATTTTATTGCAACGTGTGGGTGTAAGTGTGTTCTTGATACATTCTTCCATGACTGTAACATATTAACTTAAGTATTAAACTTCTTTCATTATGGGTTGTTAGCATTAAAGCTTAATAATTGCATGTCTAGAAACAAGAATGACGATTTTACTGCAACATTGTAATTTGGTATTGTTATTTTCTATCTGCATTGAGAATATAATTGAATGTTGGTTTGAAGTTGTGTGTAATCCATTTTTTGTTTGCATAAAAGTCGGGTGGATCGACACAGTACATTGTCATATAATTGTTAGATGCTCCATCTTAGAACAAATTACCTAAGTAAATGCAATATCAAATAACTACGAGACCACCGAACCATGCTAATGAGAAGAGGCGTTAAATCCAAAAAAGAAGCAGCAATGAAGACTCCAAGGAAAAAAAAATTAATAGCAAATTCATTAAAAAAAAACACTGAGTATTGTACATCTATCCTTAGAAATTGGACCCAGTTCTTTGGGCCAAAACATTGAACGTATCTGCCACAAACATAGGCACGTGATCCGTAGTATGTAGGAGCTATCAAGATTCTTTTCAACATGCATACACAACTTATTACCATGCCTTTTTTTTTAGGAAATCTTTGCAATTTTCTCCTCGATGGATCATCCTGTGGTAAAATTGATAGTTCTCGAAGGCTTCCTGTGAGGAATAAGACGAAAAAAGTTGTAGGGAAAATTGAATATCCCTTAACTGAAAGTTAGGAC
The DNA here is from genome assembly GCA_009831015.1 of Picea engelmannii. Classification (NCBI taxonomy): domain Eukaryota; kingdom Viridiplantae; phylum Streptophyta; class Pinopsida; order Pinales; family Pinaceae; genus Picea; species Picea engelmannii. The sequence goes on from ML798414.1 coordinate 91,634, forward strand.
ACACCAAGAAACTGCCTCTCCACAGTCGAAAAAACTTCAGGGACACAGGTTGCACGTGAAATTTCAGAGGCCCAAATTAGTCCATTCTGGGTGGAAGGAGATGACTAGTAGAAATATGCCTTGCACCAGTGGGAGTTCTGGTCCTCATTCCCGAAGATGTTAATTGTATATCTAGAGAACAAGACAGTAGTCCCGCAATTGAATATTTTGTTGGCTAGAAATATATCTCTGGGAGAATCAACATATCATTTCCTTACAGTGAAAGTCTTCCACCCAGAATGAACTAATTTGGACCTCTGGAAATCCTACTTTCGAGCTACAAAACGGCTATCGTGTTCAGCGTCGGTTTCTTTTCTGGAACTCCTTCTTTTGGTGTTGTCAAGACCGCCATCATTGATTCAGGAAGTTCTGTCCATTATGGTTGATTTCAATTTGGGCGCATGAGTGGGAACAGTCTCTGCATTTCCATCATCCATTTTTGTATCATCGCCCATCAGATCATCCTCTTCCGACTCGGAATCCATGACATCAACCTCTATGCCAACCATCAATGCAACTGGGTAGGTTCTATGAGCAAGTAGGGTTTCCTTGGAATTCTTTGGCTTGAAATATATCTCTCGGTGCACCAAGGGACCATCTCCTTTTTTTCTTTTGGGTGGAGGGAGATGAGTAGTAAGAATATGCCCTGGAATACTGGAACCTTTGTCCATCATGCATGAATGTGTTTACTGTATCTGGACAAAACTATTGCTACAAGTTAACGAGAATTTTTTTTTTCTCCATACGACATTTGAAATGAAAATTGGGGAGGTATAATATAACCCTCATCAAATCATGGTTTAATGCGTATCAATGGAAGATATCCTCAAGCCTTTCGCTGATCAATGCCAATATCCAGGGTTCGTGCGTAATGAGTTGTTACCATTAAAGCTCACTAATTGCATATTTAGAAAAAAGTGTGAAGTTGGCAGTGACGACAAAGAGCGATTAAGAATTAGAGATTTCTTAAAGGTGTCAACCGGATGGTGCACGAAACAGATTATATCATGTTTGAAATGAACACTTGGAAAGGATAACACTCTTCTCTGCAAATCTTGGTTTAATTCGTAGTAATGATAAATATTCTTCGGTCTTCCGGACATTAATGACAATCTTAACGGTTCCTGCAGGATGAACTACTAGCATTAAAGCTTAATAATTGTATATTTGGAAATAAGTACGAAGGTAGTAGTGATGGCGAAGAGCTACCAAGCATTGTACATTTCTTCCACCCGCCAACCCGCGAAACAGATTCCAAGAAATGCCCAAGTATGGAAAGCGGTCGAGTGGGTTACAAAAAAAAAGGGTCAGAAGATATACCTAGGAGACCTAAGGGGCCGATGGTCATATTGCATCTCAGTGACATATATCGACCGTCAATTTGTATATCACGGAATTTCAGGTGTTGTTTGTGCGTAGGGGAACAGTGGAAGCGCAATGTCAAGAGGGAAATTTGTAGATTGCTGAACTTCGGGTGATGTATATAAAAGCATGAGACATTCGGAAAAAGGACCAAGAAAATAGAAAGCAAAAACATACGAGATGAAGGGGAATTTGTTTGATAATTTGTAAATCGTGAAAGTCAGGGTGGTATTTGCAGGCGGCAGAACAATGGAAACGCAATGTTGAACCCACCTATGCGGGAACTCGTGATTCAAAAAGTTTGTTCAATATGAAACGGAGAAGCAGTCGATCGGGGTGGTGATATAAAAGTAACAGTTGAAATCTGAAGACGTGAATCCACCAAATCTCGCACCTAGACATTTTTCGAAAAACGAGTAAGTAAAGAAACAGAAAGCAGAGGGAAAAAGAGAAAGTGGATGGCAATTTACGGAAGCGGGAATTGTTGTAAGAAATAACCATTGATGGTATTAACAGTAACTTTGGAGTGCATTAAACATGTTAAGAGGTTCTTCAATCAAGGAATAGATACAACGAGCGATGTTTATAGTTTCCAGGATTTGTTTGTATAAGTGAAGCATTGAAAAGTTACAAGAAAATAAGTTTTTCTACTGTTAGATTCACCGCAAGTATAACAATGACGAATTTGAATTTTAATGTCCTCTCGTCCATATGATTTTTCCATTAGACTTTGCATAGTATATATTCTTTTATTTAAATTTGTTTGCTAATTTGTAGATCACAGAAGTCAGGGTTTTGTTTGTAGGCGACATAACAATGGAAACACAATGTTGAACCTGCCAATCTGGTAACTTGCCTATTCGAAAAACCGCAAGCCAAAATTTTTGTACAATATGAAACGGGGAAGCGGTCGATTGGGCTGGTGATATAAAAGTAAGTGAAATCTGAAGACGTGAATCCGCCAACCTCTGCACCTAGAAATTTTTCGAAAAAATGAGTAATACATAATAAATATGTACTTCCATAAAGTATGGACATGATATTTTATAGAGCATGTATGAATCCCGCATTCCATACTTAGCCACTTTTTAGATCGTCGGTTCTTGGGCTGACGGGCTCAAAATTGGGCCTATATTGTTCCATGCCCTACAAATAGCACCCAAAATTCTGTGATATACAGATTGACAAGAGGACTTGCGGGCTGGCTCGCTCAACATTGCACTTCTATTGTTTTGTGTCCTCCAAACAACACTCAGAGTTCCGCGATATAAAAATTGACAGACAGACTCCAGGGCTAGCGGGCTCAAGATTGCGATTGTTTATGGATGGTGATCCCTATCAACTATCTAACATTATCTAAAAACATTATTTTCAATTCTAAATTATTAATATTAAATATTGATATTGTACAATTTTACTAGACAAAAAAGTTTGTACAATATGAAATGGGGAAGAGGTCAGTCGGGCTGGTGATATAAAAGTAACTGAAATATGAAGACGTGAATTTGCCAACTTTCGCACCAAGAAATTTTCTGAAAAACGAGTAATACATACTAAATATGTACTTTTAACAAGTATGGACATGAGATTTTATAGAGCATGTACGAATCCCGCATTCCATACTTAGCCACTTTTTGGATTGCGGGTTCTAGGGCTGGAGGGCTCAAAATTGGGCCTCTATTGTTTTATGTCCTACAAATAGCACCCATAGTTTTGTGATATAAAAATTTGCAGGTGGTCATGCAGGCTGGCTGGCTCAACATTCCACTTCTATTGTTCTGTGTCCTCCAAACAACACTCGGAGTTCCGCGATATACAAATTGACAGACGAACTCCAGGGATGGCGGGGTCAAGATTGTGATTGTTTACGATGGTGATCCCTATCAACTATCTAACATGATCTAAAAACATTATTTTCAATACTAAAGTATTAATATTAAATATTGATATTGTACAATTTAATTACATAAAAGTATTAAAGGATGTTAAATATCTTATTTAAAAGAAAAACTTGTGTATTCAGAAACTCGTGTTCCAAAAATTTTGTACAATATGAAACGGGGAAGCGGTTGGTCGGTTGTACAATATGTAATTCTATAAAGTATGGACATGAGATTTTATAGAGCATGTACGGATCCCACATTCCATACTTAGCCACTTTTTGGATCGCAGGTTCTCAGGCTCACAAGCTCAAAATTGGGCCTCTATTGTTTTGTGCCCTACAAATAGCACCCAGAATTCTGCGATATACAAATTGACAGGCGGACTTGCGGGTTGGCTGGCTCAACATTGCACTTCTATTGTTCTGTGTCCTCCAAACAACACTCAAAGTTTTGCGATATACAAATTGACAGACGGACTCCAGGGCTGACAGGCTCAAGATTGTGATTGTTTACGATGGTGATCCTTATCAACTATCTAACATTATCTAAATACATTATTTTCAATACTAAAGTATTAATATTAAATATTGATACTGTAATATTTAATTACATAAAATTATTAAAGGATTTTAAATATCTAATTTAAAAGAAAAACCCGCATATTCGGAAACTCCGTTCCAAAATTTTTGTATAATATGAAATGGGGAAGCGGTTGGTCGGGCTAGTGATATAAAAGTAAATGGAAATATGAACACTTGTATCCACCAACTTACGCACCTAGAAATTTTTCGAGAAACGAGTAATATATACTAAATATGCAATTTTATATAGTATGGACATGAGATTTTCTAGAGCATGTACGGATCCCTCATTCCATACTTAGCCACTTTTTGGATCGTGAGTTCTCGGGCTGGCGGGCTCAAAATTGGGATTCTATTGTTCTGTACCCTACAAATAGCACCCAGAGTTCCGCGATATACAAATTGACAAGCGGACTTGAGGGCTGGCTGGCTCAACATTGCACTTCTATTGTTCTGTGTCCTCCAAACAACAGTCAGAGTTCCGCGATATACAACTTGACATACGGACTCCAGGACTAGCGAGCTCAAGATTACGATTGTTTACGGATGGTTATCCCTATCAAATATCTAACATTATCTAAAAACATTATTTTCAAATACTAAATTATTAATATTAAATATTGATATTGTACAATTTAATTACATAAAATTATTAAAAGATGTTAAATCTCTTATTTAAAAAAATGATATTGATTCTATCACTGCAATCATAGCAACGACCAATTTGAGTTTTAAGGGCGTTGTGCTGATATGATAGCACAATCGGACTTCGCACATTTTATATTCGTTTATTACAATATGAAACGGTGAAGCGGTCGGTTGGGCTGGTGATATAAAAGTGAAATTTGAAGATGTGAATCTGCCAACTTCCACACCTAGAACTTTTCCGAAAAATGAGTAATACATACTAAATATGTACTCTTATAAAGTATGGACATGAGATTTTATAGAGCATGTACGGATGTTTCATTAGCATAACAATGACCAATTTGAATTTTAGGGGCCTCGTGTTGATAAGATAGCACAATTGGACTTCGCACAGTTTATATTCGTTTATTACAATATGAAATGGTGAAGTGGTCGGTCGGGCTAATGATATAAAAGTAAGTAAAATATGAATACGTGAATCTGCCAACTTCCGCAACCAGAAATTTTCCCAAAAATGACTAATACATAATAAATATGTACTCTTATAAAGTATGAACATGAGATTTTATAGAGCATGTACGGATGTCGCATTCCATACTTAGCCACTTTTTGGATCGTGGGTTATCGGGCTGGCGGGCTCAAAATTGGGCCTCTATTGCTCCATATCCTACAAATAGCACCCAGACTTCCACAATATACAAATTGGCAGGCGGACTTGCGGGTTGGTTGGCTCAACATTGCACTTCTATTGTTCTGTGTCCTCCAAACAACACTCGGACTTCCGCGATATACAAATTGACAGACAGACTCCAGGGATGGCGGGCTCAAGATTGCAATTGTTTATGGATGGTGATCCCTATCAACTATCTAACATTATCTAAAAACATTATTTTCAATACTAAATTATTAATATTAAATATTGATAATGTACAATTTAATTACATAAAATTATTAAAGGATGTTAAATATCTTATTTAAAAGAAAAACATGCGTATTCAGAAACTCGCGATCCAAAAACTTTGTACAATATGAAACGGGGAAGCGGTCGTTCGAGTTGGTGATATAAAGTAAGTGGAAATCTGAACACGCGTATCCGCCAACTTTCCCACCTAGAAATTTTCCGAGAAACGAGTAATACATACTAAATATGTACTTTTATAAAGTATGGACATGAGATTTTATAGAGCATGTACGGATCCCTCATTCCGTACTTAGCCATGTTTTGGATCGCGGGTTCTCGGGATGGAAGGCTCAAAATTGGGCCTCTATTGTTCCATGCCCTACAATTAGCACCCAGAGTTCCACGATATAAAAATTGACAGGCGGACTGGCGAGGTGGTTGGCTCAACATTGCACTTCTATTGTCCTGTGTCCCCCAAAAAACACTCAGAGTTCCATGATATACAAATTGACAGACAGACTTTGGGACTAGAGGGATCAAGATTGCGATTGTTTACGGATGGTCATCCCTATCAACTATCTAACATTATATAAAAACATTATCTTCAAATACTAAATTATTAATATTAAATGTTGATATTGTACAATTTAATTACATAAAATTAACAAAGGATGTTAAATCGCTTATTTTAAAAAAAAATGAAGGAAACAAAATAAAGTTTTTTTAAATTCTATCACCACAAGAATAACAATGACCAATTTAATTTTAAGGGCATGTTGTTCATATGATAGCACAATTGGAATTCGCACAATATATATTCGTTTATTTCAAATTATTCCAGGAGATTAATTTTACCAAGTTCATCGATCAAGGAAAAGTGCTAAAACAAGCCACATACTACATTTCCGTCATAGCGCCATACAAATTGACAGGCGGATTTGCGGGCTAGTTGGCTAAAAAATTGCAATTCTATTGTTCTGTGTCCTCCAAACAATACTCAGAGTTCCACGATATACAAACTGATATACGAAGCATACAACCAAGACCCAACTAAACTACAAACATGCCGCAAGCAAGTTCCCACAAGGTTCCATAGAGCAGCACGCATTGACCTTTGCATCAAACAATTTGATATACAAAGAAAAGACGTCGCAACATTGGTTTTCTCTTACATCTAGTATATGTTCCCATGAGAAAATAACCGAGGCCATATGATATATGGGGTTTGTTGCCATGCTTCCCATGTTTGGACCGAACAATCTTATGTGCATGCAATCTCGAGTACTCGAGTCCGATGAACATTCATCTGGGTGTTGAAGAAATATTACAGAGACACATGAGATATTTTCATTTCCTACCAAAGCTCGATATGTTTTTTTTTCCCTTCTTCAGTCGATATGAAATATTACATTGTCCTCACATAAGGTAAATTTGTTGTGTATCCGAAAGTCGCGCAGCATGTAGACATTGCTTGCCTTTTTCTGTAGGTATGCTCCATATGACAATTATTCCAACCTAGGAAGCACATATTGTAACAGAGGCTACCTAATTGTAAAATGCACGGTTGTGTTTCCCACGGTTCATATAGTAGCATTGAGGCAATGTCCATATGTATATGGACATTTTTCACTGCATCATAGACAATCAATCGTATCATCACTTATCAAAGGAAGCATAAGCAGGAGAGTTTCATTTCGCACATATAGGCTCAAAGGGGGTCAAGTACGCATTTGTTGCAACCAAAACACCTTCAACCTGGAAATGCAAGCATATGAATTAATACATTGAACAATATATTACACAACTTCACCCCCTTCCCCCCTTAAAAAAAATAAAAAAAAATAAAACAAGCCGCAAAAATTTGGTGAAGGCTATTTGTATAAGAAAAGTGAGGATGATTATGTGGATGTATATGCACAACAATTGTAGAGCTACCTAGTTTCTTCAGATCCTGTACTATGTCTGCTCGCAAATTTGTTACAAACGTTGCTTGGGTTGTGTGAAATATCATTTCTCTAACGTCCCTTTTCTTTGTTATATTTTTGAAGAGCATAAGTGGAAACTTCCCTTTATGCAATTTTTGTTCCATTGACGAAAACAAATTTGAATAGGTATTGAACAATTGTAGCTTCAACATGGAACAGTGAAATATTTGTGTAAGTTACTCGAGATACATGCACATGAGAAAATAAAGGACAAAACTGGATATGGAAAGTGGTACCATTTCCTTGTCGTTGTTTGAATATCCATCCTTTATATGGAGAATGTGTTGCGAGCCAAGTTTTCTCACTAGTGTGACATCTGCTCCAATGGTTTCTATTGGGTAAATATCACTGCTCTGTGCAAGCTGGTTGATAGTCGTGTTCGGGTCAAAACGATATTTTGAACAAACAACGAGAATTTTTTCCACAATACTTGTTTCGTTGAGAGAAATAATCCAATCACAATAACCACGGTCATATACTGTTTTGGGCAATATATTAAAATTTGTAATGGATATCCCATTACCCGACAATATCTTTTCTACATGTTTCTGGACAAGTTGTGTAGGAATAGTCAGTGTGACTATCATCATTGCCTCCTTGTCTTTCGTGCTAGCATGCATAATGGATCTAGTTTTGTTTGCCTTGTCCAAGTAGGTGCTATAGACGACCATTATGTCCCTGACAAACACTTGTCCAGTTCAGCAGCTATTCAAGCCCTCTATTGATAGTACTTTGGGTGTTACAACTCTAAACCTGGTGACAATTTTTGAACAGGAAAACTAAAGTGAATGGTAGTGTGCATTTTTATTTATTTTCCATTCTTCTTTCACTAGCATAAATCTACAAGTAGACACATAGCTTTGATGAACTATGTAGCCATAGTTTTTCAACCATGCCTCTTAGTCTGCGGAACCTACGCTATGTTCGACGTCTTGCTTATACTTGTTGATACTTATTGTGAACTGCAAACCATGTATTGCAGATGACATCAACATATTCACCATGCCATATATGAATAAATAGTCGAGGATATTTGTTTGGTAAACATACTAGGAGCAAAGTGTATGCATCTTTAACTTTGGCCTTGTCGGTCTACTGATGTATGGGATGACTGATTGCTCATGGCCATGTCACTAGTCCAACTTTTTCTGATGCAAGCATGTGTAGATGAACATCAGAAGGACTAAACAAACATATGCATTGTATATTGTCCATAATATTTCTTAATGTCACATGCAGGGTGGAAGGAGGTGGAATACGAAATAGGGTGTCAAGGAATATACTTAGGAAACATGAGGACCCGAGCGTCAAATTGTATGCCTCTGATTTTTTGACTGGAAAAATTAGTAACAGTAAACATGGCATGAGGGTGGGGCACCACGGCCAATCTGTATATCGCGGACCCCCAGAAGCCAGGGGGGCAATCTTGAACCCGCCATCCCGACACCCGCAATCGACAAAGTGGGTAAGTATGGAATAAGGTAGAAGCGTGACCATAAATGTGAAACCGTTAGTCCACCAACCAGTGCACCAAGGCATTTTCGGAAAGACCACTAAGAAGAGAAATTAGAAAACAAAAGGGATAATAGAAAATGGAAAAAGTAGAAATGGGGAGGGGAGAAAGGCTCATTGCTTCCAAGTCATTGTTTTCTAGTTTAATATCATATTCCCCCACTCGGTTTGTATATTTAATTTATCAACACAGTTGGTATGCCTTTTCGAATATTGTACCACATAACCCTCTCATGTTGCACAAAAAAATTCATCTTCCTGTCCAACTAACTTGTTTCTTCCAAGGTAGCAACGCCGAATATACAATGGACATGAAGGCAAGTTAGTATGAAGACATACATGTAAAATAAAGAGAAACAATTCCATTTATTCCAATGTAACAGCAAACAGAATATGATTCACATGAAAATACACAGAAAGATACATAGTATATACATACAGGTAAACCCAAAACATTATATTTGAAAGAAGAAAAGAAAACAAGAAAAAAAAGGGTGCAAAGCAATAGAACAAGCACAACAAATATACAGACAATAAATGAAACAATGAACATTGGAATATGAAATAAGAGTACAGGTATCCACCTCTACAACTCCTCGTTTACATTCCCGCCAAAGAGTCCATCGTCCTCTCCAACCATTTTGTTTGTTTAAATGTAGCAATCCAGGAAAAATACAACGGACATGAAGGAGGTTAGTATACAGGAATACATGTAATGAAGATAAGTTATAATGTAGGAAGGTACACAACATCGACATACAATAAACTAATTGAACACATATACAGACAATGAATGAAATACAAAACAATGCAATATGAAATAACAATACAAGAATGTACCTTTCTATCTCCTCTTCAACCGATGCAGTCAAGACTCCGTCGTTTTCTCCAGCTATTCTGTTTGTTTGAATGTGGGAACACACAAAATACAATGAACATGAATGGAAGTTGGTATGCACCAGAGAACAAGTGATATGTACATACAGTAAAAGAGACTCAATGAATAGTATAAAAGATAGGCAGAAACATGAACCTTTGCGCGTCTCCATCCATAGTTGTAAATATGTAATTTTTTTCCCTGCCCAAAATATATTACAAGTCACAATATTATGAAATTGCATGGACGTAGCTAAATTATTTTTGGTTTTCCATGGAAACATATCCATATATGCTTCCACCCATGGAAATACATGTTCTTTATCCTCTACATAGACTGTTGTGCCCGCGATATAAGATTTTGGTTTTCCGTGGCAAACTACCCAGATATGCTTTCAGACATGGAAATATAATTTTGCAGAATCTTTGTTGTACTTATCATATCTCAAGTACAAGACAAATTGTGTCGTGAGCACACCAATATGTGTAGAGGATAAAGAACATGTATTTTCATATGGGCACATTTCACCATACATGGTTTATAACTGCAGCCTGCATATGTTTTATTTTAACAAAAAACAACGAATATTGCAATTTCACATGTACTTCTCGAACTATTTTTCATGCAACTATTTTCTATCATGTTAACACTGAAGCACCAACAAAATCTCACAACATAACATATATAGACCTTGCCAGATAGAGAAAATAACACAACTGCATGCCCACTCATGGGTGCAAGGGTTGAACACTGTAAAGCGCCCAAAAAATAATAGCAATACAAAAAAAAAAAACCCTCTCCAACTACCGGCGTAGGACCCCAACCCTGCAAAGCCGAATCAAACAAAAGAAAACAACAAGCACCAAACCAACGAGAAAGCACGAACAGGCCCAATTGCATCCCCAGAGCCCCAAAGCGTAAAATTGAGCTAAAAAAACACAACCAACAACCGACTAACCAATGAACAAGCAACAACCACCGAACCCATAAACAACATATGTATCTCCAATGATTATGAAACTGCAGCCGAAGCACAGAAGGAACCCAAAACATATGATGAGCATGCCAGTAGAAATAAACAAACATTCTTACTTAGAAACTGCAAACACTGAACAACAAAGAAGGAATAGAAAATGAAACTATGGCATGGAAACTTACTCTGAAATGATGAAAGGCAGAAGTGCAGGTCGAATTGTGAACCAATCAACAACATCAATCAGCAATCGATGAACCAACGAAGAAGAAGAACTCGTTGAACCAGTAAACAATGTATGTAGCTTCAATGATGACAACAATGCATTGCAAGGCTAGAAGAAGGATGAAACATACAATGCATATTCAACTGGCGGTGGACAACAATATTGTCCAAAATCACTACAACATTGTATGGAAATTTTTGAGGAAAAATGTACTCCGAGAAGCGTATTTAGATAAACATTTAAGGTTGTCAGGTTGTCTAAGGGTCTTGCGGTATGCAAACATTTAAGTTGTCAGGCCTATTGGAGGACCTCGTGTCATGTAAACATTTAAGTTGTCGGGCCTATTAAAGCACCTCAAAAAAAGTGTCAATACATTTCAATACAAATACATGTGGCAGGGACCAATAATAGTAGCACAAATAAAAAATTAAATCACAATACAAGGTTATAAACTTTGGAATTATCGAGCACTATAAAGCTTGGATATCTAAACATTTCAATATGATTAGTACAAATAAAAAAAGCACCATATATGATCTAAGACAATGCTAGCAGAAAATGCTAAGACAAACATTCAAACTAATGCTAGCATTAATCCACCTTCAAGCAATGCATAGTAAAAAGATATGATTCAAAAACAATGTATACGATCAAAAAGTTTGGATACACTAATGTATAAAACATTGGGAATAGTGAATCCAACAATAAGACCTCCAATCTGTTATCCAATTAGATCATTACATATATGGTACTTTTTATTATATAAAATTCAATGTTTTTAGTTCCCTAGCTCCAACAATAGATATTATGCAAATATTTGTGGTCAAAGGACAAACTAATATGAGGTCAATGAATTATCGATCGCTATAGTCCCTCTATGCCTATGATAGGGACTAATAAGGACAACTTCTTTGCATGGGATTGGGAAGAGACACAAATAATTAATCTAAAGCTCTTGTTTTATTTCAAGGTATGAGGATTGTTAACAAAAGGTGCTATAGGAGACTAATTGTCATTGGATATTTCGATTTAGTCATTAAAGCTATGGGAAAAAGATTTAACACAAACAATAGTGTCCTATCAAGAATAATCCATAGAATCAGGAAAGAGTATCGTTAGAGTCAAAGATGGGATATCAAGCTTCCAAATTCCCTAACTAAGTGGCAACAAGGATTTTAAGTGTTAAAAAATGGGGCATTATGTTAATCACCCCCTCTAATAATAAGGTAGTATGTTTAAGGATCAATTCATGAAAATTGAACACATGGCACTCCAAACCTCATGTCAAGAACCTATATCAAGCTCGAGTGTTGTTAGGATATTTAGACTTACGATCAACTTGGTCTAATGTGTCATTAGGTAAAAATGTGTTTCTTTAGTATGCATTAATATGCATTTGTAGTTTGGTAATCCGACAGTCACGATATGTTCCCTGTTGAGATTAGTACCTGAGGAGGTGTTCCCCATGTGTTTTCCTTCCTTAGCACATGTGGGAAAGTCATTTGGCACTTTGTCCTAGTACTTTATGTCTATTTGTACTTTGAATTTGGTTAAAGTGCATTATGTCACTTTTGGCAAAAGTGAACATTAAATTACCTTTTTGGTGATTTTGAGGG
>ML798414.1:111010-124745 GCA_009831015.1 Picea engelmannii
TAGGTGTGTTGTTGTTATTTGGAAGTATGTATGTATTTTTCCTAACATAAAAACTACTTGCAAGAGCACCCAAACAGAGACAACAACCATAACAAATCAGCTGAACTAAAACTTACTGTTGGCTGTTATAAAACAGCAGAAAACTTAGAGTCTTAGCTTGGTCAAAGACAGACCAAGAAGACAGCTGATAGGACCTGGAATTTCTACATTCCCGACATACAATGATCTGACGTTTCATGTTCTCCTTGATCTTAACAACTACATTGATCGGTGTCTTAAAACACAATTGATCCATGATCTATATTTAAAGAGCATGTAGGGTCATTTGTCGATAATCGATTGTGAGAAAATATCTTGTAAATTTCTCTGTAATATTTTTTTTTTTTGCATTAATAAATTGTTCCAAGTGGCCACACTGGTTGGGGTCCTAGATGATTCCTCATAGGGTTTTACCATGTAAAAATATCATTGTGTTGATCTTTGATCTGGTTATGTGAGTGGTTACTGAAGGTGTTTGTCATCTATTGGAATATTTGTGTTGTTGAACATGGCGTCATAGCACATTTAAAGACCTACTCCTATTGTAGATCGAGATCTTGAAGTCGTATTGTCGCATCTCTAGTTTCTATCATTTCCATCCATTTCTAGGTTGAGAGGATTGTTCCATTACATCTTGAGTGCTCATTCAGTTAGTAACATTTTTCCTTTCTCTCGAAAAGGTTTCCATTTTCCCAAGATAATACCATTTCAATTAGATCTGGAGGTACAAAGCCTAAATACGCCCTTTTAAATTTTTACAAAGATAATATTTCAATTTTATGTTTTTTATTTCTGGGTTGCTACTCTTTTTTATCTGCGTATGCTCTTTTCCTTGTGCTCTGTACAATCTCGAAAAATCACAAACATAATGGAAATGGTTTTCCTGTCTGCATATGCTCTTTTTTTGTGCTCTATGCGATCTTGGTAAATCAGAAACAGAGGGAAAATTTGCATTTTCCTAGTAAGCTAGAACTGAAATCTAACCCTTTTTGTTGTCGAGAAGTGAAATTTTTTCTTGTGTGTGAATGCATGGAAACAAGTTTTTTATGAGCGCGCTCTCCAAGGTCATCTTCAACAATAACAATAACAACAAAAACAACAATCTTCTTATCAGCAATATAATGTGTTTTGCACTAGCTCACTTGGTTAAAAATTGTTTTATTAAGTAAAAGGTCTTGAGTTCAAGTCGTATACATGATATTGTAATTGCTTTGTAGTCAACTTTCTTTGACTTTTAAATAATTTACAATTGTTTCACTTTTAGAATGAGGGGTATCACAACATGAACCAACTTCTACTTTCCATGTGGCTCTTTCGTTACCATTTATGCCTTTTTTTCAAAAGGGCATAACTTTCACATCCTAAGTCCATTTTCACTGTCATTTTTTTAAGCAGCCTATAGTTGTGTTTAGTAAACACAATATTATTTTATCCCACTAGATAGAAAATTGCATTGAAGATTATTTATCTAATTTCAAAACACTTAGAATTTTATGTATAGAAGATCTGAAGGAAGATGAATGCATCTATATTATTCTCTCTAAGCTTGGTAGTGCATATTTTGTCTTTGTATCTACTTTTTATGCCACTAAAGATGCTCTAGCAAGTTCCTATAAAAATCCCACTCTTGAGTGTTTTATGATGCTTTGATTAGAGAGAAATATACACTTGTGCAAATTGGAGTGATCAACACTGCAGGTACCTCCAACAAAACCTTAGTGGTCCATGTTGGAAACCTAATCCATTAGGGTTATGGTATTAGTCACTTAAGGGAATGTAAAACTTCAAGTTTTCGAGAGTCCAAGAAACCTTGAAAGATAAATTCAAAGGTCATTTGAATTGTATTTATAGATGTATCATATTAATAAATAAAATTCACTACACATTTATCTATTTTTGTGTTTTTTGTGTGTCTAACAGTTGTATCATCAGCGTGCCTATATTCCTTAGGACTGAATTTGCTATGGTAGTTATCCATAGTTGAGTCAAAGTCCTCCATAAACACCTCTGGCCTTTACCTTCTTGCAGTCTGCGCCCCTCTGCCATCCAATCTTCTCCTATTCCCAGTTCGCATGTTTTTCTCCTTTGGGTACATGGTCGTTTCTAAGTATTAGGGGTCTGCCAGCTCCTGTTCGTTCTCGTTAGTTTAGGGATTCTTTGTTTTGCCTCATATTCGTAGACGTTGGTGTGGTTAACTGAAAGAAATATTCATTCAAACCAACAGTTGGTCATCTCCTCCACGAGCGATTGCATGTAACCTAATCGAGTGATCAACCAACGTTCCACAATTTGCTCGCTCCACCTTGTTTTTGCACCACCCAAAAACCCTACTTTGGCTTTCTCTTCACGTAACAAGTCTGTATGCCTTCTCTTCATGCCCTAGAAAGTTTGTACGCCCTCGTCATCCCTTTGATGTAATCCGAACTCTTCCTATCATTTTCCAGAACGGAGAAGCTGCAAAGTTGAGCGAGTTTCAGAAAGAACTAGTACCGTGTGCGTGACCAGGTCCAAATTCAGGTGATGTTCCGAGCCTCATTACACAAGCAAAAGCATATGTACAACCACTAAAATATCTCTATAGTGGGAGCCCGCGTATGAATGACATTCTTCCATGTGCATGGATTTGCTTCAACTTGCCCACGCCACTCATAGAATTCGTACTGTCTCACATGTCTCACATAATAGATCTGATAGAATTTTGCAAGTTTGTTATGCCGAAAGGCGTACACCTATTGACAATGGGCAGATTTAATAGGGGTTTAGTGTTTAATAAGTTTTTTATGAACAGGATTAAATATGGCTGGAATATTCTTAGTAGTCACACAAAATAAATGGCTGTGATTTCAATCATTAACTTCCTAGCTATTATACATCAATTTATGTGTTTACTTTTTTACATTTACCTAATCATATTTAAAAATTACTTTGATAGCTAACTGATTGCCACGTAAGTGATTAACAGAAATTAAAATATTAACACCAGATGCCCAACAATTTATTTGTTAATAGATAATAAAATTTAATATATTCTTTTAAAGATTTATTTCATCTTCTCGATGTTCACCAGCAGCTATTTTACTGCTATGCTAATATTACAGAGAAAAATACCAACTTGTCAAGATGTATGCCTGAGCGTTTCATTTACATCCTCGACGTTTTGTCTGACTAGCTGTCCAATAGTTTGTACACGTGTATGTGCAAGTGCACAACAATTTCCATTGAATCAATAATTTTTCTCTCAGTATGCTCAATTTCGTTCTCGATATAGAAACTCCATACAAACCCATCGCCTTTTCCCTAAAAACGTTTGAAGATAAACAATGATATTATGGGTTTGCACATGTTTCCTGGAACTTTGTGAATGATGGATTGATAACGACGGTGTGCCTCCAGTTCAAACCCCGCGAAGTCGTTGGTGCGACTTTCTATTTAGTAGCCAGGTGTCTCCGGGACATGTTTCCAGTAGCAATCTTCATCCTTTGTACTTTTTCTCTCAAATCATATACTGTCATTGAATAAAACGTTGTAAGAACCACCTGTGAACGACTTCATGGGACTGATGGCTTGAATGAAGTTTGGAAGTGTTCCCTCAGGAGAATAGCTCGTGGTGCATCCATTGATGATATATCCAATATGTGGGAAATATAACCAACTATGGAAGCCAACAACGAACATTGGCTAAAAAGACTAGAGTCCACTCATTCTCTAAGGTTTTTGAGTCCACTCTCAATCTCTAACATGTTTTAAACCTTTGTTGGATTTGGACTGCGTGGTGAGAATGACTGCCTCATCTACCAGTGACCTGGATTGTGAGGCTACGACGTCCAATAACTGTATGTACAATATATACATCGAAGTACATACTACTATAACACAATACATATTTTTCTTGAAGGCTCGTCCGAGAGGAGATTTGAATCCATGACCATGGATTTCCATTTCTGACAGCGAAATAACATGTTTTGGATATTGAATATGATGAATGCATATCATCCAATTCGAGTGGTTCTACATGTTGTGGGTTTGCAACTTTTATTCACCACATCAGTTTTTTTATTTTGGTGACTTGGAGACTACGCCAGTGATATTTTTGTGTTTAGTATCACCGGCACATTCAAATCCAGAATTAAAGTATACTTGAAATAATTTTATTTGTAAGTTTACTTTTACATTGTTGAAATCAAGATTGAATTAATTATAAACAGGTGCATTTTCAGTAGAAGTTGACACCTTTTTATTTGTTGAGTTTGCATAGTTGTGTTTGCAATGTAAATTCTGTGTGGAGTTGCAAGAAACACTATGAGGTCTAATTTTGTCTCTAGATGGCTATAATGGACGAACTATTAGAGTTATTGAATACTCTAATACTATATGTTGTGGAAAATACAGTCACCACTGACAAATCAAATCTACAATCTGTTGTAACATGCTTGCAAGTTTCACAGGCCAAAGTAGAAATGTTGCAAACTCAGACTCGACTTCTTTAGGATGCACTTTAGTGAAAGAATATTTGAAAACATTTTGAACTAGTCCTTGTTCAGAACCCTCCTTTTGAAGATGATGAAGATAATTATGCCTATCCAGACCAACAACTAGTGCAGGAGCAAATTAGTGAGAAAGCTTCAGATTCAAGTACAAAAGAAGATAAACTTCCTCTTTCCAAGCCAATCATCAAACCTTGGGAAGAAATCAAGAACAATAGACACATAACTGATATCGGATATGAAAAGGAAGTCACTTTTCATACTCCTATTGACACAAAATCGATCCAGTTCCAAAGTGCTAGATTGCTTTAAGAAATTTCGCATTCACCTACTATAGTTCAAGAGAAGATTCAGAAGTGCCTACATTGTTAGTAAGTTTGCCACGTGGAATATCAGTGCTTCAATCTTCATCCTTGCGAGCATTGTGGAAAACACAATAATCCTTCAAACAAATTTTCTAACCACAAGAAACCTGCAAGAGTAAAGAACCATTATGGGTGGATGACTTCTTGGCGATGGTAATCAATAGTCAAGAAGATATGTTAGTCATACCAATGAATTCATTCTCGAGTATTGACACAGCTTGCAGTGGAGAGATTTTCATCTTCTCACCTTGTACCTGACATGGGGGGACAACATCCGTGATTGATAATAAGGCTTCAAGTTTCAAAGTCCCATCAATCAAGCAGTAACAAGCGAGCATGAAAAAAAAGGCGTGATTGGTTTTTGTTTTTTCTTAAATCACCAATTAGTAGAAGGCCTACAACTTTTGCTAGACAATGGTTTGTGGTTTTCCTTTAACCTCCACTAGGTAGAATACTTTCAACTTCTACTACAGAACAATTTATGGTCATCTTTAAACCAAAATTTGAGAGCACTTCCAATTAGTAGAAGAAATCAGCTTCCAACTTCTATCTAACTTAGGAAATGTTTCAGGAATGATTGATCCTAGAGCCAATTTCCATAGTTTGTGGTCATCCTTAAACCACCAGATTGGTTTGTGGTTTTCCTTAAACCATCGTCACCATTTAGTAGAAGACACAAGATTCTTCTATCCATTCGGTTTGTGGTCATCCCAAAACCACCAGATTCGGAGAGCACACTCAACCATCAATTGCTGCACACTTCCATATTTCGGCTACCCACTTTCAATTATCAACTCTCACCTTGGAATCACATACACCTCTTCGGATTACGGGGCAAAATGTTGGAAACCTAATCCGCTAAGGTTAAGGTATTAGTCACTTGAAGGAATGTAAAATGTCAAGCACGAATGTAATGGTCATCGAGAGTCCAAGACACCTTGGAAGATGACTCCAAACGTCATATGAATTTTATTTATAGATGTATCATATTAATGAATAAAATGCACTACACACTTATCTATTTTCGTGTGTCCAACACCCTACTAGAAAGATAAATCCAAGAATACCAAGAAGAAACATCATTTCCACAACAACAAGAAAAACAAGGGTCACAAACCCTCTCATCCAAGTTCTTCTCCTATTGATGATTAAGGAGAAAAATCTAAAAGTAAGAAGAATGGTGATAGACATTGCAAATTTTGTGGGAAAGATGGTCATGTGGAGTCTAATTTTTTTTTTAATATGGAAGACTTAGAAGTAGCGATGAAGAAGCACAACATCAGTATTGATTCTTCTTCTTCTTCACATGGACATGGAATTTTTGCTTCTAGTTTCTCCTTCAATGCAATGTCTACTTCTTCTTCTTATGAGTGGGTTATTGATTCTAGAGCATCTTGTCATATGGCTAAGGATAAAGCCATATTTTCTTCTCTAAATGAATGTAACACCAAGAAAATATTTGTTGGTGATGATAGATCTCTTAGAGTTGTAGGGTCTCAAACAGTTCAAATATATAATGGCCATTTCAATGATGTATTATGTGTTCCAAGTATTTCTTGCAAACTTCTATCAGTATATCAGATCACTCATTCAGGTGAAGGTAAAATCGTAGAGTTTCCACCTTACCAAGTTGTAATTAAGGATTTAAAAGATCCTAAGCATGTCCTTACAACTGGAATTGTTGATGATATTACTAGGTTGTACAAGTTTGACAAATCTAGGTCATCATCTTTTCCATCTGTTTTTGTTGCTCATAGCGATGACTTGAGAAAAATTTGGCATGAGTTGTTTCGTCATCTAAACTATCACTCATTGCTGCAACTATGTAATCAATAGATGGTGAATGGTGTTCCTCTTGTTTCTTGCATAAATAGTGTTTGTATTGGTTTTGTTCTCGACAAACATCATCGAGACAATTTTGAAAAAGGTGCCTCTTGGCATGCCTCGACCCCTATGCATCTTGTTCACAGTTACTTGTGTGGTCCTCTTTCTTCTCATTATTTTTCTAGGTGCAATTATTTCTTAACATTCATAGATGACTTCTCTAGACACACTTGGGTTTACTTCTTAAAACTTAAGGGTGAAGTGTTTGACAATTTTTTGCCCTACAAGGCCCTTGTAGAAAACAATATGTACATCAACTTCAAAGGTTGAGAATAGATAATGGAGGTGAATATGTGCACAACAATTTTACAAGTTATTGCACTACACAAGGCATCCAAATGCAACACATTGTTCCATATACACCACAAAAAAATGGTGTTACAAAAAGAAATAATCACACATTAAAATAAATGACTAAGTGTATGATCCAATCTAAGGGATTGAGTCTTAATTATTGGGTGGAATTCATTAACTGTGCAAATTACATAGTAAATCACACTCCCACAAAGGCTCTAAAAAATATAATAGCAGAAGAAGAATGGAATAAAATTAAGCTAGATGTAAGCCACTTCTGTGTATTTAGTAGTGTAGCATGGGCTCACATTATTGACGAGAAAATGAAAGTTTTACAACCTAAAAGTGAGAAGTATATTTTTGTTGGATATTATGAAGATGTCAAAGGTTACATACTTCTTCAACCTCATTCTAATGAAATTATTATTAGAAGAGATGTTCAATTTGATGAAAATTTCTTAGAATGTGAGCCTAATTCGACGTTTGTGCTTCCTTCACCCTGTGAGTTATCTTCGGTGTTTGTGCCATATTTTGTTCCTATTCTAGTTTCTCAGTCTTCAGATGATGAAAGTGAGGATGAAAATCCACCTTTTCATGCTCACTTTCCTCAATATGATTCCATTAAACATGAACCTGCACCAACACCACAACTTCTCAGATCGGTCCATTCAACTTGAGAAGCAATTGGTGATATTGTCGTTGATCCTTCAGATCAGCGTCAGACATGTTCATAGTTCTAGTGAGTCTCTTCTCTTTTGTCTCAAGTTTCAGAGAATCATGATCCAGAAACATTTGTAGAAGCTCCAGGTCATCCAAATTGGGATACATCAATGAATGAAGAGTATCACTCTTTAATGACGAACGATACTTGGTGTTGGCATTGGAAGTCACTCCTGGATTGCAGCAGGAGAAGAGCCCGACGCCCATCAGTTTATGTCACGATTTGTTTAATGGGGTGATCAAATGGAAGTTAACTCAAAACGATGTGTTTCTAACTCCGAAACTAGGCCAGGCATGCATGGGCAAGTGAGGTCTTAGATAACTTCAGACAATGAGTTGTAGTAAGGGTGAGTAGGGGGAAGACTTGTATAAGAGGAAAGCAGAGGTCTGTTGTTAACATCAGGTTCCTAACAGACTGTAGGGGAAAACATCTAAACACAAGATCTTCTTACATTCAAATGCAGAAAACTGGAGAATACAACAATGCAACGATAAATCATTTACCATAACCTAATTGCAATCATTCGCACGAATCATTCGCATGAATCAGTCGATCACGAACTCTCTCAGTATGAGATGAAAACCATACGGAGTGAGAAGACTGTCTGTCATTAAATAAGAAATCTTACATACCAATCCATAACCAGAGAACTAGAGTTTGTGCTAAAACTTTACAATCGAGAGCTTAGCTCTACCATCGATGTTTACAAAAATGGTGAAAACGCCTATATATACTCAAAAATAACAACAGCGGAAAAAACGATACGTTGCATTAAAGAATTGCGTCTGCAAGGCTTCTGACAGCCTGCCCATGCAGACTCAGGATGATCGTGCGCCTATGAAAGACGCCATCAGATTTAGGATTGTCCTTCTGCAAGTGAGTCGACGTAAATTAGTCCTTTGTCGGACCTTCCTTTTATGGTAGAGTTGATGTTCAACCACCAAAAACTGCCGCAATAACTGCTTTTTGGGATCGGCGACGACCTCGGTCAACTCTGCCTTCTGGGACGTGGAGGTCTCCTAATGGTGCCACCTGGATTAGCCGAACGGTCTTTCTTTGGATGCTACTTCGCTGGACTGCTACGAGGGACCCCTATGGCTGATGTGGATGAGGGTGTGACGAGGGTTAAAGGCATGAACACTATGGAGGTGATGGAGAAGAAATAGGAGCTGTGACATTAGCTGAGGAATGCCACACGGTTTGAATAGGACAGAGGAGGAAGGAGCATGGAGTGCGGGAGTACACGAGGAGGTGATTGGGAGTGAGAGGGACACATGGCAGGAGACGAGAGGACGACGAGCTGAGGCGGTGTCATGTGGATGGAGAGAGGGAAGTTGGACAGATGACATGGGAAGAGGGAGGCGGTAGGTGGAGAACAGGTGGCAACGGGGAGGATGATACCAAAGGTGACATGACAGGCAAGGGACCCCACAATAATAACACACCATTCCGGACCCCCCCTCTTTCATTAAAGACAGGATGGCAAAGGGGGGTCGGAAAGGCCTGAGCATCGTTGATCTAGATGCTCCGATCTTGACCTTTGAAGAGTTGCACACTCGATTCCGGACCCCCCCTCCACTTAAAGGTAGAATGGCGGGGGGGCTCCGGAATCTGCTCTTGACCGTAGATCTAAACGCTGAGACTTGGGCCGTCCAGATGCGCGCATACATTATCTCTGATTCCGTACACCCCCCCCTCTCTCGTTAAAGCTAGAATGACGGAGGGGGTGAAGAATGGAACCTCATCCGTGAATTTGAGTGCCTGGATTACGACCTTCCAGATCTACGCCCTCTTTAAATTAAATTTGCCCGAGCCTTGCTGATGGATGAACAACTGAGATGACCTTGACACTTTCAACATGAAAATGCCGAAGGGCCCTTACTCATGGTTCAACTATTGCACTGTGTGTCCTTTAGATGGACGGTCCTGATTCTTTCAGGATTTCTGGCACCGAGGGTTCACGATGCAACGTTTCTCAAAATCCCGATTGACCAAACCGCGAAAGCATGGATGTACGCCGCATGTCCTCTAGAGGAACGGTCGAGATGGAATTTGATGTTAGAAGAGGGTTGCCTCCATTATCAGGCTCGCTTGACATGACCAGGTGCTAGGACCATGGGCTTAGCTTTGAAGGGCGCTTATCAACATTTCGGGGTTCGGGGTTTCGAGATGTAAAATGACGAGGACCTCTTACCCCTCGAATCCCTGAATGCCGACATGACATGATCGCGCACCACGTGTCCTTTTGGATGGACGGTCGAGATCCTTCATGAATGTATATAGACGCTACCTATCGCGCTAATCCTGGCGCAACTCCGCTAACCGCGATTTCCCGCCGACCGTCGATCTTCTTTTATAGATGTAACCGGGTCGTTGACAACATAATTTCGCCCGCTCACTTGATTTTTAGCCTGAAATGGGGCTTTACGTGCTACGCTTGGGTGTTCTTCGTGCAACCTGTAGACCTGGATCTTCTCAGGCCCAAGACAAGAAATGTCTCTAACATTAGGCTCCATGGGGGATAGAGTCGTCCCTGTGATGCTCTAAGAACTCATTCTGCAGCTTCAGTGCCTTACTGTTGGGCTATGGAGTCAGGCTCAAAACATCCCGCTGCTGAAAATACAAGCCGAAAAAT
This sequence comes from Picea engelmannii, assembly GCA_009831015.1. Taxonomy (NCBI): domain Eukaryota; kingdom Viridiplantae; phylum Streptophyta; class Pinopsida; order Pinales; family Pinaceae; genus Picea; species Picea engelmannii. The sequence continues at coordinate 121,433 of ML798414.1, forward strand.
AAAAGAAACAAAATAAATATGCATGCTCAAAGGAGCTTATTTATATACAATCCTAAACTAATAAAACACTTTACATGGGGCTATGTGAAAGCAGATTTCCACCATAGCCATTCAAGCAGCTTCCTGGATAGGAGCTCCTTCCTTCTATCAATGATCATCAGTAGATGGTGTAACCGTGACAGCAGAACGGTTACACTCTTCAACTCCTCCTTACAGGCTGGAGTTGAGATGAAATAGGGCGGCTCCAAGGAATAGGGGAAATGCCACTCCATGTACTTGCTGACAGGGTCATAGAATGAGTGGCCAATCCCAGAAAACTGGTGACAGACAACCTCTTCTGCTACAGAGTTGCTCACATGTGGTTTAATATCTTTGATAAGCATAGGTGAGTGGACAATTGATGTAGGCTCACTGATCTCAGGCAGTAGTTGCTCGTTGACTGGCTCTGGAATGAAATATGTGCTCATTTGTTCCTCTGGTTCCTTTTCCTCTTCTTGGCTCTCCCCCGGGTCAGATTTGTATTCATCATAAATAGGGACCATGGGGTGGTTCTGCTTGCTGACTAGCTCTTCAGTATCTTTATAGTGATCAAATATAGGATAAGCTTGTTGCTCATCATCACTATAATATACATCAAAAAGGGGTTGTCCTTCATTGATATGACCCTCCTCCAGAATGGTGATCCCATAAAAAAATTCCGTTTCAGGGACAGTGGGACCTACTGCTTCTGGTTGCTCATACATAATCCTTTTCTCTTTAATACTGGGTAAAAATATATCGTGAGAAACCCCCTGGGGGAAAATAGAAGAATCCTCTTCCACAACTAACCCCTATTTTAAAAAGAGAGGGTCTTCGTCATCATGAGCAGAGCTGCTAGGAACATCTGCTTCAACCCGATATCCAGGTGAGTCATCTACCATGGACCACATTTGCTCTATAAACTCACAATTTCCACAAGAGTCATGTTGATCGTTATGAACATCTAAAAGAACAGAGGCATCTGATATGATGTCAGATGCTTCCGTTCTAGGGCTAACACAATTAATATCATTCAATGCCTCTATATTTTCCTGGCAAATGCTTTCCTCCACAGTAAAAGCTTCATCATGGACCTGGTCTTCAGGGCCAGCAGAGGCTTCATGGAGCGAAGAAAACTCCTCACAACAGTTTTCATACAAACAATCAGCTGGAAAATAATCTTTACAAAATGAATTGAAAGTCGTATGAAAACCTGTTAAAGAGCGTATGCTTGCAGCGGGAAGAGATCGACACCACTCAAGAGCAGCTCCCTTCAATGAACACCTGAAGAGATTAATCCGGACATCCTCATGCGTAATATTGTGTCGGTGAATAGCTTCATGGAAGTCCAGTAAATGCTCAGCTGGTTCCTCCCAACTTGTTGCATGAAATTCAGGGAGGAAATCTTCCCATTGGTCTCTATCAGGAAGTGCATTAGGAAAACCAACTATCTGGGAAAAGTCATAGAAAGCAAACCTTTGAGCCAGAATTTTCTCCATATTGAACCAGTGGAGTCGCCAATTGATCCTTGAATCATGGAGTCGCCAGGTGAAATATGCGCAACTTCAAATATGCCTGGTCCTTGTTCACCATCAAAGGCTAGATCTTAACATTGTCGTTACCCCAGGAAGCTTCTCAAGCTGAGAAAGCATCTGCTGAAACCTTCTCGAGAAAGCTCCTCTGGGTTATCTTTCAGGTGTGCTAACAATAGCTACAATCGAAATAGTGAAGTAGAAACAATGGAGTCGCCAGGTGCACAGTAGCAATATTTAAGGGCTATGATGTCTGATGCACCTTTAGAATCAAATGTTCAATGTCGTTCTACCCAGGGAAAATCTTCAACGTCGTCCCCGGCAACGATGTCGGAAATGTTGGCGTCGAAAGTCACTCCTGGATTACAGCAGGATTAGAGCCCGACGCCCATTAGTTTATGTCACGATTTGTTTAATGGGGTGATCAAATGGAATTTAACTCAAAACGATGTGGTTCTAACTCCGAAACTAGGCCAGGCATGCATGGGCAAGTGAGGTCTTAGATAACTTCAGACAGTGAGTTGTAGTAAGGGTGAGTAGGGGGAAGACTTGTATAAGAGGAAAGCAGAGGTCTGTTGTTAACATCAGGTTCCTAACAGACTGTAGGGGAAAACATCTAAACGCAAGATCTTCTTACATTCAAATGTAGAAAACTAGAGAATACAACAATGCAACGATAAATCCTTTACCATAACATAATTGCAATCATTCGCACTAATCAGTCGATCACGAACTCTCTCAGTATGAGATGAAAACTAGACGGAGTGAGAAGATTGTCTGTCATTAAACAAGAAATCTTACATACCAATCCATAGCCAGAGAACTAGAGTCTATGCTAAAACTTTACAATCGGGAGCTTAGCTCTACCATCGATGTTTACAAAAATGGCGAAAACGCCTACATATACTCAAAAATAACAACAGCAGCAAAAACGAGACGTTGCATTAAAGAATTGCGTCTGCAAGGCTTCTGAAAGCCTGCCCATGTAGACTCAGGATGATCGTGCACCTATGACAGACGCCATCAGATTTCGGATTGTCCTTCTACAGGTGAGTTGACGTAAATTAGTCTGTTGTTGGACTTTCCTTTTATGGCAGAGTTGATGTTCAACCACCAACAACTGCCGCAATAACTGCTTTTTGGGATCGGGGACGGCCTCGATACAGTCTGCCTTCTGGGACGTGGAGGTCTCCTAATGGTGCCACCTGGATCAGCCAAACAGTCTTTCTTTGGATGCTACTTCGTTGGACTGCTGCGAGGGACCCCTATTGATGATGTGGATGAGGGTGTAATGGGGGTTAAAGGCGTGAACACTGTGGAGGTGATGGAGAAGAAATGGGAGCTGTGACATTAGCTAAGGAATGCCACGCAGTTTGAATAGGACGGAGGAGGAAGGAGCATGGAGTGCGAGAGTACAGGAGGAGGTGACTGGGAGTGAGAGGGACACATGACAGGAGATGAGAGGACGACGAGTTGAGGCAGTGTCATGTGTATGGAGAGAGGGAAGTTGGACAGATGACAGGGGAAGAAGGAGGTGGTAGGTGGAGAACAGGTGGCAACGGGGAGGACGATACCAAAGGTGACACGACAGGCAAGGGACCCCACAATAATAACACACCATTATGGACCTCCCCTCTTTCATTAAAGACAGGATGGAAAAGGGGGGTCGGAAAGGCCTGAGCATCGTTGATCTAGGTGCTCTGATCCTGACCTTTGAAGAGTTGCGCACTCAATTTTGAACCCCCCCCCCCGTCCACTTAAAG
>ML798414.1:124795-171707 GCA_009831015.1 Picea engelmannii
GTTAAATCCAGAATGACGGAGGGGGTACGGAATGGAACCTCATCCGTGAATTTGAGTGCCTGGATTATGACCGTCTAGATCTATTCCCTCTTTAAATTAAATTTTCACAAGCCTTGCTGATGGATGAACGATTGAGATGGCCTCGTCGCTTTCAACATGAAAATCCCGAAGGGCCCCTACTCATGGCTCAACTATTGCGTCGTGTGTCCTTCAGATGGACGGTCCTGATTCTTTCAGGATTTCTGGCACCGGGGGTTCACGATGCAATGTTTCTCAAAATCCCGATTGACCAAACCGCGAAAGCATGGATGTACGCCGCGTGTCCTCCAGAGGAACGGTCGAGATGGAATTTGATGTTAGAAGAGGGCTACCTCCATTATCAGGCTCGCTTGACATCACCGGGTGCTAGGACCATGGGCTTAGCTTTGAAGGGCGCTTATCGGCATTTCGAGGTTCGGGGTTTCGAGATGTAAAATGACGAGGAGCTCTTACCCCTCGAATCCCTGAATGCCGACATGACATGATTACGCACCACGTGTCCTTTTGGATGGACGACCGAGATCCTTCATGAATGTATATAGGCGCTACCTATCGCGCTAATCCCAACGCAACTCCGCTAACCGCGATTTCCTGTCGACCGTCGATCTGCTTTTATAGATGAATCAGGGCCGTTGACAACGTAATTTTGCCCTCTCACTTGATTTTTAGCCTGAAATGGGGCTTTACGTGATACGCTTGGGCGTTCTTCATGCAACCTGCAGACCTAGATGTTCTCAGGCCCAAGACAAGAAATGTCACTAACACTTGGGATCTTGTACCTCTTTCAAAAGGAATAAATTTTTCAAATGTAAATGGGTGTATAGAACTAAGTATGCATCAAATGGAAGTGTTGAAATACATAAGGCTCGGTTAGTTTCCAAAAGGTTCTCTCAAGTTGAAGGTATATAATATAATGAAACCTTTTCCTCTATAGCCAAAATGAATTCCATCTACCTTGTTCTATCCCTTGTTGTCTCATATAAATGGGAGGTCCATCAGATGGATGTTAAATCCTCCTTCTTGCATGGGGATTTGCAAGAAGAAATTTACATGGAACAACCTCTTGGATATGTCAATAATGAATCTAGCCTTGTTTTTACCCTTAAGAAATATCTTTATGGTCTTGAGAAAACTCCTCGAGCTTGGTATGCCAAAATGGAAAACTTTCTTCATGACACCGACTTTTCTAGATGCCATTTTGATCCTAATGTCTATACCAAGAAAGTAGGAAGCCATCTCATAATTCTTGTTCTTTATGTTGATGATCTTATCCTCACTCGTAGTGACCCTAAAATTTTGACCCATGTGAGAACCAACCTTAAGAAGAAATTTGAAATGACTGACTTAGGCTATTTGCACTATTTCCTTGGCCTCCAAGTTTTGCAAACCAAGGAAGGAATTTTTCTTTCCCAGACTAAGTATTCTTGTGACCACCTTCGTCACTTTCACATGGAAGATTCTAAACCATCCCCTTATCCCTTTCATTTTGGAGTCAAACTTCCTGCCACTTGTACTTCTCCCAAAGTCGATGCCACCTTGTACTATCAATTAGTTGGTAGCCTCTTATATTTGACTCATACACGTCTTGATATTTCCTTTGTTGTTGGTCTTGTTGCCCTATAAATGCAATAGCCCCATGAAAGACATTGGAAAGTAGCTAAAAGGATACTTTGGTATGTTTTGGGTACAACTCGGGCGGGGGCCTTTATTGGTTGGTTTCACTGATTTAGATTGGGCCAACGACCCTGATGATCGAAAGTATATTGCATGTTATGTTTTTAGCCTTGGTTCAGGATTTGTCACTTGCGCCTATGAGAAACAACAAGATAGTGCTCTTTCTTCAGCAGGAGCAGAGTACCAAGCAACGATTAATGCAATTCAAGAAGCCTTGTGGCTTCAACAGATCCTTTTAGAGTTTGGTTTCCAACAACAACATCCGACCACCCTCTGGTGCGATAATTAGAGTGCCATCAAGCTCACCAAAGATCTAGTTCAACATCAACACAACAAACACATTGAGCTACACATGCACTTCATTAAAAAACTCATTCATGATCAAGTTATTGAAGTTTTCTTTTTCCCTACAGAAGATCAAGTTGTAGACATTTTTCACAAAGTCTCTTACAGAAGCAAAATTTTCCAAACTTTGATCTATGTTAGGAGTTTAGGAAGTTGTCATTAAGGGGGGATAGACATTAATGCATCCTTGCTTCTCCTATTTTGTTTCCTTTGCAAATCCTTTAATCCTATCCCAAGTTGTTCTTAAGGGGGAGTGTTGGGATATTTAAACACTTAGGATTTAGTCAAGATCAACTTGTTCTAATGTGTCGTTAGGTAAAAGTGTGTTTCTTTAGTATGCATTTGTAGTTAGGTAATCCGATGGTCACGATATGTTCTCGACATAGAGTGACCCGACAGTTAATATTCTCCTCGATCTTAACGACTACATTGATATGCAGCTTAGCACTCGATTGGTCCATGATTTCTATTTAAAGAGCATGGAGGGTCATTTGTCAGTGATCAATTGTGAGAAACTCTCTTGTAAATATATGTATAATATTTTTCTTTTGCATTAATAAATTGATCCAAGTGGCTACATTGGTTGGGGCCGTGGATGTTTCCCACGAGGGTTTTACCACGTAAAACATCGGTGTGTTGATCTTTGATCTGGTCGTGTGAAAGGTTACTAAAGGTGTTTTTCTTGTATTGGAATATCTGTGTTGTTGAACAAGTGTTGGATCATGTATATGTTGAATCCCATCTGTACATGTTGCATTCAATGTGGCGAGTTAATCCACCACCTCAACTCATCATTCTAGACGTGGGTGGGATTATGATTGTGGCGTGGGAAAAAATGATGCATGCAATGCTTCAATGGGTTGTCCTTCTATTGACAGGCTAGAAAAATTCCCTCCCACAATAGGGGAATAACTACCCGATCACAAGTCCTAATTAGACTTGTTTTTATTTGAGATGGTAGTTTCCAACAAATTTATTGGGCTTGGTTTTCCACTTAATAAGTTCGTTATGATATAAATGATCCTAAATTTGCAAAAAAGAAATCCTATCTACGGATCCTATCTCGATTGAGAGCAAAATTTAATTATAGATGAAAATAATGATTCTTTAAAATTCACAAAAAGTTCTTAATCTGAAGAATAATTAAGTGCACTAACTATTGATACTAGAAATAGATAGCAAGAATTATATCTACACTTTATAATGATAACAAAACTTGAACATCAAATAAAAGAAGGTATGGTAATTGACTAAGCTTTTAGAAGGAATTCTTCAAGTAAATCAATTGTAAATGCAAAAATACATATCATCATTAATCATAAAAATACTCTTTAATGATAATTAGTGTATCTTCTATTTGAAATGCAATCTTTCACTAAGTTTAAAGACTAAGGAAAAAAATCACTTAACAATAACAGAAATAGAATTTACAAATAAATAACAAGAATGCAATCAATGCAATTTCACGCTACCTCATAGGTGAACTTGTCAAAGACCCCTGTCTTCCAAATTTGATTAAAACTTATAAGAATAAGAATTTGACTGAACCAATTTCTAATCCTTAAAGAAATCTTAATATTTAAATAAAACCTGGTAAAAATACCAAGGTTGTTCTTCTTCGGAACTTCAAAATCTTTGCAATTAAAACTATAAAATTTTGTGAAAAAAAAAAAAAAAAAACCTAAATCAAAATAAAAACACTATAAAATCAAAATTAATCGATCTCAAAATTACTATAATAATAAAATTAAAATTAAAATAATTAACTAACCAAAAGAGAATAAACTAAAACTAAACATAATGGTAGTTTGATAACGAGGTAAGCCGTTGCACCGGTGAACCGATGGCACCAGGGTTGGAATTTCAAAGTTGAAAAACCCGTTGAATGTGACGATTTACACCATGTTTTTTTAATGATAAACAATGATTTATTATTATAAAACGTCATCAGAGAAGTTCTTCTTCTCTTTCTGAATGAGCACATGATTTTTTGAGTAAAAAATAGGTATCGTAATAAAAATTTGAGCGACTGGTGTCCAAGAAGTAAATAAAGCATTGAAAATAGTGTCTAGACAGTTAATCGACATTATTGTGAAGTAGTAAATAGCTATTCCTTTGTGGCAATTTAAATCTCATGCCCACTGATATAGGCAATTTAATTCTTTAAGTAGCCTCCCACCTGATATAGGTTTTAGCGGGGACTCCATTATCGCTGGAGCCTTTGTGTAATAGTCAGCAAATTTTGTCAGATCAAATATTGTCAAATTTGTTATAGATTTCTGTCAATCTATGATGATCTAGTATTTTTGGTCATCAATATTTGGATCTATGTTATTACCGTGATAAACAAGGCATGGTCCCCATTCATGTTTATTAACAATCAATTTGGTTATATAATCACATGTAATAATAAATCATGGTACATCCACCATTTATGTAATAAGTCAACAGGAATTGGCAATGTCCCTTTTATTTCTTTGTTTAGGTTTGTTATTTGTGATTCCCATTCATGTTTAACGACAATCAATTTGGTTATATAATCACATGTAATAATAAATCCACCATTTATGAAATGAATCAATATTAATTGGCAATGTCCTTTTCATCTCTTTGTTTAGGTTTGAGTTCAAATTGATAGAGGTGATTTACAAAGCTTTATGTATATAGTTTAACTTTGTTAATATATAAAAGTTGATTTGAAAGATCAAGTCTATTTCTGGATATGAGAACATCATCCTTTAATCTAATACTAACATTGTCACTCCTTAAAGTTTCATTATATTTTCTTTGGCATATTCCTTTTTTTTTTATTAATAACCTTTAAGAATTAATAGGAATTGACAATGTCTCTTTCATCTCTTTGTTTAGGTTTGGGTTCAAATGGATAGAGGTGGTTTACAAAGCATTATGTATATTAGTTTAACTTTGTTAATATATAAAAGTTGATTTTAAGGAGCAAGTCTATATCTTGATGTCCACTCTTTAAGTGTCATAATACTTTATGGATCCTTTTTGGCATATTCTCTTTTCTTTGCACTAATAAACTCATTTTAGTACTCTATGTTTGGGCTTTTGTATAATACGTTTTTGCAAAGAGGTTTTTTTTTTCTCTTGACAACTCTGTGTCAACATTCTTTTGTAAATATTTAGGGAATGGAAAAAATGCATTTCCTCCATCTTTTGTAAATATTTAGGGAAAGATGGAGGAAATGCATTTATTCCATTGGTTAAGAGAAGTGGAGTGCTTTCTACCTAACACCATGGCATTTGTAATTGAGCAAGTGTTTGGAAAAACTCCATGTCTTTAGGAGGTTTGAGAAGTTGATTTTCAAATGGATTAAGTTCACATGCTATCTCATTCATGCTTACAATGTTCATTTGAGCATGAAACAACCATTCTTGTATGGGAGTGTAGAAAATCCATCATTAGATGTGATGTAGCCTATATTAAAACACGTGATTACTAACAAGGAGACCTTTCATTATTATTATTATTATTATAATAACAACCATACTAACAACCATACTAATAATTCCCTTAGTTACTAACAACCATACTTCTTGAACTCACGAGAGAAACCACAACTACATTTGGGGTTTAAAAGTGATGATTTTTTCTTATGTGTACAAGTGACATTTGAAGGTGAACATTCATTTCTCTATTAAAATCACTTATGTTTATTGGCAAGTTTTCACATTTGCAAACATCTATTTAGAGAAGTGTTTAGAAATGTTGCTTCAACAATGTTTAAGTTGATATAGGAATTATCTCTTTTACAATTTTATTTTATTGGACATATGATTTAAAGTGTCGTAATTGTGATGTGAGTCGTATCATTGCTTTCAACATGTTTATGTTGGATGGAAACTTTTGAAAAAAAAGATGAGTCTCTTAAACATTCAACAATTAAGTGTCATTAAGATTCAATAACATCACTTTTGTGATAGTACATAAGAACTTTTAAAAAAGATGAATGATGTGTAAATTGATTACACTTAGCCCCTAAGCCCTTACTAAAATTAGTCTTTATATTCTAATTATCATTTATACTTTACACTTAATCTTTCTCCTATCTCATTATAATGAATTATTATGTACCCCGGGTCATAGTTCATGGGGTCATGTTTTCATAGGTCAAATTTCCACAGGTCATAGTTCATGGGATCAAAGTACCGCATGTCATAGTTCTTGGGGTCATAGTTCCACATGCCATGGTTCCAGAGATCAAAGTTCAAGAAGTTATAGTTTATGGGATCATAGTTTGAGAGGTCATAGTTTCGTAGATCATAGTTCCACAAGTCAAAGTTTATGAGGTCATAGTTCCTGAGTTCATAGTTCCCAAGGTCATAGTTTCAGAGTTCAAAGTTCCACAGGTCATAGTTCCATGGGTCATAGTTCATGGGTCACAGTTCCAGAGGTCATAGTTTCAGAGGTCATTCCATATAAGGTCCTAGTGTTAGAGTTCAAAGTTCCATAGGTCATAGTTCATGAGGTCACAATTCCAAGGGTCATAGTTCCACGGGTCATAGATCGAGAGGTAATAGTTCCAGAGGTCAAAGTTACATAGGTCATAATTACAAAGGTCATAGTTCTTGGGGTCACAATTCCATAGGTCATTCTGAAGGTCATAGTTCCAGAGGTCAAAGTTCTAGAGAGCGTAGTTCCAGAGGTCATAGTTCCAAAGATGATAGTTCTAGAGGACATAGTTTCCTAGGTCATAGTTCCACAAGTCATAGTTCCTAAGGTCATAATTCTTGAGGTCACAATTACCAAGGTCAAAGTTCCCAAGGTCACATTTCTAGAGGTCAAATTTTTTGAAGTCATAGTTCTAGAGGTCAAAGTCCCACAGGTCATAGTTCCTAAGGTCATAGTTCCAAAGGTCAAAGTTCCAGAGGTCATAGTTCCAGAGGTTATCGTTCCACAACTCATAGGTCCACAACTCAAAGTTCCAGCGAGTGTAGTTCTAGGATTCATAGTTCCTGGGGTCATAGTTCCACAGGTGATAGTTCTAGAGGTCATAGTTCCTGGGGTCATTCAATGGGCCATAGTTCCATAGTTCAAAGTTCTGAAGGGTGTAGTTCCATAGGTCATAGTTTCACAGGTCATAGTTCATGGGGTCACAGTTCCAGAGGTCATAGTTCCATAGGTCATAGTTCCCATAGTCAGAGTTCCAGAGGTCATAGTTCCAGAGGTCATAGTTATAGAGGTAAAATTTCCAAAGGGCATAGTTCTATAGGTCATAGTTCCAGAGGTGACAGTTCCTAGGGTCATAGTTCTGCAGGTTATAGTTCTCGGGTTCATATTTCCATAGTTCATTGTTCCAAAGGTCAAATTTACATAGGGTGTAGTTCAAGGGGTCATAGTTCCATGGTTGATAGTTCCAAAGGTCATAGTTCCACAAGTCAAAGTTCCAGAGATCATAGTTCTTGACCTTTGGAACTTTGACCTCTAGAACTATGAACCTAGGAACTATGTCTTATGGGACTTTGACATATAGAACTACGACTTCAAAAAATTTGACCTTTGGAACTTTGACCTTGGAAAGTTTGACCTTAGTAACTGTGACTTGAGAAACTATGAACTTGGGAACTATGACCTGTGGAACTATGACCTGTGGAACTATGACCCGTGAAACTATGACCTCTGGAACTATCACCTATGGAACTATAACCCTAGGAACTATAACCCTAGGAACTATGACCTATGGAACTACGCCCTCTGGAACTTTGACCTCTGGAACTATAACATGTGGAATGACCTTTGGAACTGTTACCCTGGTAATTATGACCTATGCAACTATGACCTATAGAACTTTGGTCTTTGGAACTATTACCTCTAGAATTGTGACCCTAGGAACCATGACCCATCGAACTATGACATCCAGAACTGTGACCCCAAGAACTATGACTCGTGGAACTATGACCTCTGGAACTACGCCCTTTAGAACTTTGAAATCTAGAACTACGACTTGTGGAATGACATATGAAACTATGACCTCTGGAACTGTGAGCCCAATAACTATACCTATAGAACTATGACATGTATAACTTTGAAATTTGGAACTATGACCTTGGGAAATTTGACCTTGGGAATTGTGACCTGAGGAACTTTGACCTCAAAAAATTTGGCTTGTGGAACTATGACCTCTAGAACTATGACCTATCAATATTTGACCTATGGAACTATGCCTTGTGGAACTATGACCTCTAGAACTATGACACCAAGAACTATGACCTGTGGTACTTTGACCCCAAGAACTATGACCTCTACAAATTTGACCTCTGGAAATATGACCTCTCGAACTATGACCCTAGGAACTATGAACCTTGGAGCTATGACCTCGGGAAATTTGAACTATGGAACTTTGACCTCTCGAACTATGTCCCGAGGTCATAGTTCCTTTGATAATTGGGAACTCTAATTGATGGGCACTTTGATGGAGGAACTTTGACCAACAAAGGAACTATGACCTTCATTTGTAATTGCAATTTGACTAATGTTTGATTATTAGTCAACAAGAGTAAACTAACACAAATGGCCTTTGGAATTGTGACCCCATGAAATATGACCCGTGAAACTATGACCTCTAGAACTATGCCCTTTGGAACTTTGAACTCTGGAACAATGGCCTATAGAATTACCCCGGGAACTATGAGCTTTAAAAATATTACATGTGATACTATGACCCCAAGAACTATGATATGTGTAACTATGACCACTACAACTATTCCATTTGGAACTTTGATCTTTGGAACTATGACCCCAGGAACTATATTGTGGAACTTTGACTTCTAGAACTATGACCCTAGGAACTATGACCTGTGGGACTTTGACCTCTAGAACTGTGACCTTGGGAACTTTGACTTTTGTAACTGTGACTTGAGGAACTATGACCTCTAGAACTATGACCTATGGAAGTATGACCTGTGAAATTATGACCTATAGAATTATCACCTATGGACCTATGACCTCTGGAACTATGACCTCTGGAACTATGCCCTCTAGAAATTTGACCTATGGAACTATAACCTATGGAATGAAATTTGGAACTATGACCTCTGGAACTATGACCCCAAGAACTATGACCTCTACAACTATGACCTATGGAAATTTTACCTTTGGAACTATTACCTTTGGAACTGTGACCCTAGGAACTATGACCCATCGAATTATTACTTCTTGAACTGTAACCTCAGGAACTATGAGTCATGGAACTATGACCTTTGGAACTACACTCTTTGGAACTTTGAACGCTAGAACTATGACCTGTGGAATGACCTCTAGAATTATGACCTCTGGAATTGTGACCCCAGGAACTATGACCTCTCGAACTATGACCTCTCAAACTTTTACTTCTGGAACTATGATCTCTGGAACTTTGAACTCTAGAACCATGACCTTAGGAAATTTTACCTTAGGAACTATGACCTAAGGAAATTTGACCTTGGGAACTTTGAACTGTGGAACTATGACCTCTTGAACTATGACTTTATGAACTATGACCTCTATAACTATGACCTATGGAAATTTGACCTATGGAACTATGACTTGTGGAACTGTGATCCGAATTGGATCTTGACAACTATTTGTAAATGTTGTAAATAAACATGTTTTGTTTTATTTCATTTTATTTGGTCTTCTGGCACAATGGGAAGGTGAACAAACAACTATTATCATTGGCCTTCCAAGAGCATCCCATTTGAGACTAGTAGTGAAGAAGAGAGTAAATAGGGAGATGCAAGGAGAAGGAGGGAAGAACAACAACATAAATTAGAGCTCAAAGAGGGTAGCCTGCTCAAAGTTGAGTAGGAGTTAATGTGCATGTTCTCTCTAAATAAGGGTGCCTCTGAGCCTTGGCCTCTACAATTTTTTATTTTTAGTGAGTAACAATACACAAACACTGTGTATAGCTCACCCCATTGTAGTTTTCTTCTCAACATAATAAAATTCCCATTTAAATGTTGAATCTATGAGCTATTGCAATCTATGCTTTGGGAATTTGGTTTTGACTTACGACCATGTATGCATACTCTATTGAAGTTTTTTTTATTTAGCATGTACACTCATCCAAAGAATTATCCCATTGTCTGGGTGTATTTAAACTTGTATAGGAGAATTTAAACATACATGGGTAAAGTGAACTGATCTTCCATATAATGATGGAGATTTTGATAAGAGTTAAAAGAGTCTATCAACAAAGACTCACAAATACCAAGGCTTGAATACTTTTAAATAGTGAGATTAGACTCAAGAGGAAAATCCAAGTTTTTCAAGCCAATAGAGGAAAGCAAGGATTCCAATTCCCCAATTGGATGAATCATGTGATCTATTGTCAGGACCATGTCTCGAGAAGGAGGACATGAGTGTAAATGTAACGTACCCCCATGCTAGGTACCTCAATAATCTACAATTTGAATAGATTTTGAAAGTTATGATACCAATATTAATAAAAACAAGAAGCATGCATAACAAATGTACCAACCATGCATGCAAGCATGAAAACATTAACATATGAAAATGAAAATTTCTCATTATCATTCACAACAATAAATACTAAATATCACAATATAAATAGAATACTCAGAGAAAAGAGAAAACTTATCTTTATCAAATGACCACATCGATTGGTTGCAGACATTGGCTTTCCACCCAACCTTAGGATTTCGTGCACATTAACTCTATACAACAAGACACCCCCAAGTCGAGGCTATGAATCCGTAAGGATGGGTGCTTAGGCTGACTCTAAGTCTCAAACCAGTCCAGCTATCAAGATATCACAATCTGTTCTCTCTTTCTCACTCGCAAAAATCCCAATTTACCAGCTCTCTTCTCCCCTCATAGTTCCAAAAGTCATAGTTCACCATGCCATAGTTCTTTGGGTCATAGTTCCACAGGTGATAGTTCCAGAGGTCATAGTTCCACAGGTAATAGTTCCTTGTGTCGTAGTTCCACAAATCATAGTTCCATGGGTTATAGTTCCAAAAATAATATAGTGTAGAAAAGGAACTTTACATTTTTGTACTTCCACCTAAGGAACTATGACCTCTGGAACTATGACTTGTGGAACTATGAATTGTGGAACTATGACCCCAGGAACTATGACCTATGGAACTATGACATCTGGAACTATAACCCTAGGAACTATGTAAGTTTCACAAAGTCTACATGGACTCAAATTTTGGGGCAACATCTCGATTTGGAGGAATATTGGGAATACCTTCAGATCTGCTCAAAGATCATAGGAAAACACCCAGGGAAAGTAAAAGGCGAGGTCAACAAATGACACAACAACTAATTTGTGAGGTTGGAAGCTTCATGATCAACTTGGTGAAAGTACATAGGCTTACCAAGGGATTCTTTTCCCCACAACCGTCTTCCTCATGAAGATCATCTCTTGGAATTTACGAGGTCTAAATGGGAGAACTAAGTAAAGCGTTCTCTGAAATTGTATAATGGCATAGGAACTAGACATAAATTTTCTCCAAGAAATAAAATGTGCAGGTAGAATAACATAAAATGTGTTCTTAGGATGTTGGAGGCAAGGATTCTCTGTCTTTAATGATTCCCAGGGTGAGGTAGGTGGCATAGAAATATTATGGAATCCAACAAACCATTATTTTGGATAAATTCTATTCCACCCCTTGGACTCTCACAACTCAATATAGAGCTATTGGGTCAAAAAATATGACCTATGGAACTATGACCCCGTGAACTATGACCCGTGGAACTATGACCTCTGGAAATTTCACCTCTGGAACTAGGACCTGAGGTCATAGTTTCTTTGTTAGTCGGGAACACAGATTGATGGGAACTTTGATGAAGGAACTTTGAAAAAAAAAGAACTATGACCTTCATTTCTAATTTCAATTTGACTAATGTTTTATTATTAGTCAACAAGAGTAAACTACCACAAATGGGCCACTGACATTTTCTTCCACCCACTAACATTTTAACCCACCTATGGATTACTATCTTTAATCATGGTTGACAATCATTACCCATATTGACCATGGTTAGTGTGTCAATGTGTTCGATATGACCAATAATAGTGAATATAGTTGATATATACAAGATGGTCAACCATGGTTAATATGGGTAATGATTGTCAACCATGATTAATGAAAGTAAACCTTAGGTTGGTCAAAATGTCAGTGGGTGGAACAAAAGGTTAGTGGCCCATTTATGTTAGTTTACTCTTGTTGACTAATAATCAAACATCAGTCAAATTGCAATTACAAATGAAAGTCATAGTTCCTTGGTTGGTCAAAGTTCCTTCATCAAAGTTCTCGTCAGTTAGAGTTCCCGACAAACAAAGGAACTATGACCTTAGGTCATAGTTCCAGAGGTAAAAATTCCATAGGTCATAGATCCAAAGATCATAGTTCCAGGGGTCATAGTTCCTAGGGTTTCAGAGGACATATTTCCAAAGGTCAAAGTTCCACAAGTCATAGTTCCAAAGGTCAAATTTCCACAGGTCATAGTTCTAGAGGTCACAGTTGTTGGGGTCATAGTTTGAGAGGTCATAGTTCCACAAGTCAAAGTTCTTGAGGTCAAAGTTCCTGAGGTCGGGTTTCCCAAGGTCATAGTTCTAGAGTTCAAAGTTCCACATGTCATAGTTACACATGTCATATTTCCACATGTCATAGTTCCATAGATCATAGTTCCACAGGTCATAGTTCGATGTGTCATAGTTCCCGGGGCCACAATTCCAGAGGTCATAGTTCTAGAGGGTCATTTCACATGTCATAGTTTCAGAGTTCAAAGTTCCAAAGGGCATAGTTCCAGAGGTCATAATTCCATGATTCATAGTTCATGGCGTCACAATTCCAGTGGTAATAGTTCCACGGGTCATATTTCCTAGGGTCACAGTTATAGAGGTAATAGTTCCAGAGGTCAAAGTTTCAAAGGTCATGGTTGCACAAGTCATAGTTCTTGGGGTCACAGTTCCAAAGGTCATAGTTCCATAGGTCATTCAATGGGTTTTAGCTCCAAAGGTCAAATTTCCAGAGGGCGTAATTTCTCTGGAATTATTATACTTACAAAGTTAAAGAGTTTTTTCACCTTACTCCCAAAATTCTCCTAACAATGTCTCAACTTTCAAACTTCTTGTAACTAAACAGTGAAATATATTGTAAAAAGTAACAAGGGAGCCATGAATAATGCTTATTTGTTAGTAAAACATGATTATGTCTTAAGAAAAATTCTATTGTCCGAGCTACAAGCACCCCATGTACACACACAAAAAAAAAAGGATTCATAAAAAAAAAAAAGCATGACCTAACTAAGTTATCAATATGTTACAATTTCTAGCAACAAGAAAGCCACATAAAGTCATTTAGTGAATCTTAAAATAAGAAGCAATAGGTTATATGCCCCCATGTGTGTAAGAGAAAGAAAGTAAGCTATCCATCTGTAACTAAGAAAGTACTGCAAGTAAAATATGCAGACTTACAAATAGATGCAATATATGAAGCTCAAAATCTGATTGAAAGACAGGCAAGTGGTATCCTTTTTTAATACACCTATGTGTAGTTCCATAGGTCATAGTTCTAGAGGTCACAGTTCCACACTTCATAGTTCCTAGGTTCACAGTTCCAGAGTTCTTTCCATAGGTCATAGTTCCAGAGGTAAAAGTTCTAGAGGGCATAGTTCCAATGGTCATAGTTCCATAGGTCATAGTTCCAGAGTTCAAAGTTTCAAAGAGCGTAGTTCCGGAGGTCATATTTTCACAAGTTATAGTTCATGGGGTCACAGCTCTAGGGGTCATTCCATAGGTCATAGTTCTAGAGTTCAAAGTTCCAAAGGGTGTATTTCTAGAGGTCACAGTTCTTGGGGTCACAGTTCTAGAGGGTGTAGTTTTAGAGGTAATAGTTCCATGAGTCATATTTCCCGAGGTCATAGTTCCAAAAGTCATAATTTTTCACTTCATATTTATTGGGGTCACATTTATAGAGTTCATATCTCTAGAGGGAATAGTTCCATAGGTCATAGTTCCAGAGTTCAAAGTTACAAAGGGTGAATTTCTAGAGGTCATAGTTCCTGGGGTCACAGTTTCAGAGGTCATAGTTCCATAGGTCGTATTTTTTGAGGTCATATTTCCAGAGGTCATAGATCCATAGGTCATTCCACAGGTCATAGTTCCACAGTTCATAGTTCTTGGGGTCACGGTTCCAGAGGGTGTAGTTCCAAAGGTAATAGTTCCACCGGTCATAGTTCCTAGGGTCACAGTTCTAGAGGTCATGGTTCCACACTTCATAGTTCCTCGGGTAATAATTTTGGAGGTCATAGTTCTCGGGGCCACAATTCTAGAGGTCATAGTTCCATAGGTCATAGTTCCACAGGTCATAGTTCTTGGGGAAAATTACTAAATAAAAAAAAGGATGTCAGTGATAAAATCAATTGACTACCATCATATACCACAAGACTTTGGAATGAGCGTACTCCCTGTTTAAGATGCTCCACATCCTCCTCCTTGCTTTCAAATAGTATGCCACAAAGGAGAGATAAATAGATGTTTGAAGAATGGTAGGAAAGCAATGTTCCAACTCATGTCATAATTACAAGAGCCATAAAATTTTAACACATAAGGGTTCATTGGAAAAGGCAGTGCTCCAACAAGATGGTAGACACTATTTTTTATCTTAAAAAACATTGCCACTATACTCATGCATCATAACACATGTAGCATGTAGAGTGACTATTATAAGTCTAAAAAAATGTAGAAGACTAAAAAAGGATGCATAATTATATTCTAACTAGATGAAACAATGGGGTGGACTCATGGGGTCTTTTTTCAAGAATTGCACATAGAATCTTAACCCTTCAACCATGAGGTTACCTACCATTGAATTGTGGATTCTATAATACCTAGAGATCAAGGTATTCTAGTTCCCATTATCAATGATGAAATAAATAACTTGACCTTTGAACCGCATACATTAATGAAAGATGCATTCTTTCTCTTTCATTGAATCTATAGGACCCTAGAGTTGAACAAAGAGGATTGTTGAATGGGGCATTTTTGGATAAGAATCTATGATTTGAGGTTCATGTTGAAATGCAAAAGAGGTTTTTGGTTTTATTTCTAGGAGAGGCGAATGCATGTGATATTCAGTATAATCATGATTGGAGGCATTTTAAGTTGTACGTGTCATACCACTTATGAGTTACTAGTGTCTTTCTTCTTTCACTGTTGGCATCAACTTAATGAGTGACCTTTATTTATTGGGATTGATTGATCACTAGGCTACATAGTGATGTCCTCACTATAGTTAGTCTACATATCCTTTAACTTCTTATCATGGATCACGAGGCTACACGTTGATGCCATTACTATAGTTATTCTACATCTTCTTTATCTTCTTATCATGGTTGTTGGAATTACACTATTGGTTACATTTTTCACTAAAAGAGTTGGTGCCTTTACTCAATATTCTATGCAAACTCATGTGCATTTTAAAGCATATTGATAGTCATAAATTCTATTTTGGAATTTATGTATTGGCATAATTCACTATTGTTGAAACAAGCCATGACGATATGAAACTCATTACTATAGTCATTGTTAACCCCTCTCACCTAAGGGTAACTAGAGAATATAAACATTGAAGATAGTGGTCCTAGAGATGATGACCAACATTATCCACAGACAAAACCCCCTCATATGCCTCTTCCTCATCATTGCTCAAATCATTCACTTGATCAACTTGTTCACCTGATGATGGTGGCTTAGCACACATGATGTACATTAGTCATTGTTTCATACAAAGTGTTACATTTAATACATTGGGAATTTAGGTAAGGATCATGGGTTGAAGTCAAATAATGATCATGATGCTTGGAAGTTATGTTTTTTTCCTTGTTTCACCTTGGTGGCCATCATATGTACTCTATTCAAGTGTTGTCACTCTTGGGGAAAAGGGGTACTACCAAGAGATATTGATATGGGTAACATACTCGTACCTTTCCATACTTAACACTTTCCATCTGTATTCCTCATGTTTCCCTATCGTTTGGGAATGGTTGTTACATGCATCCCAAAAAGGTACGCACTTCATTATCCTATGAAAAGAATGGGATTGAATGCCCAAGGTTGATGCAACTGGTAAAAAGAATGGAAAGAGCATGTTATAAATTCAAAATGAAAAAGAAATAAATGGATATGAATGATAAATCAAAAGCCAAGTTAGTTTGAGTTCTAGCCCCTAGCTATTAGACCATCACCCCAAGTTCTAATGCATTGAATGCATATCTAAAGAAAGGACATTGAGTTAACCCAATGTAATAAATGCATAAACCTTAAAAGGGTCTTGTAAATAAAATTAATGAATATCAAAAGGAAAGATAGGGGTGGAAAGAAACAATGTTGACAAAAGGGCAACTCAATGCACCAAACGCTCCCTCCACAAGGTCCTCATGGAGATGAACATCACACGTGGCCTTGCATGTCAATGATGCCATGACCATGAAGTAAACCCCATGCCATACCACTCATTCACACTTACACTTTGATGGGTTTCACAGGGAATACTCCTCTACTTGGCTACTGACACACCTAATAAGGTTCTATAACGGTCCTCCCATATTCAAACCTGAAAATTTGCATAAAGTCATAGGCTAGTTTGAATTTTGAATAAGATACCTAATTTGAATTACTTACGCAGCTTTTGCATTAAACTGTGGCTCACTTTTTATGATTCTAATGATTCGTGTATCCATGATGGTTCATCTCACTTAACTCTCTAAGCCCTTTCTTGATGATGATGCACTCCTTGAGATGGCCCTTTGAAGGATTTCCATGATGCTTCTCCCACACTTCATGATGACATTGCACATTGTATGGACGATGTTGTTACCTTGATGATGTTTTCATGTTTTCATATTTTAACATTGTATCTTTATCTTAGAGGAATTTTTCGGGGTTAGCCTAGAACTATCCATATCGTATCATGGATTTTTATACCTATGGAACTACGCCCTACGAAACTATGACCTCTGGAACTACGCCCTATGGAACTATGACCTATAGAACTGTGACCTTTGGAACTATGACCTATGGAACTATGACCTCTGGAACTGTGACCTCTAGAACTACGCCCTATGGAATTATGACCTCTGGAACTACGTTTTTGGGAAATTTTACCTGTGGAACTACGCCCTCCAGAACTATGACCTCTGGAACTATGATCTCTGGAACTACGCCCTCTAGAACTACGACCTCTGGAACTATGAACTTTGGAACTATGACCTATGGAACTATGAATTGTGGAACTGTGACCTGTGGAACTATGACCTATGGAACTATGCCCTCTGGAACTATGACCTCTGGAACTATTCCCTGTGGAACTATGCCCTCTGGAACTATGACTCTGAGACTGTGACCTGTGGAACTATGCCCTCTGGAACTATGACCTCTGGAGCTATGCCCTTTGGAACTACGACCTCTAGAACTATGACCTCTGATACTACACCCTCTGGAACCATGAAATTTGGAACTATGACCTATGGAACTATGACCTGTGGAACTGTGACCTATGGAACTATGCCCTCTGAAACTATGTCATCTTGAACTATGCCCTCTAGAACTATGACCTCTGGAATTATGACCTCTAGAACTACCCATGGAAATATGACCTATGGAACTATGCCCTCTGGAAATATGACATGTTGAATGACCCCAAGAACTATGACTCGTGGAACTATGACCTTTGTAACTATGCCTTCTAGAACTATGACCTCTAGAACTATGCCCTCTACAACTATTATCGATGGAACTATGACCTCTAGAACTATGCTCGGTGGAACTATGACCTCTGGAACTACATCATATGGAACTTTGACCTATGGAACTACGCCCTCTAGAACTATGACCTCTGGAACTATGACCTCTGGAACTATGCCCTATGGAACTATGACCTCTGGAACTGTGACCTTTGGAACTATGACCTACGGAACTGTGACCTCTAGAACTATGACCTCTAGAACTATGCCCTATGGAACTATGACCTCTGGAACTACGTGCTCTGGAACTTTGACTTGTGGAACTACGCCCTCCAGAACTATGACCTCTGGAACTATGCCCTCTAGAACTATGACCTCGGGAACTATGACCTTTGGAACTATGACCAATGGAACTATGACCTGTGGAACTATAACCTGTGGAATTGGGGTCACAGTTCTAGAGTTCAAAGTTCCAAAGGGTGAAGTTCTAGAGGTCATAGTTCCTGGGGTCACAGTTCCATAGGTCATAGTTTTTGTGGTCATAGTTTCATAGGTCATAGCTCCAGAGATCGTTCCACGGGTCATAGTTATCGGGGTCATGGTTTCAGAGGGTGTATTTCCTTTGGTAATAGTTCCATGGGTCATAGTTCCTGGGGTCACAGTTCCAGAGGTCATGGTTCCACACTTCATAGTTTGTGGGGTCACAATTCTGGAGGTCATAGTTCCATAGGTTATAGTTCCTGGGGTCATAGTTCCACAGGTCTTAGTTATAGATTTCAAGGTTCCAAAGGGTGTAGTTACAGAGGTCATAGCTCCATAGTCATAGTTCCTAGGGTCACATTTCTAGAGGGCGTAGTTCAAGAGGTAATAGTTACATGGGTCATAGGTCCATAGGTCAAAGTTCCAAAGGGCGTAGTTCCAAAGGTCATAGTTTCATCGGTCATAGTTACTAGGGTCACAGTTCCAGACGACATAGTTCCATAGGTAATAGTTCCACTGGTCATAGTTCCTAGGGTCACAGTTCTAGAGGTCAGTGTTCCACACTTCATATTTCAAGGGGTCATAGTTCCAAAGGTCAAAGTTCTAGAGGGTGTAGTTCTACAGGTCATAGTTCCAAAAGTCATAGTTCCAGAGTTCAAAGTTCCAAAGGGATTGGTTCCAAAGGTCATAGTTCCATGGGTGATAGGTCATAGTTCATGGGTCATAGGTCATAGTTCAATGGGTCATGGGTCATAGTTCATGGGGTTACGGATGAGTTGGCCAAACTCTGGTATGGTGTTCTCCATCTAGATCAAGAACGTTGGCAATGGTGGAAATGGAGACAAAAAT
This sequence comes from Picea engelmannii, assembly GCA_009831015.1. NCBI lineage: Eukaryota > Viridiplantae > Streptophyta > Pinopsida > Pinales > Pinaceae > Picea > Picea engelmannii. The sequence goes on from ML798414.1 coordinate 143,904, forward strand.
CCCGCCAAGGGTTTGTGGCTTGGACACACTTTGTGATAGAGATTTATGAACGCTTTGACACTAACACCAACCATTTAGTCCGTTTGAAAAAGTTGAAACAATCTGGCACAATGGAAGACTTTATAGTCGCTTTTGAGCGATTGTATTTTTGTAAAAAGGGAATATCTGATGCTTTTTTCCGAGAATGTTTTATTAGTGGCCTCAAGGATGAGATTTATTCCCATGTCCTCATGGATCGGCCTCAGAGTTGGGTGGACGCTACTAAAATATATAAGGAAGCACAACAGGTTGTCTCTTCTCAAAATTGAAAGCCCTCCTTTATTCCTCACACTAAACTAGTCACTCCCACTCCTCCTTCTACTCCACTAAAGATCCAGAAATTGACCAGGTCCGAAATGGTTGAACGCCAACTCAAAGGCCTTTTTTATAATTATGATGACAAATATTTTCCTGGGCACAAGTGTAAGGAACAAAATCTTTTTATGGCCATCTCAGAGGATGTTTCGGAAGACGATGTTGAGGCTCCCCTTGTGTCTTTGTCACCTAAACCCACTGACATGACCCCTCCCTCTGACCCTCCCGAAGTAGAAACGGTCATTTCCCTAAATGCTCTCACTAGTTTCTCTGCTCCCCAAACCCTCAAGATAATTGGTTACATTAAGCATAGCAAGGTCATCATTCTTGTTGATAGTGGAAGCACACATAATTTTATTCATCGCCGCATTGCCCAAGAAACTAATTGTTATATATGTGTCATCAATAATTTTCAAATCATGATTTCCAATGGTGGGTCCATGAAATGTGGAGGGTGTTGTGAAAATGTGTGTCTCCAAATTGGGGAGTACCACATGAAATCTCATATTTTTTCTATCGACATGGGCAGTTGTGAAATTGTGTTGGGTACATAATGGCTAAGGACTTTGGGTCCCATTCTCATGGATTTTAAGGAATTAACCATGCAATTCTACTAGGAGGGAAAATAATATAGGTTCCAAGGCATCACCATCAATTCCCCGGAGATCATCAGTTCCCATCGCATGGAAAACCTACTCAAAAAATGTCATTCTGGAATTATTGCCCAACTCCATGCCATACAAGCCATTGAGACACCCTCTGTGTCGCAACACCTCCAATCCATCCTCTCTAAACATCAAGTGATTTTTTACACTCCCCAACGAATCCCTCCTTCACATGGTGTTCATGATCATTCCATTCCCCTTGTCCCAGGAAGCCTTCCTCCCAATATCCGTCCCTATCATCATCCCTTTTCCCAAAAAAATGAAATTGAGAAAATTGTTCAAGAATTTCTCAACGCACGTGTTATTCGCCTTAGTACGAGCCCCTACTCTTCTCTTTTGGTCATGGTCCTTAAGAAAGAAGTTTCTTGGTGCATGTGTCCTAAATTACGTGCCCTCAACAAACTCACCATGAAAGACAAATTTCCTATTCTTGTCATTGATGACCTCTTAGATGAATTGAGTGGCGCCCAGTTATTTACTAAACTTGATCTTCATTCTAGCTACCACTATATCCGTATGAATGAGGCAGACATTCCTAAGACTGCATTTAGAACTCATGAGGGTCACTATGAGTTTTTGGTCATGCCCTTTGGCTTGTGTAATTCTCCCTCCACTTTCCAAAACCTCATGAATCATGTCTTCTGTCCTTTTCTCCATCATTTTGCCTTAGTTTTCTTTGATGATATCCTCATATATAGTAAAACCTAGACAACCCATATTTCTCATGTGGATCGAGTTCTCCATCTACTCTCTCAGCACCAAATTTTCCTCAAACAATCTAAATGTGCTTTTGGCGCCTCAGAAGTCGAGTACTTGGGTCATCTTGTTGGAAAGGTCGGTGTCAAGGTGGATCCTAAAAATATTGAAGATATGCAAGATTCGCCTCACACAAAGACTCTCAAAATATTATGTGGATTTCTGGGTTTAATAGGTTATTATTGCAAGTTTGTTAAGAATTATGGAAAGATTGAGGCACCTCTCACTGCTCTCCTTAAAACGAATTCTTTCAGTTGGACTCTAGCAATTGCTCAGGATTTTCAAACCTTGAATATGGCCATGTGCACCACTCCAATCCTAGCCCTTCCTTATTTCACAAATACCTTTGTCCTGGAATGTGATGCTTCCGAGAAAGGAATTGGTGCAGTCTTTATGCAAGAGGGTTGTCCTTTGGCCTTTACCAGGAAACAAATGTCAGAGAAACATTTGGGAAAATCAATCTATGAAAAGGAAATGTTGGTTATTTTGCATGTCGTGGATCTTTGGCACCCTTAGCTATTGGGGCAATGCTTCCAAATTAAGACAGATAATCAAAGCCTCGAGTATTTTCTAAAACAACACCTTTCCTCCCAGAGCAACAAAAATGGGTGACTAAGCTCTTTGGATATGATTATGAGATCATTTACAAGAAATGAAAAGACAATGTGGTTGTTGATGCACTTTCCATAAAATATGAAGATGAAGGGTCCCTTTTCTCTCTCTCCTTCATTGTACCATATTGGCTCTAAGTCGTTCACCAAGAATGGCTACACAATCCCAAAAGTTCGCATCTGATACAACAAGTGCAGGCCAATTCTCCAGTCTCCCCAGGATACTCTTGGCTCCATGATGATATTCGATACAAAGGTCGTTTGTACTTAAGTAAATAGTCAAAACTTAAATCCACAGTACTTTCCAAGATTCATGCTACACCCATCGTTGGGCACTCTGGGTTTACCAAAACCTGTGACTAGGTCAAACGTTCTTTTTTCTGGGATGGTATGAAACAGGACGTTCACAATTTTGTGGTTAAATGTGATGTTTGTTAATGCAACAACAGAGAAACAATCAAATATCCTGGCACACTACAACCTCTTTGGCCCATAAATCAGTCATCATGGTGGTAGTTGATCATCTTTCCAAGTATGCTCATTTTTGTTCTCTTCAACACCCATTTACAACCTCCATTGTGGCTCAACTTTTCATGGATCAGGTCTTCTATCTTCATGGCATGCCTCATTCTATTGTTTTTTATCGCGACCCAACTTTCACCAACAATTTTTGGCAAGAACTGTTCAAGCTATAAGGCACCCAATTGCATTTCAACACAGCTTATCATCCCCAGACTGATGGTCAAACTGAAGTTGTCAACAAGTGTTTGGAAACATATTTGATGTGTTTCACATCGAAAAGGCAAAATCAGTGGACTCAATGGTTACCACTAGATGAATGGTGGTACAACACTTCTTACCATACAACTACCTGCATGACTCCTTTTGAAGTGATATATGGACAAAATCCACCTTCAGTTCTCTCATACTTTCCAGGTGTCTCTAAGGTCCAGGTGGTTGACCAAACACTTACAGTTCGAGAGGCTATTCTCTGTACCCTCAAAGAGAATTTGGTCATGGGCCAAAATCGCATGAAGAAACAAGCAGATCAAGGTCTCTTTGAACGTCAATTTGCAGAAGGAGATCAGGAGTTTCTTCGACAGCAACCTTACAAGAAAAATTCCCTCAAGACTGACCATTGTCAGAAACTGGCACCTAAATTTTATGGTCTTTATACCGGTCTCAAGCGTGTGTGACAAGTGGCCTATCAGTTAGCTTTGCCCAATCATTTTAAGCTCCATCTTGTTTTTCATGTTTTCTGCTTAAAGAAGGTGATTGGAATTAAGTGCCAAACTCAAACCAACCTTCCCAAGTTGGATGAAGAAGGCTCCATTTGGCTACAACCACAATCATTTTTGGACCAGCGTGAGCGTCATCTATGTCAGCGAACCATCTAGGAAGTTTTAGTCCAATGAAAAGATACAACTCCAACATATGCCACTTGGGAACCAACTACCATTCTGCAACAATTTCCTCATCTCAATTCTTGAGGAAAAGGTTGTTTTTAAGGTGGAGGACATGTTAGGGACCTAACCCCTCATGTTGGTAGAATAATACATTTCCATGTAATAAAGTTCAATATTAATAAGGCCTAGCAATAAGGAATAATAATTGAATGTAAGAATACCTAATAGAAGTTTTCACTTCTAGAAGGATCTTCCTCTAGATTGTTCTTTTGATAGACATATTTAGTATAAATAGGAGTCGAGGGTATGAGAAGTTTTGTCTTCAATATTATTGTAATAGAGCTCTTCTCTACTGGAGGTTTCCCCCTCGAATAGATAAGTGAACATCACTCTCAGTAATCAAAGTTCTCTTTCTGGTGTTATTCTGATATTATTTTGGTATTATTGTGGTGTTGTTATGGTTATATCGTTGTTTATCTACCATTTCTAGCTAATTGTTTTTGTTCTGCATACTATTTTTTATCTAGAATATTATATTTGTGGTTTGGTTTGGGATTTTCCCAAGCTACAATCCATGCAATAACATTTTGGCGTTGTTTCTGGGGAGGATTTTGAATCCTATTTCGATCCCTAACGACACTTTGGAAAGATTTTATCCCAAATCCTTTACCCATAACTTACCTAGCGACTCCATATGAGAGAAGTTACCTTTCCTTTCATGATGTGCCTTTCAGTAATCTCATCTGGCACCTCCACCATCCCATGATCCATCGAACCTTCCCCCGTGAAGATTCAAACCTTCTAAGGTTTACCAAAGAAGGCCTCCTCATAACTCTCTCGTTGTCAAAAACGTGTTCCAAGGTTTCCTTCCCCTCACCACAATGGCTCATTATTAGGCTAGTGACCTTTTAAAACCAATGAACTTAGCCACCATTTCTTGTTATCCCAATACTATGCCCAAAGAGTCTCATAAATGGTTTCCCAAGTTCACTAGGAACGTTGTTGTTACACCAGAAGATCACCTGTACGGAATGGGTGTGGCCTTGATAAATGATGGTGTGGAACATGATGATGTTGCAATGAGGCTATTATCCATGTCTCTTACTGAATATGCCCAGAGGTGGTTTAGATGATTACCTGACAGTCATTTGGAATCCTATGAATCTTTCGCTAAGTTGTTCAAAAGTATATGGACAACAAAGAAAAACAACATAATGTTACTAACTCAGTTTAATCAAATTAAGAAGAAGGAGAATGAGACAGTGAAGGATTTTGATGCCATATTTGAAAAATTGCATAGTCAGATCCCAAAGGACTTGTTCGCACTAGAAGCAGTTGATCGTCTCCTTTACATAAATTCCTTTGAAGGGAAATTTGGTTTTATCATGAGGGATAAAATGCCTGACACTTTGGTAAAGGCCAAAGAATATAGCATGTAGATCAAGGAAAATATCATCAGCTCAAAGGTTGAGCCCTTTCTTTTTCTTCATGCCAAGGTAGAAGTGAAGACAAAGACTTCAACAAATATTTCACTTGATACAATCACTCTCTTGGCTCAGAAGTTAGATCAAATGAATACTTAGTTTGTCCAGAGTCAGAATCAGATTATGAACAGGTTGACAACCTTGGAGAGAAACCAGTCTGCTCCAAGACCTCGGGTTTTCAAACAACCAAAGAAGGGTTGGAAGATGAGGCCTCAACAGGAGGAAAAGGATACTGACACTCTAAATCCAATTGTAATGGTCAATACAGAGGAATTTCCTTGGTGCTTGCCCCGTAATGAAGCACATTCAGAAGATGATTTTCCGAGAGAGAGGGAAGAAGATGGTTCAGGTCTTGCAAACCAACTGAATTTCATTGATACAATATTTCCTCTCCAAGACGAAGAGTGTGTCGATGTTACAAAAGAAGAATTGAGGATATCAAGAAGAGGGGTGTCAGGAAGGGGCAGCTCGGAGTGCTTATCCAACTGGATGAGAACACAAAGAACGAGCTAATAAAAAAGGAAAATTTGGCATGTGAAAGAAGAAATAAAGCTCCAGTTCCTCCACCAACAACTCCAATTCCTCCACTGCAAGCATTAAAAGAGGCTCCACCCCAACCAACAAAAGAAGTCCCTCCACCTCCTCCACCTGCGGTGCATGAATTTCTCCCAAAACCTATGCCATTGAATGAAGAGATTCGATTGAATATAGATGTGTCGAACATGATTGGGAAGATGAATATGTCAGTACATGTAGTCGAGATGTGCAAATCTTATATATAAGAAGAGAAGTCTTGAAGGAATTGGATGTACCATATGAGGTAGAAGATCCTCCTTTGATCTTAAACACCATGTATCATGGACAACATAGGGAATAAAGTCCTCCTTTCTATATTTATTTAGGTGTGAATGGTCTCCACTTGAATAATTGTATTTGGATTATGGGGCTTCTATCCTGTGTCGTCCCATGTTAGGTGGATGTGTCATTCAACATATGTTGCATGTTGTCGGTGAGATTGTCTCTTGGAATCGACAGCATCAAGTAGCAAAAGAAACTACCAAAATTGCCCACCATCTGGGTTGCTCCTATCAGAATGTAAACCTTGCTTCCCATACTGGCACTACCAGAGACTAGCACTATGTGTCTGTTGCATGATCCTCGGCAGGTGCATCGTAAATAAGCATCGTGCATTCATCCCTTTAATCCTAGGAACTCATGTTCTATGTAAGCAAATGTAGGAACACCATCGTTTTCAATATTCGTAAGTGATTTTGAGGTAGATTAGGGTGGAGGAGGGTGTAGGGTAGAGAACATGGGTGGCTTATATTATCCCTCGATGGCGACGTGAGAGAAATTCAAGTAGAAAATTCAAGCTAAGCATCGACATAAACACTTGGATTGACACCAGCATGAACACCTGATATCTAATCAACTCTTGGCTACCGTTGATCTCCTATCCTGGGAATGCCACCTCCTGGGAATGAGACTTTATATCTATCGTTGACCACCTCCTTATTGACGACCATTGACTATCTATCAGTGACTTCCTTATCTATTCCAAAAGTCTACAAGAAGACATCGACTCCTGGCATCATGGAGTACCAGCATTGAGTATCGACATCTTCACATCAGGAAATGTGATGTCCTTGAATGTCATGAAACAACTTGGTTTGAATACAACCCACTCATATGGAAATGTTTGCGGCATTGATTCAAAAAAGGTGAAATTATATGGTCACATAGAAGATGTAGAGGTGTATTTACATGATTTCCCTCATATCAGCCTCATTATGAACATAGTAGTGATTGATGTTTCAAATTCTTGGGGAATTCTCTTGTCAAGGAGTTGGGTTGCCACCCTTGGTGGCTTCCTCGGCATGGATCTCAACCATGCACATATTCCCATGGGGGATGGGACGTTTGAGATTCTATATAGTCGACAGGTGGTCAAGAAACATGTAATGGATCCAAATCACCCTGATTATCATAGTGATTGTGAGTTTGATGTGCCTCAGAAATTCATCGAATATGAGCCTTGGGAATTGTTGTTTTCACAAGAGGATTGCATAGATACACTATTTCTGAAGATAGATAAATACAAAGAAACTAGCATAATTCCAAGAAAAAGAGCCAGGATCCATCAAGATACTCAAGAAAGAAGAAGATAAGAAATATTAAGAGAGAGAACGGTCTATTAAAGATATGGTCAAGGAAAAACCACCTTCACAACCTTGCATTGAAAAAACACCTTATGTTAACTTTAATGAAGGAGGCCTTGCACTCATGTGGGATAAGAAGAATGGAAAGCCCAAGTATGATAGAGGGAACAAAGTCTTATGGCTTGGCCCCTACATTGTCAAGTAGAAGTCTGAGAAAGGAATATATTACTTTTCTACCATGGATGGTAGGAGGATTCCATTACTAGTTGATGTGTCTCTCCCACGACCCTACATCAAAGGAACTTGAATTATTCAAGGCCATCGGCCCTAGGTAAGTAGGTAGGCCATTTGATTTCCCTTGCATTTTTCATTTGTATGCTCATGATAGCTTAGTTGCATGTCATATCTCATTTTTCATGTTTCTCTACTTGCATTATTGCATACTTTTTATGGTCATTTGCTTTAAGCATATTACATGTTAGTTTAGAAATTTTTGAAAAATGTTGAAGTTGAAGTAGGCACATGTCTTACCAAGAGATGTTGAAGTTATCATGCACTTTACAAAGAGAATATTTCCCCAAGTAGGAGAAAGATGTTACCCCTCCCATGCTAGGGATAACTAGGGAGATAATGTCTTGAGGCCCTCAAGTTACAGACATGGAGTACCAAGAGGCAGATGAGTAGGCATAGCCCCTATCTTACCACACTTCACATTTTGATCGATGGAAACATCCACCACACCGGCTTGGCTCACAAAGGACAGTAGGTCTTGCTCCATGAGGTAATAAGTCCAGTTTTGTGGTAAGTGTCATTCTAATAAGTGAAGCATTTGAACATGTTGCAAATGGGTCCTTTATTGATTTTGAAAATGTTTGCCTAGAAATTATGCTTGTTACCTCATTTCACCTTGGTGCTTGGCCTGTTTCCCTAGTAAGTGGTCACCCCAAAAAAAAGGGTTTCTACCAGGCGGTCTCCTTGAAGGGTTATCATACTTCTCATGCACATACTTATCACTTTACATACTTCTTCCCCTTTCATCTCCTCATCTTTTTGGTTTCAGGCATATTGACCCAAGAAGGGCTTGTACCTCATTTCATGGGAAGAAGGGGCTAAATTCCCAAAGGTAGATTGCAGTTGCTATAAAATAATAAGAAACTAATGTTGAAAAGAAAGTGAACACAAGAAATGAGGACCATAAAAATCCGGTCTAGCTTGAGCTCTAACTACTCATTTCCCTCCCCGGTCCCAAATTGCAAATACTAAAGCTTGAAACCTATAAAGAGGACTAGAAAATTACAAATAAATGAAAGCGGGGATTGGAAAGATGGATAAAAAATGGTTTGGGGAAAATATCACTTAAATAGTTGGTAACTCAAGAGCAACTGCACCCTCTATAGAGGCTACCATAAATGAGACAATATGATCCCTTGCATGTCAAGAAACCCCATGCTCAGAAGTCACACCCCCATCCACCTCATACTTATTACATAACTTAGAAAGGGTCCTTTTAGGAAACACTCCTTGACTTGGGGAATGGTCTACCTAATAGGTCACCATGACAACCCTCCCATAATTAAATTTGGCAAGTTGTATAAAGTCTTTGAGCATTTGTTTATTTTGAAAATGGGGGATTTGATGCACATGTTTGGGTGGTTCTTTTATTAGATATGGCTTACTTGGAATTATACTTGTGACTTGTGGACCCTTGGAGGGTGAATTTGTTTGTCTTTGTAGGGCCTTTCTAGGTGAAAGTATTTTTGTGGAGGCACAAGGTTACTTGGACCTTCATAGGGGCATGAAGCCCATAGGTTGGATAATGCACCCCTGTCTCATTGGAAAAATGAGAGGATGAATGTTGCCTTTGGAGGCACTTGGATACCATGATATGATCATATCTTATCCCCTTGCACCCCAACGTTAGCCTTTGGAGGCCTAAGGCATCATCTTCTAGGCCCTAGACGTCACATGGGCTTAGGGTTTTTGATGGGGTTCTCATGGTTGATGGAGATATGACATGGTTTGATGGAGAGAGAGAGACACTTGGCATGCACTAGAACACTTGGTGGCAGGGCACATGACCTTTAGAGGCCCAATGATATTCACCAAAGGGATTAACGTCTCTCTTGGAGGCCTAACGTCACCCTTTAGGCCATGACGTAACCCCTAAAAGGGGAAATTACTTTATGTATTTGTAATTTTAAGTTGTAAAGGACAAATAGGGAGGGTCGGCCTCTCTAATTTGATGTTGACGTTTGGAAAAGTGGACAAATTGGTTTTTGGTGATCTTGTATAAATAAAGGTCACTTTCATTTCATTTGGACATAACTCTCACTTGAAAATTACATAGTTCATTGGATGAAATTTTCACCCTATTTGGCTATTTTGCTTTATCTCTCTCTCTCTCTTGGTGCATTGTGGATGATGTTTCTTGTCTTTTGGTGAATAAAGTTAGGTGCTACCTCTTGGATGCTTTATTCTTGGTATGTTGATGGAATATTCTTGATAAAAAAATGGTTTATTCATGCTTTTCTTGGAATTAGTAAGGAATTTTTGCGTTAATTGTGTTGTCTTCTTATTGTTTCAATCTAAACTTGTCTAAACCCTTGAAGGAGTATAAGGGCATACACCCTTCAATAAGATCTACTATGTTATCATTGAATAAGCTACTTTGCAAAGGTTGCTACGAGTAAAAGGGCTTACACCCTTGTAGATTTACCTTGCTAGGTTTTGTTTTCTCTAGGGAGTAAAAGAGCTTACACCCCTAGAGAATTAACAAACCCTAGCTCTTACACAAGAGACTCCACTAACCCAATTGATAAGGCACTAATCTAATTACATTGGAGATATAATATGGTTGCATTGGTATACATAAATATTGAGACATTGCAATTTTCTAAATTGGATTTGATTCTACATGCTATAAGCCTTATTATGCCCTAGGGGCATCTTGATTGGCCTAGTAATTCTCTTTGTAGTTAGAAATGAATGATACAACCATTAGGGATGCTGAAAAATCATCTTTTCTTCATCTATTTCTTGGTATTCTAAAACTAAAACTCACTTGCAAGCCGCCATCATTAAAGTACTTGTTATTGGATATCTTTTGGGTGGTTTGTTTGATGCTGTTGGTGGCTAGAATTTGTTTTGTAGCAATTTTTTTCTACAACCATTAGTCTTTTATAAAAACTTGTTGATAACACCATGTAACATCCCCCTAATCACCACCAAAGTCTTTCTTTAATCATTGGAAGTTTGACTAGTCATTGCTAGCTTTATTTCTGATATCTTGTATTAGATTACGGATGGTTAAATTTGCAGCTATTAAAATCATTCATTGTTGATATATATATTTGTATACTGTTGCAATTTGGGCCAACAAGGATTCTTGTTTGATTCCCCTTTGATTAAAGGATCGGCTTATCATCTTTTGTCTTGTTCCGTCAGGGCTAACATTGTTTTGTAGGTATATAACACTTGGCAACCACTCACCTTCTCACACGACTCATTATCAAGCTTTTCTTCATCTCCAAACTTGACCTATAGGGGTGCTCATTCATCATCATCTCGCTTTCCATCTCAATCCCCCTAGGGTCACCGGGATTCCCCCCTTGTGGTGATTGCATCATCACTAAAGCGAAGGGAGTGTCTATCTAAGGTGAGAGTGGGTAGGTACTCACGTATTTGTCTCACCTTTGTGGTTTGGGTTGGGATTTTCCCAAGCTACAATCCATGCGATAACATGTATAAACTAGACATACATGTTATATAGAAAAATTTAATCCATTAGTAATGAAAAAGAGAAACTTCAGTTGACCTCGATAACCCAAGGATCTATGAGCCTTTGGAATATCTGCAAAAATGCCACAATTATTTAGAGTTAGCAAATTCAATGGCAGGTAAATATGTAGCACTATGTTGAAATTCAACACAGCATTACAACTGCAACTCTAATAAGATCCTTAGGAAATGATAGGATTTTAAATTGTGATTAAATTTTGATATGTTCTTCCATTACTTCCATCCACATTTTTCCTATAAGGACATCCAAAGCCCCCACCTATAAAATTGAAAACAAGTTAAATATTTTCATAAACTCCACCTCATGTAGAAAATAATTCTTCCAAATTGATTACCTCATAAAACACTCTTTTTATTTCTACATCTAGAGTATACAACTCGTCTACATTAATAATTATAAGAATACAATTAATGTCACAAATCCTAAAGCCGTGACTTTACCTTGAAAGCTCTTTAAAACTAACTCGAGAGAAACATGTCATAACATCCTTACCAATCAGCCTTGATGAAGATAGAATATACATTTAGATAGTATAGCACGCGTTACATCTAGTTTAGGATGGTTACAAACTTAAACATCGAAAAATAATAAAAACGAATGCTAGCTAACATATGCATAACATTCAATTTTGATAATCAAGTCCTAACATATGCATAACATTCAATTTTGATCATCAAGTCCACTACAACAATATCATTGACTTTTACAGCAAGGGTTAGTTCTGCAATCGTGGAATAATCAGAAATCAGTTATGTAAGCCAACAACATTACACAAAAACACTACATAATCTATAATGAGGATAATTAAAGAATTTTGGAAAATAATCTATTTGTTTGGGTGTTCCTCTTGTTAAAAAAATTAAAAAAACAACATAGTTATTTAATTGAGGCTGGTCGGCTGTTATTGTTTTTAATTAGCTTGTTGGTTGGAAATCAACATAGTTATTTAATTGAGGTTGAACCAACATAGTTATTTAATTGAGGTTGGTTAGCTATTATTTCTTTTAATTAGCTTGTTGGTTGGAAATGAGACATAGTGGATATGAAAACTATGTAAATTCAATTTATTGAAGTGTAGAGTCAATTGATTGAATGGGTTGGTTTCTTGTGACACATAAGACTAGAAATTTTTTAAGAGAATTGGTATTTGGCCTAGTTCATTGTCATTTTTCTCCATATCCCTAGTAGGTTGGGAACCAAACTACAGTGTAGAGGGATTCACAGAACCAAAAGTGTGTTTGAGGGAGGAAAGAAACAAACTATGGTAGGTGTTACCCAGGGGTCATGCTCACTAATTCCCATAAATTAAATGGAAAAAAACTATGTTGTGTGGAAACACAAGATGAGGGTCATGCTCACTAATTCCCATAAATGAAATGGAAAAAACTATGTTGTATGGAAACACAAGATGAGAAATATACTCAGCTATTGAAACTTGAGGGATATAGTCATGGGTAAAGAAAAAAAAAACCAACAAATACAACCAAACAAGCACTTTTGTTGAGTGGGAAAACATTGTTGATCACATTCATGGATGACATCATACCCCATGTTTAGTATGTAGAAAATGCGTGGGAAAAAATTATGACCCTGTATGAAAACTAAAATGAGAATAGAATCTTGTATATGATAAATAAAACTTGAAAATGGCAGTAAAGTCTCTTACTAGTCATGTAACAAGTCTCAGAGATATATGAGATCAATTGTCATGATGTCTACAACTAATCTAAATCTTACAACACCATAAAAACTATCTTTTGGAGAAATTTGGGACTCTTATGGAAAAAAGAGCAACAAAATAAGCATTCTGAAGATGATATGAAAATAAGCCTTTTGCAACCAAGATAAGGTAAAAAGGGAGGTGGGTGTATTTCCTTAGTAGAGGCAAGAAACAAAATTTTAGAGCTGGTAAAGATAATAAAAACAACTCAAAGAAAAACTAGGTAAGAAGAGAGAATTTTAATTCATATAAAAATAATCAGATTAGTAGATATTTTTATCTAGTATATTAGGACACTTTTTTATAATAATGCAAGAAGTTGTGATTTGATGTCTCGGAAATTTAGGAAACATTCAAACAATTATGTAAGTGCTAGATCTAATAATGAAAATAATGTTCTTTAGTTGTTTGTAAATAGTATCTTTTTGAAACTTCAAACAAAGTTATCTTACATTTTATTTTATCTAAATCAAACTACAGTGAGGGATAGAAAAACATAAGGGTTATCTTCTAATTTGGAAATCCACTTGTATGAATCTTCTTATCGTGATCTATGTTGTTAGATAAAGTACAGTTTGGTTTGGGGTTAATATGGTCATTTGTTGCAAAAATATGAATAACTAGAACTTTGTAGAGGTTTTTTCCTACATAGGTTTATTGTTAGTGTGTATCATAATTTAGCACATAGGTGTGTTTAGTATATAAATATGCATGGGTGCTTTATATGTGAATTGCGTGCACTAGTTACTTAAAAAGACCTTCAAACTCTGTTTGAAATTAAAATGTTATATGTATCCTCAACTTTTTTTTAAGAATACAAACTTAGAAATTACATTACTCCATAGAATACATAGTGATTATCTCGTGTACTCATAGGATGTAATGCTTTTCCCTTTGTTATAGTATTGTCCCTCTTAATATATGCTCCAAGAGAATTATTTTAGTGCATGGATAAATTAAACTAGGATGATAATATCATTGTTTAATCAAGTTGCATATGTGTTGGCAGCCATATTAATCTCTATTTTTACAAGCTGCCTACACAGAGTTTTTTAATTCTCATTACTCGTCGCAACCTTTCTCATTAAACGACACCATTATCCGTCGCTTTCTACATACCTGCTTTTCGATTTCGTTTTCATAACTACAAGTATGAAAACTCACGGCTGGAATTCATGTTTGATTTCATCAAAGGGTTAATGTTCATATGGTTTATCGTCTATTTGTTTCATTTTGTTAATGAGCATGGTTGTTTTCATGGTATAACTCATTGGTCTCGAACACACCTTGGTTACATATGTATCAAACCACCACCCATTTAGCATTTGATTATTGTTAATAAGGTTTTTGATTTATAAAATCTTTGATTTAATTGTTTATTTGATATATTAATTTTTTTGATCGAATCATGGATATGCATATGATGGTTTTCAACTGTTATGATTATTATGTATGCCATTACACCGAGGTGTCATTCCAAGTACAGCGTGGTATGATGTGTTTGCATGGCCTCGATCTATATGATTTTTCCTCACACGCATAGCATTAACGCTCCTGCCTACCATTTCAAGCTCTTTTCGCATTGTGTTGGGGAAGCTCAGGGCAATGGATCTGTGCTTGTTCTGTCAAACCCTATCGTCGAATCCCTTGTCGATTATGTGTTGTTAGCCATGGCCCCTATAGTGAGAATTGATCCCAACGATGTCCAGACTTTGTTATCGTTTGATAATACTCGAGAAGACTTAGAGAGGAATGGTTGGCGGGTCTTTGTTGAAAAGTTTGAGGGTTTTAATTTAACAGTCACTCAACAGTTCACGCTAACGTCCGATGGTTGCAAAGCTAAAATAGAATATGTCCAGCTTGAGCTAAACGAAGATTTTATTAGCCAAGCCACCGGTTTGCCAACCGTGCGACAAAAGTGGTTCAAAATCTCAAAGGTTGAGGAGGTTCCCTGGTCATCGTTGTTCACCTCAAGGAAGATTACCAGCTATGACAGAGGTATGCCCGTTACAGCTCTAAAACCTAGATGGCACGATCTGTTAGCTATTGTCAAGCAGTTTGTTACTTGTGAGGGTAGATATGGTTTGGTTTTCTTATATCACTTGATGTTGCTCATGAGTTTTATCAATTTTCCCCTAAACATGCCCTATTTTCTCCTTCGAAGTTTATACAAAATGGCAAAGCATTTTAAAAGGAAGAAATCTGATTCTAGCCTGTTCCACCACTATTTGATCAAAATTATTATTGTTCATCAGTTGAAGTTAAACGGTGATTGTTGGGATGCCTTCCTGTTAAGAAATGGTTTTTCTAGCAGTGAAATAGGACAAGTTGACAAGTCTGTCGTCACAGAAACCCTCGTCGAGCCTACCATCCCTCCTCCTTTGCTCTCGCCCTATGTGGAACCCTCGACCTATCCGGACACTACCCAACCCGACACTCTACCAGATTCGTATCCCAAAGGTGGTGGTAAGTCTGTTAAAAAATCTACAAAGAAAAAGTGTAAAGGTAATATTGATATCAATTATAAGGGTAAAAGGGCCACGCGTTGGGTTTCACGATGTGCTCGAAATAAACCTAAGCCCTGTGCAGACCAAAACCCAATTGTGTTAAGCGAGGATTTCGATTCGAAAATTGAACGGTTTCTAACTGAAGAATATCCATATTTGTATGGACTTTGCTCTGGTAAACCCTATGATTATGTGACTAACCTTCCACCGTGTCTTAAAGACAACCCCGACTTCCCTGGAATCAAACTCAACAGTAAACCTACAAGTCAGCTGGAGAATTCCCCACTTGTTAATACTATCACTGCTAATACACAATCTATTCAGCTGCAATGCAACGAATCTCAGTCATGGCTCGATAGGTATTACAGAGACGTGCCTTTACTTCAGTCTCGGATCAAATCCTTGGAAGACCAGGTGAATTTGCTAACGAAAGAGAATGGCAGACTACAATCCATAGCCCAAACCAATGATAAATGAAAAAAAACCACAGGGTCTGTTGTTTTTAAGAACGTGGAAGTAGTGTTTGCCATTGTGAATTCAAAGATTACTTGATAAAGTCAAATTCCTTAATCTGAGGTATGAATGTTTAAAAATAAATTTAGGATGATTTTATTCTTTTTTAAATTAGGATGCATGATTTGTTTGCACAGATTACATCTAGTTTGTTTTGATTGATTCAATAAAATACGATTCTAGTTATAATTATAACTAGCTACGGAATCATGAGATTCTGTAGCTAGTTACTAAAATTCGAATTTCTTATTTTTACAACCAAAATGCAATCTGAAATCACTTATTCTTATGTGTTTTCAAATATATATGATTTCTAATGAAGATTTGAATCGTTGGTGGCATCTCTCAGCATGTTATTTCTTTATGTGGTTTTAGAATAGGCTGTTAGTTTTGATAACAATGAGAATCTGGGAGGTTGCATCCCCCACAATTTTTGGAACAAATTTGATGATATCCATAGGAAGCGTTTTGATCTTCTGTCCTTTATAAATATATTGTTTTGTAAACTAAGAACCATCGCTGCCTGGGAGCAGAAACTATGGATTTATGATTGACAGACTTGAATGGAAGTTGATATTAATACAACTTTAGCTTCGATATATCGTATTTTTGTTCAAGTTTTGGTCATTTTGATTTGTAATTAAATTGTGACTACTTTAGATATCATGGTTTATTACAAATTAATGTAATGGAATTTATATGATGTCCGTGTTTTATGTCTCTCATATTATATACAGCAATTACTCTGTTCAAATTTGATGATTAGAAGGTTAATCTTCTTTATTTAATGAGCAGTTATATACAAATTTTTACAGCCAGATTTATCTTAATGTGATCATTTGTAAAATCATAAAATTGTTGTTACTACTTCTCTTATATGTTCTGTCATCAGCATTCAATCATTACTGCTTCGCGTTTACGAGAAACATTTGGAAAATCTGTTGTGGTTTACTCCATCAAACAATGAAGTTGGATACTGTGCACAGGACGAATAAGAGATGTGATTACAGGTCAGTTTGTTAGTTTTATTTTATTAGTTTAATTAATATAGAAAGTTCCTGTAATCTACACATTCTACTATTACTCTCTGTTTTTAATTAGACAGATAGCTATTATGTTTCTTGTTTATAAAAGTTATAAAAATTCAAAAAGACCGAGTGATAGTTTTGTTGTCGCTAAACAAATCAATCCATATTTGATTTTCACAGATTTCGATCAAAATTTGCATTATGTAAATGTTATACATATATCAGAGATATAATCATATTGTACATATAATAAGTAGAGCTATTTTGTAAATATTAGTTAGCGAACTGTAAGTATATATTAGATTTCTATATAGTTTTTAGTGAATGTTTTTCATTAAGTTATTTTCTTTATTTTTGTTTTTTTTACTTTCTTAGGAATTAGATCGGCTAACGGAGCCGCAAAACCTGTCAGAGTGGATTAATCCAAATGGCTTTGGTTAAGTAGACAACCCCGAACCGGATTCACTCCTCCAGTTGACGAGCAGTCGATTTCGCCCGTCAACAAATGGTGCTAGAAGGAGGGCCTCAAAATTATTAATGGCACGAGGCGGTCGTAAGACTCCTCCACCACCTACCCGCTCACCTATAGTGACTAGAAGTCATTCAAATGACAACATTGTCCCTCAAACAGAAACCACATCAAACGATGATCTACGGATCACAGTTGAACCAGTAACTCCAAATCCTACAGGTGGTGACATACAAGAGATTGTCCGCCAATCTCTCATAAGAACACACAGTGCCTTCACCCGTTTAAGACAACCAAATCGACCTTTGGACCAACCATTAGACTTCTCTGATATCATAGAACAACTTGGAGGCACTGACCTCACTTTAAACCCTACTGATCCAATCCTCACTCCTGCAGCAGGAGGATCTGGTATACCACCATCACCACCTCCTTCATCTCCTTCTTCTTCTGGAGAAGAATCCTCTGACGAAGGCAGTTCCTCATCCTAGCCTTCAACACCACCCACACCTATGGCCAACCAAAACAATCCTGCCAAACCCTGCTCGACCAAGATGCAGTGGCCATACCTTGGCCCCAGCATCCCTTACCAAAACACCAGGAGAAGTGGCTCCCTAAATTTGACCCGGACTCTAAACAGATCGCCGAAGATCACATCAAAAATTTTATGTTATCCATTAGACTCCGTAGTGTCGAGCACGAACATGTAGTCTGTAGATTGTTTCCCTGCACCTTTGAGGGCAATGCCTCTACCTTGTACTTTTCCCAACAGCCCCATACCATCGTGTCATGGGAGAAGTTTGAATCCTGTTTTCTTGAGAAGTTTGGAGACGACAAGTCCCCAGAAGTTCTAGTCATGGAACTTTCTAGTTTAAGAATGAACCCCAAAGATAAGATCAAAGACTTTAATCAAATATTCTTAACACTAAAGAACCGAATCCCTACGGATTCGATGCCTGTCGAGAATCTTATCATAGCATATTATACGAAAGCCTTACATCAGAGCATAGCCATTTGGGTAAAGAGATCTAAGAAAGACACGTTGTTAGAAGCCTTCGAAGAGGCCATTCAGATCGAGAAAGACATCCTTAGCTTAAAAGACACTACTAGCAACGAAATAGAGACTAGTTCATCTTCCAAAAAGAAAATTGAAATCCTCCCTAGACCTTCCCAAAACAAAGCACAACAGGAAAGCTCAGATTTAGAAAACTTACAAAAAGTCGTTCAAAAATTGTCCAATCAAGTTATAAATTTGAAAAGGACGGTTGAAGAAGCTTCTTCGAGAAAAGGGCCTTAAAAACCCCCGTTTAGGAAGCCTTTTCCCACCAACTGACCTAATTCAAATACTGAAGGCCTAAATCTAGAAAGCCTGCAATTTGCTACTCAAATGATTCTAGAAGCACAAGATAACTTGATGCCTCCTGAGATCCCTGAGGAAGTAGCAGAACAAGAGACAGTAGAAGAAGATGAATCGTCTCCGAACATTTTTGGACATTTCTCGGATAGTATTTTTCAAGCTAATTTCGAGACAGTACATCCTTACAATACTAGGAGTAAGACGAAAAACAAGCCTTCTTCTGAAATCACTACGAATTTGCCCCCAAAACAGTCTAAATCAACTGAGACTAAACAGAATTATGAAAACCCAAGATTAGATTATGATTTGGTTGAAGATCTAAAAAAGTTAAGGGCTAATATTTATGTTTATGAATTATTAAAATTCTCGTTTCTTCTACAAAAAATGCTACATAATATTGCAGAGAATAGAAAAAATGGCAATCCAAGCAGTAAAAAAGGTTTTCAGAACAACCCCAAAGTTCCTCAGAAGGCCTCCACCAAGACTACTTCCGATTCTCACGAGAAAAGAGACCTTCCTGTAAATAATGTAACAAATGTAGATAAATTAGTTTTAGAGGCTGGGAGTAAAACGCAACAAGCTTCCACCATTAGTACTCGCAGAAATGTCCCTCCATTTTTCTTAACTTTTGAAATCTTCAATAGGAACGTACACAACTGTATGGTAGATTCAGGAGCATCATCTAACGTAATGTCGTGGTCTGTGTGTTAGAAGATTAATTCTGAAGTCCAACCATCCACCTTGAAGATCATCCAGCTTGATCGAACTAGTGTTAAAGTTATAGGCGAATTGAGAAATGTGCTTATAAGATTGTCGTCTAACCCTAAAGTTCATCAAGTGATTGATATTATTGTCGTAGATATCCCAGAAGTTTATGGTTTGTTTTTAAGTAGATACTGGTCAGAACAGCTACACGGCTATTTTGCGACGGATTGGTCTCACTTGTGGCTGCCTGAGAATGGAAAGACCAACAGAATCAAGGTAAATCATGAATGTTACCTAAAGTTCACAGTGATAGATTTAAATGATCCCAATGAGCCATTTACACCTTCTGTCAATTCACTCGAAATACAAGGGATGGATACCTTTTTTGGCAATTTCATGGTCGAAACTGTCTTTGGCGATTCGGAAATTGTGGTTAGACAGGTAAAAAATTATATCCACTGTTTATCTCTGCACCTTAAAAGCTACCAATCTGAGGTATGGAATTTGATGAATAAGTTTTCTGCATTTAACATAAATTATATTCCTAGATTGGATAATTTGGAAGCTGACTTGTTAGCTAATGTAGCTTCGAAACTTTTTCCTGCAGAAGGCTTGTCTCCGAAGGCATTCTCCGTCGAATTGTTGTTCAGACCATCTGTCCCCAACAACATCACGAATTGGAGAGTCTTCGATGACGATCAACAGATTATAAGTTTCTTGCATATGGAAGAAACTTTCCAGGGCGCAGTAATCGACAAAGGTACTCATGACGAAAATCTTCATGACTTCACGGTAATACCAGATCCAAGATCTCCTGAATCTTCATCAAACATGGTAAATTCTATCCCTAAATCTGTAGTTAGATTAGAAAAATTTTATGATCTTTAGGACAAGTTCAAAAAATCAGTGAACTGTAAAACGAATAGTTCCTCTTTAACGCGTGAAAAAGTAAACTTGGGAACTAAAAACAATCCACAGTGCATTAATTTAGGGGTGGGATGTTCTGAACAAGAAAAAGCAGCGTTTATTAAATTGTTTAAGGAATTCAAAGATGTTTTTGCTTGAACGTACGACGGCCTAAAAACCTTTGATCCTAACATCATGCAACACGTCATTCCTATGAAACCCCAAACCCAACCTTTTCAACAAAAGTTAAGGAAAATGCATCCAAAACTCGAACCTACTATCAAGAAGGAATTAAATAAACTCCTAAATGCTAAGATAATCTTCCCAGTTATGCACATGCAATGGGTCTCTAATCTTGTCCCTGTCCAGAAGAAGAGTGGTGAAATCCGACTATGTGTCGATTTTCGAAATCTTAATCGAGCGTCTGATAAAGACAACTACCCTGTCCCACCCATGGAACAGATCCTTCAACAGGTATCTGGTTCTGAAAGATTATCCTTATTGGATGGTTTTTCAGGGTATAACCAAGTCCTGATGTCCCCTCCAGACCAACTTAAAACCACCTTCCGCACTCCATGGGGCACCTACACTTATAGGAAGATGCCCTTTGGACTCATAAATGCTATTGCCACTTTCCAGAGAGTGATGGACATCGCTTTCCGAGGCTTAATCAATCAATCTGTCGTAGTTTACCTGGATGACATTACTGTCTTCTCGAAAAACAAAGAAGATCATCTAGCTCATTTAAGATCCATTCTACAGCGATGTCATAAGTACAACATTTCTTTGAATCCTAAAAAAACTATCTTCGCAGTAGAACAAGGTAAGCTCTTAGGATTTATTGTATCAAGCGAAGGGATGATTATCAACCCTGAAAGAACTCAAGTCATTTCGAAACTCCCCCCTCCCTCGTCAAAAAAGTCTATGCAATCTTTCTTAGGTCAGATAAACTTTGTCAGGAGATTCGTCCCCAGTTTTTCAGAAATGGTGAGACCATTACAAAACCTAATAAAAAAGGATGTACAATACCATTGGGGACCTTTAGAAAACCAGGATTTTAATTCAATAAAAAAGACCATAATAGACGCTCCTTCTCTAATGAGCCCCAAATTTTCGCAAGACTTCACTCTTTACACATTTGCTTCTGACCGCTCTTACACTGTTGTCCTAACTCAAAAGAACATCGAAAACAATGAAGTCCCAATTGCCTTTATGAGCTCAGCCTTCAAAGGCGCAGAACTTAATTACCCAGCAGTAGATCAGCAAACCTACGTTGTTTTTAAAGTAGTAAAGCACTTTCGATCTTATCTTTTGAAATCTAGGATGAAAATCATTGTCCCTTACCCGACCGTCAGAAATCTATTAGTACATAAAGAACTAGGCGAAAAGAGGGCAAACTAGGTTACATCCTTGCAAGAGTACGACATAGAAATCACCCCAGCACAAATAGTGAGAGGTCAAGGGTTATGCAAGTTAGTCGCTGACTCAGCTGCATGACAACAAGAGGAAAATGATATGTCCAATCCAGGACAGCATACCAAAACTTAATTTGATGTGCACAAAACCCTGTTAGTCCCTGGTATGATGATATAAAATTTTGTTTTGAACATGGATCAGCTCCCCGTCACCTGGATCTTACAAAAAGAAGAGTGTTGAGATTAAAATATGCTTCCTTTCAGCTGATTAATGGTATTCTGTTTCGTCAAAATTTTGATGGAGTACTAATGCACTGTCTTGAGAAAGATGAAGCAAAAAAGATCTTATTGGAATTGCACACAGGAGAAGCTGGTGGGAATTTTGGTGGAGATACCACTGCCCATAAAGTATTAAGAGCAGTTTACTACTGGCCCACACTTTTTAAATATGCTCATGCTTTGTGTCTCAAGTGTGTAATTTGTCAAAAAGCATCCGGACGGATACAGAAATCAGCCTTCCCTCTGCAGCCCATTTCAGTACACTCCCCTTTTCAATAGTGGGGTATAGATATTATAGGTCCAATTAATCCGCCATCCTCACAGCAGCATAAGTTTATCATAACAGCAATGGATTACTTCACCAGGTGGTCCGAAGCTTCCCCATTAAAAGTTGTAAACATCAGTCAGGTAATAGCCTTTTTGAATTCAAATATTATTACTCGTTTTGGTATCCCTGACTACCTAGTATTTGATAACGCTTCCTATTTTTCGTCTCTTGAGATGAGTGATTTCGCTCTAGAAAAATGAATTAAACTAAAATATTCTGCCAGCTATTACCTTCAAGGCAATGGATTAGCAGAATCAACTAATAAAAATCTGATCAAAATTATCAAGAGAACGGTATCTGAAAACCATAAAAATTGGCATAATGCACTGTTAAACGCAATATGGGCTGATAAAGTGACTCCAAAAACTATTGTGGGTAACTCACCCTTATTTCTTGTTTACGGCAGCGAGGCAATTCTGCCAGCACATATTCTCCTTCCCTCTCTGTAGCTATCGCAGAAAATACAAGAAGAGGATTGTCCCCCTTTGGAGAATCGAATTAACGCGTTGTTAAAATTAGAAGAAGTGAGGGCTCAAGCGAAACGGAAATTGGATCAACATCAACTCATTGTTAAAAGCTGGTTTGATTCCAATTCTGCCTCTGACAGAAATTTTTAGGTAGGTGACCTTGTCTTAAAATGGGACAAACCGCATGAGAAAAAAGGAGAGCATACAAAGTTTCAGAACTTGTGGCTAGGACCATTCTTGGTTACTGAGAAATTGGGTCCCAGCTCCTTCCGATTGCAGAATATAGAGGGACATATAGACACCTATCCGGTGAATGGCCAAGCTCTTAAAAGGTATTTCACCTGATGACAATCCCGTGTACACTATGTAAATATTTTTGTTTTGTTTGCTTTTCGTTTTTCTTTGTTGTTTGGCTTTGATTCTTCCCTTATGCTTACCAGTTTTTAATTTGAAACACACATACCTGCATTGTGAACTGTTTCATACAAAGAGAACAGAAAAATTTCTCCTCTGAAATGACTACTGAAGATTGTTAAAACATCAATTATGATATTTTTCTGAAGTTTGCAGCCATGTTAAAGAAATCTTGTTGTTTGAAAAGCGTTTCTTGATTTCAATCTGTAACTGAAGGTACTCACGATCATCCATAAAAATTCTTCTTACGATGTCCCTGTTCCTTAATAGAACAACTCAGAGATGTCTCCCTGCTCTTGAAAGTTGGTTTATTAACAAACTATTTCTAGATCTTAATGAAGGACAACTAAGAAAATTTCTTCAAGGTCTGTAATTTACTAAGATGTGTCCAAAAAACAGGATTTTCAGCGTTACCCCGCTCTATTAAAAAATCTTTAAAACTAAATAAATCTTCATAGAGCTATGGGAAGTGCTTGTAAACCCGCCGGGATACTGAATAGGTCTGCTGGCAGCGGGTAAATGCATGCATGACGCCAAGATAACTTCGTCGAGGTACTGAACAGGCCCGCTGGCAGCGAAGCAATGTCAGGTATATGAAAATTCTCATATATGAAATCTTTTGACCTTAAATGTCCTTTATTTTGATCTGGAACTTCTTGGTAGGATACAGATATCGAAGTGGGTTAAATGGCATCCCTGTCGAGGCTATGGATGCCTGCTGGCAGCAGCGGCTCTGTCAACAGTATTGAAGATTTTAACCTTAACATCGTGACTCTCTTTTGTCGAGATTTTCATCAGTTTTCATCTTTTAAAATAACAAACAATCTGAAACTGGAATTTTTTATGATTGATAATGATGTTCAAACAGTTTCTTGGTTGTTTTCGAGTTGAAGTTTTTCTGATTATCCCAATCTGGACTTGTTCGTTTGGCAGAGATAACTTCTTCTACCAGTGTGTCGCAATTGTTGGCAGCCATATTAATCTCTATTTTTACAATATGCCTACGCAGAGTTTTTTAATTCTCATTACTCGTCGCAACCTTTCTCATTAAACGACACAATTATCCGTCGCTTTCTACGTACCTTCTTTTCAATTTCGTTTTCATAACTGCAAGTATGAAAACTCACAGCTAGAATTCATGTTTGATTTCATCAAAGGGTTAATGTTCATATGGTTTATCGTCTATTTGTCTTATTTTGTTAATGAGCATGGTTGTTTTCATGGTATAACTCCTTGGTCTTGAACACACCTTGGTTACATATGTATCAAACCACCACCCATTTAGCATTTGATTATTGTTAATAGGGTTTTTGATTTATAAAATCTTTGATTTAATTGTTTATTTGATATATTAATTTTTTTGATCGAATCATGGATATGCATATGATGGTTTTCAACTGTTATGATTATTATGTATGCCATTACATCGAGGTGCCATTCCAAGTACAGTGTGGTATGATGTGTTTGCATGGCCTCGATCTATACGATTTTTCCTCACACGCATAGCATTAACGCTCATGCCTACCATTTTGAGCTATTTTCGCATTGTGTTGGGGAAGCTTAGGGCAATGGCTCTGTGATTTTTCTGTCAAACCCTATCGTCGAATCCCTTGTTGATTCTGTGCGGTTAGCCATGGCCCCTGTAGTGAGAATTGAGCCCAACGGTGTCTAGACTTTGTTATCGTTTGATAATGCCCGAGAAGACTTAGAGAGGAATGGTTGGCGGGTCTTTGTTGAAAAGTTTGAGGGTTTTAATTTAACAGTCGCTCAACAGTTCGTGCTAACGTTCGATGGTTGCAAAGATAAAATAGGATATGTCTAGCTTGAGATAAACGAAGATTTTATTAGCCAAGCCACCGGTCTGCCAGCCATGGAACAAAAGTGGTTTAAAAACTCAAAGGTTGAGGAGGTTCCCTAGTCACTGTTGTTCACCTCAAGGAATATTACCAGCTGTGACAGAGGTATGCCCGTTACAGCTCTAAAACCTAGATGGCACGATTTGTTAGCTATTGTCAAGCAGTTCGTTACTTGTGAGGGTAGATATGGTTTGGTTTTCTTATATCACTTGCGGTTGCTCATGAGTTTTATCGATTTTCCCCTAAACATGCCCTATTTTCTCCTTTGAAGTTTATACAAAATGGCAAAGCGTTTTAAAAGGCAGAAATCTAATTCTAGCCTGTCCCACCACTGTTTCATCAAAATTATTATTGTTCATCAGTTGAAGTTAAACAGTGATTGTTGGGACGCCTTCCTGTTAAGAAATGGTTTTGCTAGCAGTGAAATAGGACAAGTTGACAAGTTTTTCGTCACAGAAACCCTCGTCGAGCCTACCATCCCTCCTCCTTTGCTCTCGCCCTGTGTGGAACCCTCGACCTATCCAGACACTACCCAACCCGACACTCTACCAGATGTGTATCCCAAAGGTGGTGGTAAGTCTGTTAAAAAATCTGCAAAGAAAAAGTGTAAAGGTAATATTGATATCAATTATAAGGGTAAAAGGGTCACGCGTTGGGTTTCATGATGTGCCTGAAATAAACCTAAGCCTTGTGCAGACCAAAACCCAATTGTGTTAAGTGAGGATTCTGATTCGTAAATTGAATGGTTTCTAACTGAAGAATATCCATATTCGTATGGACTTTGCTCTGGTAAACCCTATGATTATGTGACTAACCTTCCATCATGTCTTAAAGACAACCCTGACTTCCCTGGAATCAAACTCAACAGTAAACCTACAAGTCAGTTGGAGAATTCCCCACCTGTTAATACCATCACTGCTAATACACAGTCTATTCAGCCATAATGCAATGAATCTCAGTCATGGCTCGATAGGTATTATAGAGACGTGCCTTTACTTCAGTCTCGGATCAAATCCTTGGAAGACCAAGTGAATTTGCTAACGAAAGAGAATGGAAGACTACAATCTGTAGCCCAAACCAATGATAAACGACAAAAAACCACAGGCTCTGTTGTTTTTAAGAACGTGGAAGTAGCGACTGCCATTGTGAATTCGAAGATTACTTGATAAAGTCAAATTCCTTAATCTGAGGTATGAATATTTAAAAATAAATTTAGGATGATTTTATTATTTTTTAAATTAGGATGCATGATTTGTTTGCACAGATTACATCTAGTCTGTTTTGATTGATTCAATAAAATACGATTCTAGTTATAATTATAACTAGCTACAAAATCATGAGATTCTGTAGCTAGTTACTAAAATTCGAATTTCTTATTTTTACAACCAAAATGCAATCTGAAATCATTTATTCTTATGTGTTTTCAAGTATATATGATTTCTAAATAAGATTTGAATCGCTGGTGGCATCTCTCAGCATGCTATTTCTTTATGTGGTTTTAGAATAGGCTGTTAGTTTTGATAACAATGAGAATCTGGGAGGTTGCATCCCCCACAATTTTTGGAACAAATTTGATGATATCCATAGGAAACGTTTTGATCCTGTGGCCTTTATAAATGTATTGTTTTGTAAACTAAGAACCATTGCTGCCTGAGAGAAAAAACTATGGATTTATGATTGACAAACTTGAATGGAAGTTGATATTAATACAGCTTTAGCTTCGATATATCGTATTTTTGTTCAAGTTTTGGTCATTTTGATTTGTAATTAAATTGTGACTACTTTAGATATCATGGTTTATTACAGATTAATGTGATGGAATTTATATGATGTCTGTGTTTTATGTCTCTCATATTATATACATCAATTACTCTATTCAAATTTGATGATTAGAAGGTTAATCTTCTTTATTTAATGAGCAGTTATATACAAATTTTTACAGCCAGATTTATCTTAATGTGATCATTTGTAAAATCATAAAATTGTTGTTACTACTTCTCTTATATGTTCTGTCATCAACATTCAATCATTACTGCTTCGCGTTTACGAGAAGCATTTGGAAAATCTATTGCGGTTTACTCCATCAAACAACGAAGTTGGATACTGTGCACAGGACGAATAGGAGATGTGATTACAGATCAGTTTGTTAGTTTTATTTTATTAGTTTAATTAATATAGAAAGTTCCTGTAATCTACACATTCTACTATTACTCTTTGTTTTCAATTAGACAGTTAGCTATTTTGTTTCTTGTTTATAAAAGTTATAAAAAATCAAAAAGACCGAGTAATAGTTTTGTTGTCGCTAAAAAAATCAATCCATATTTGATTGTAGTGGCCATATAAATTAAACATCCATTAATTATACAACATAACAGTAAAATTCAATAATTTCTTTATATGAGCACGTTCACATATAAATTTATCAACACATAATAAAATTTTATAGCAAAATAAAACAAATACACCATTTAAATTACCTGGGTCTGATGCTAATTCGCCTTGCTGCCTTGTTGTTGCCTTGTTGACCGTTGTTGAACTGTGTAAACACTGCCCAAACCTACTATCCTCCCTGCCAACTAGGACAACTACCTAGCTCCAGGATATCA
>ML798414.1:183226-214346 GCA_009831015.1 Picea engelmannii
CTTTCCGTGTACGTGACTCTTAATTTAACAAAATAATTTATTAACCCCCCATTAATCCTTTACTTAATTAATTAATGAGTCAATTAATAATTAATTAATCCTTGACAATCATGAATAACTAATTAATAATAATTAATTAGTTAATGTTATTTTAAGAAATAATTATTGTTTAGCTAATCTTTTAGGACAGTTAGATTATTAAATTAATTACAATTAATAATCCTATACATCTATTTAAGCAGGGTCGTTACATTGATTTTCGTAGATTTCAATCAAAATTTGCATTCTATAAATGTTATACATATATCAGAGATATAATCATATTTTATATATAATAAGTAGAGCTATTTTGTAAATGTTAGTTAGCGAACTGTAAGTATATATTAGATTTGTATATAGTTTTTAGCGAATGTTTTTCATTAAGTTATTTTCTTTATTTTTGTTTTTTTTTTACTTTCTTAAGACTTAGATCGGCTAATGGAGCCGCTAAACCCGTCGGAGTGGATTAATCCAAACGGCTTGGGTTAAGTAGACAACCCCGGACCGGATTCACTCCTCCAGTTGACGAGCGGTCGATTTCGTCTGTCAACAATATGTTTTTATCATTTGAAATATGCATACCACAAGAGTGTTAAAGGTATCATTTGGAATTATACAAATAATACTTAAACTACCACATCCACATGAGCACAAAATGTATCATTTGAAATTATAAAAATGATGCTTAAACTCACACAGTCTAGTTAAAAAAAAGATTTTAAAAATTTGTTAGAAGTTATTTAATATTACATGTTTCCCAAACTTTTTTATAAGAATGTAGACATGTATTAATTGTGGTTTTGGCTTAAATGCAAGGAAAAATATTAAAAGTGATTATATCAAATTTTCAATTCTTCAAGTTTCAACTCATTCCATATTGTCCCAAGTTTAACAAGTTCTCCCTTGTCATTTGTAGTAAGTCTAGACTTTATTTATATTTTGATTATTTGGTTGAATTTATGCTACTTTTGTATGTGCATCTAAAAAAGTATGCATTAAATTTTGTAGGATCCTTATTCAGGTTTGAGTTTGGAAGCACATGATATTCTATCAATCCGAGAATGTTGCAAGCTCTTATTGGGAACGAGATACCCCATAGGCAGATGGTAGACAAAAATGGAGAGCCACGTTACACCACCAATTTTAATATGGCATCTGCTATCAACCTTCCTAGGTGAATGGTACTCCACCATGAACTAGATCTATTTATGACACATCAATAGTATGTGCCTTTTTAAAATGTAAAGGGTTGAAGATGAACCCTCAACATATCACATGGTCCCATTATATTAATGATTAACTACCCAAAGTTGACAGTCTAATACCTCCCACTGTGATCAAGGATCCAATATGTGATATAGAAAAGACACATAAAAACACTTCCATATGCTCCTTTTTTTGAAAAATTGGAAACCAAATCAACTATACTTCATCATAAATTGACCAACCTGTCTCCTTCTATTGAGTCAACCGAGAGTTCTAGTGATCCAAAGTATGATATCAATACTACCCAAAACATTTCTACTAAGATATCCAAAATGTTGTTACATGGGTTGAAGCAATTTACCTTAAAAATGTGGAAACTTAGTCAACATTGAGTTTAAAAATGGGATAGACATTAAAAGTGAGTTACCAGTGAGTGAGAATGTTGAATTAAAATAAGTATTTAAACTCAAAAGCTATCTTTTATCTTTTAAATTGGCAAAACATTTTAAGTGCTTGTAGTACTTCATTAACCACCCATATTGCACAAATGTTATTGATGTGGGATTATTTTAAGAAGCACACTCTTATTTTTATATTTCTTTTTAATTTAAAATAATAATAATGAAACTCATGTGAATCAAAACCCTTAAAAAAACGTCATTATGATTTAATAACTCTTTTTTAAAAAACATCATAAAAATATGATTTAATAACTCTTTTTTAAAAAACATCATAAAAATAGATGACAACTATAAAACATCATACATGAAACAACTATAAATAATGAAGTCTATAAGGCATACATGCACCTTAGTTAATGTGAGTATAGAAATGAGGAATATTGTTATCAATCAAACAATAATACCTCCAAAACAATATTACCTTGCCATATAATATTAATAACCATATAAATTAAAATTTCTATTGTGTAATCTAAAGAGTTTTAGATATAATAGTATATATATTACAGTTATATTCTTTTTAATATTATACTACAAAATGTTTATTATATATTCACATATTTCATCGAGTTAAAAACTTCCCATATAATATTAATAACAATATTAATTTTATAATATTAATAACAATATAAATTAAAATTTATATTGTGTAATCTTATTATATATTCACATATTTCATCCAGTTAAAAACTTCCCATATAATATTAATAACAATATAAATTTTATAATATTAATAACAATATAAATTAAAATTTATATTGTGTAATCTAAAGGGTTTCATATCTAATAGTGTATATATTAGAGTTATATATTTTTTAATATTACAATACAAAGTGTTTATTATATATTTACATATTCCATCAACTTAAAAAAAATTATATTGTGTAATCTAAAGGGTTCCACATATAATAGCTATATAATATTAATAACAATATAAATTAAAATTTCTATTGTGTAATCTAAAGAGTTTTAGATATAATAGTATATATATTACAGTTATATATTTTTTAATATTATACTACAAAATGTTTATTATATATTCACATATTCCATCGAGTTAAAAACTTCTCAAATAATATTAATAACAATATAAATTTTATAATATTAATAACAATATAAATTAAAATTTATATTGTGTAATCTAAAAGGTTTCATATTTAATAGTGTATATATTAGAGTTATATGTTTTTTAATATTACAATACAAAGTGTTTATTATATATTTACATATTCCATCAACTTAAAAAAAAATTATATTATATTAATAACAATATAAATTAAAATTTATATTGTGTAATCTAAAGAGTTTTAAATATAATAGTATATATATTACAGTTATATGCTTTTTAATATTATACTACAAAATGTTTATTATATATTCACATATTCCATCCAGTTAAAAACTTCCCATATAATATTAATAACAATATAAATTTTATAATATTAATAACAATATAAATTAAAATTTATATTGTGTAATCTAAAGGGTTTCATATCTATATATTAGAGTTATATCTTTTTTAATATTACAATACAAAGTGTTTATTATATATTCACATATTCCATCAACTTAAAAAAAATTATATTGTTTAATCTAAAGGGTTCCACATATAATAGTCATATAATATTAATAACAATATAAATTAAAATTTCTATTGTGTAATCTAAAGAGTTTTTAGATATAATAGTATATATATTACAGTTATATGCTTTTTAATATTATACCACAAAATGTTTATTATATATTCACATATTTCATCCCGTTAAAAACTTCTCATATAATATTAATAACAATATAAATTTTATAATATTAATAACAATATAAATTTTAAAAACTTCTCATATAATATTAATAACAATATAAATTTTATAATATTAATAACAATATAAATTAAAATTTATATTGTGTAATCTAAAGGGTTTCATATCTAATAGTGTATATATTAGAGTTATATGTTTTTTAATATTACAATACAAAGTGTTTATTATATATTCACATATTCCATCAACTTAAAAAAAATATATATTGTGTAATCTAAAGGGTTCCACATATAATAGTGTATATATTAAAGTTATATGTTTTTTAATATTACAAAAATTATGTTGTGTAATCTAAAGGCCTCCGCATATAATAGTGTATATATTAGAGTTATATGTTTTTAAATATTATACAAAGTGTTGATTATATATTCACATATTCCATCAACTTAAAAAAATATATATAGTGTAATTTAAAGGTTTCCACATATAATATAATAGTGTATATATTAGAGTTATATGTTTTTTAATATTACATTACAAAGTGTTTATTATATATTCACATATTCCATCAACTTACAAAATTGCAGTTTAAAAATATTAATAATGAAAATGAATTTAAATTGGATCAATCTTTTGAAACCTATTATTAATCATCTTCACTTTTTATTTTTTGTAATTTCATTTATAGTGTTAGAT
This sequence comes from Picea engelmannii, assembly GCA_009831015.1. Classification (NCBI taxonomy): domain Eukaryota; kingdom Viridiplantae; phylum Streptophyta; class Pinopsida; order Pinales; family Pinaceae; genus Picea; species Picea engelmannii. The sequence continues at coordinate 187,389 of ML798414.1, forward strand.
ATTGTTATGGGGGGGTTTTCACAATTCTAAATCAAACCAAATCATCAAAGATTCCATTAGATTTTTAGATCATTAAGAACTCTAACTTTTTGTATCCTTGAATTCTATGAACTAGAGAGAAGTTTGTTACAAGCTTACACGACTCCTTTTCAAAATGTGTCTTAATGAAATTTTGCTTTCAAAGATTCCCTCCTATCTAGTTTTTTTTATGTTTTTTATCATCTTTATAATATTAATTATTATTGTCCTACTTTCACCAAATAATTCATGAGAGCAAAGAAACAAAAAATATACACATAAATGAATTGTATTAGTCACATTACAGGGAGATACATCACACTTAAATAAGTGTTGTGAAATCCAACTTATTCCATTCTTGAAAGAAGAAATTGAGAAAATCTCTCCACAGTACTCCAACAAACCCAATCCAATCCCTAAATAACATTAATTAAACATTATCTCTAACATCTTTTATATATACTCGAAATTAATGATCACTTCGAAGTTTTTCTCTATTTTTTTTTTTTATAGAACACTGACAGCCATTGGAAACCCTAACCCTCGAAATTCAGTCATCGTTGAATTTACTGTGTATTTGTTCAGAAGACTGACAGCCATCGAAAACCTCGCAGGCACGAACACACGAATACATCCAATCCCGCATTCACCAGCTCGATGCTGCGATTTGAAACCTTGTCTGCACCGGTCAGTAATTTCAACCTGGCTGGCACAAGCATAAATACAGCCCGGGAAAAATGTATATTTGTGAGAATAGATTCTTCTTTCCTGACTGAGAAGTTCAAACAGAGAGATAAAATAAAATTTTTATTTAAAAGATCACAAATGGATTTGAGTCGGCGTATCACATACATGTATGTAATTCGAATCAGTCCAGTAGGTTAGTTTGAATATTTGAGGGCGTTGAATCTTACGAAAAATTCTGCGATCACATCATTTATTAAATTTGATTTATTTATTTATAATTTATATATATAAATAAATTCCAGTTTGAAATATATAATTTTTTTTTATGTTAATTGTAAATTTTGTTTTAAATAGAAATTACACATTTTACTTAAATTAATTTGTAAAATATATTTTTGAAGAAAATAAAATATTTTTTTTCACATTGTTGAAAGATGACTACAAGGAATATGATAAGAGACACATAGTTTCAACAAACATATTTTATATTTTACTATGTTTAGGCTTAGTTTCAACAAACATATTTTATAAACTCAGACAAGTTGATGCATAGTTGCTAGTCTGGTTTTCCTAATAAGAAGTCAGCATTTGGTTTTATTAGTGAGAGACCAGCAGCAAGGTTTTTTATATTTTTCCTATGATAATATAAAGATTATCATAAAAATTCATGATTATTAAAAAAAAAAATTAATGATAAAAAACAATCTTAACTTTTAAATATGTACATTACAATTTAATAATTTTATACCATCTTATAATTAAATAAAAGTTGAAATTAAGATTTTAACAATATTTACATTACTATTTAATAGTTTTATACTATCTCATAATTAAATAAAACGCTAAAATTAAGATTTGAACAACTGATCATTTCCAAATATGTACATTGCAATTTAATAGTTTTATACTATCTCATAATTAAATAAAAGCTAAATTAAGATTTGAACAACGGATCATTTGCAATTCCAACACTTCCATATTTACCCGATTCTGAAAAGAAACATAAAATAAAATATAAAGCGATTTGAGTGGCAAGTATATTGCTCTTAAACAAGAATGTATGGCAAGCAGAATCCAACTACAATATGTAAATTGTAGAGTAAAAGGTCGATGAAATGAATTTTATTTAATACAATTTGTGAAATTGATTTGGTGTTTTTAATTACAAGTTGTTTGCATTTTTTCTATATTCCTTTTACCTATCCTTATTTATATCTCACTTTCTTTTTATTTGTTATATTTGTTTTGCAGGGTGCAATGCAGTATTATTTGAAATGGTTGGGAAAACTCTATTTGTATAAGAATAAGCTAAATCCAATTTTTATTTGTTATATTTGTTTTGCGTGGTGCATTGTAAGTATATTATTTGAAATGGTTTGGAAAACTCTATTTGTATAAAAATAAGCTAAAGCCAAATTTCAAGTGAAAAATTAAGAATCAGCTAAAGCCAATTTTCATTTGTTATATTTGTAATTAAGAATCAACTAAAGCCAATTTTCATTTGTTATATTTGTTTTGCATGGTGCACTGTAAGTATATTATTTGAAATGGTTTGGAAAATTCTATTTGTATAAAAATAAGCTAAAGACAAATTTTAAATGAAAAATCTAGATATAGGAAGTTCAAGGATTTTTGAGACTTTGAATTGATTTAGAAACTTCAAAATTAAAGGATATTTGAAATTTTGAATTGATTTAGAAACTTCCTAAACTTTTTTGGACATGAAAGAATTATTCCTTTGGCATTTTAATCTATGATCATTTAACACTTATTTCTGTGAAATTTATTATCTAAAAATTATTTAAAATAATTTTTTATGACATCTTTTACTATTAATTAATGCAAAATATAGTAAATTGTTTTTCAATTTCAAATACAGTAAATTGTTTTTCAATTTCTATATGTATATATATTGATGAGGAGGAGCATAATTATCCTCTACCAGTATCAACTTTGGTTTATCAAACCTTAAGAAATATAATAGGGAATTAATTGGTTTAATTTAAAACTATATTTCTATGCTAGAAAAAACTCTAAAGAAGTGCTCTATATGACTATCCATTTTTTTTGTTGAGTTGAAATTCAGATCTAATCTCCATTTTTTGTTAAGTTGAAATTGAGATTTAATGTGGCCATGTAGTACATTCTAAGAGAGTGATTTTCATCTTCCATCTTCTTAGTATCACGAAGATGACAATTTTTTTAAGCCCACAATGTTTTAGGAATTGTCCAACCCCATGTTTCACTATGGAGCTCATGAGAGTTCATTCATTTCTTAGCAATGTTGATTTTCTTCTTTAAGCTAGCTATAACAAAGAGATACTTTTGATATTCTAGATTGGGGTTAATGGCATCTTTATAGTATATTTAAATTTATCTTATTCTCTATTTCTTTGTTGCACCACAATTTCTCCTTAAATTTAGATGTGATAATATTTTTAATGGTATTAGTATTCTGCAAAGTGACCTACTCCTCTATGCTCCAATGATTTAGTCAAGACTTAACATCTTTATGTCAACCCCTCTTAAGTTGTACGTGACTTTGAATAGTGTTTGAAGCAATATTAGGAAGCCTCTTGTCTTTCATGTTAGTTTTTTGGTGCTTGTACATTAGGTACCTATGCATCGTCATACTCTCAATTGAGGGGAAGACTAGCTTTTATGAAGAGGTTAGGATAGGGAATATTACTTTTAATTTTAAGATTAAAAATTATAAAATGCTTTTGGATTTGTTCGATCTTCCTCCACGATCCTCTAGAGATGCAACAGCCCCAAACTACACATCCATATAAGACAATAAAAGTGACAAAAGTCTCAAAGAGGAAAAAAAAATCCCGCAACCAAAAGTCTATTGATTTACATTTGTTTTCAAGGTTGAAATAGGATTTCCACCCTCCATTAATCATTTTCTCAATGCTATAGTTCCAATTAAGATTTTGATGAAGGTTGACTTCGAGATATTTGTATTAATTAACTTCCTCAAGTTGTTATTGTCATACACAAATTAGTGTAAGTGATATTTTCGATATGATAATCATAACTTTCATTTTGTCAGTGTTTACTAACATCTCGAGCTAGAACGGAAATGATTGAGAATTTTTAGTTGCTTGTCGAGATCATCATAAGAAAAATATCATTATCATTATGAAGACAGACGATGACTATTCCAATTAAAGTAGTGCTAGCACAACCTACTTCTTCCAAACATGTCTCTAACTTGTCAATGTAAATGCCAAAAGGGTAGGTATCATAGACCTAAGGGTCTTGCCCGAAATTTTTTCTTTTTGTCATCCACAGCCATGTGGCACTGCCTTGCCTTAACCACAAGGGCTTGACCAACTTTCTCCTAATACAACCAAACCATGTCTCTTCACTTAAGGTATTTCCATAACTACACCTTAAGCTACAATTTGTTAGATTGCAACCAAGTTGAACACAACCAAGTTCTCTAACAATAGGCATATGTCCAACTATGGCTTTAAATTATCCTACAAATACTTTTGCACTTATCCAATATTCAACAATCCTTATCCAAATAATGCATCACAAGGAACACTAGCATTCATATAAGTAAAAATACAACAACATGGACGTATGGGAAACACCCAAGGTGGATGCCTTAACTTTATCAATATGAACAATGTTAAAAAGATACAACAAAGGGAGTCCAACCAAGATACTTATGACTCTTTTATAGCATGCAAATATCTAAGGCACAACTCCCTATAGTCACAATACTTGTTAATTGAACCCATGAAGCATCTACAAATCTACCTCCTACGGATCCCTTCTCTTCAATAAATCATATAGCTAGTTGATCCGGATTTAGGAGCGAAACAAAATGATTAACAGACTGAATACAATAAACGCAGAGATATGAAGAACAACACAGATATCCAGTGAACAATATCTTTTATTGAATAAATGAAATAGGCTAAAACTATAAAACTGCAGAACTAAAACACTTGCTCGAATGGTGGTAGCCATCTCTAAGAAGATATGTGGTTGCTACCCACATTCGTCTGAGCAGAATGATTACAATGAGGCTCCACAGGCCCTTTTGGCATTACTCATGAATGCCAAAACCCTAGACATCCAAAAAACCTAACCCTAGGAGCTGAAACACAAAAATTTATGTGGGCCCCTATGGGTAAGTTGGTACCTCAACTTCTCGGGGTCGTAACTTTGGCATACGACCTTCATTTTGGGCGTGTGATAGCCCATTGGAAAGGTATTTTAGATAACTACACATTACACCATCAAACTCTAACTTCGTCTATAGTTTGACTGTGGTGAGACAAAAAAACATTGTTAAGGGCCCCAAAACGACCCTGGAAGTACAACAAGATGCGCTGACATGAAAACATAAAAAATAAGTCAGTTGGATTAGGTGGGAGGCCACCAGTATCCACCTAGAATATGTGTAGGGCTTCATACAACCCTGGAACTGTAGAACCCACCATTACAAATAAGTACAAAAGAACGTGTTGAACTAAAATTGTTAAGAGGAGCCAGTTGGAATAGGTGGGTGGCCACCAATATCCACCTAGATTAGTCCTCCCCCCTTAGGAATAAATGTTCTCCATTGCGTTGAGTTTCCCCATCAGGTGAGAAAACTTATGTTGAATTTGGCCCCGGTGAGCCACTTTCCTTGGTGTAGGAGCTTTCCTGCCTTGACAACCTGATAAAGTTGGATCCTTTGCTGGTGAGTGCCCTTGACCTGTGTGTCCACTATCTAATCAGTGGATTCTTATTCCATGTAGTCGGGGTTGAGCTATGTCGATGTTAGTTGTTCTATGATTTTGGAGGTGTCCAATAATGGTGGAAAATATGGCCAAATGAGGTCCACATTGAACACTAGGTGCAAGCCAAGGAAGGGTGGAGTGTTGAGCTCAAAAGCATTGCTACCCACAACCTTGGTGATAGTGTAAGGCCCATATCGAAGTGGGAGGAGCTTCTGATGGGGCCCTGCAAGATGATCCTTCTGCAAATGTAACCAGACTTTGTCGCCAACCTGAAACTGGTGTGGTACCTTGTGTTGATCATGGCATTTCTTGTACTCGTATTGGATTTCTGCAAAATCTCATGGACCTATTGGCGAATGTGTTGAATCCTCTCAATGAATCCATTGGCTTTGTCGATCTCAGACTGAACATGGGAAGATTTTGTTTGTGTGGTGGCAAGAGGTAATGCAACATCAATGGGACCCAAGGATTGGAATCCTAGCCCCACCTTAAATGGGCTATGGTCGGTGGAGCTATGCAGAGCCCTGTTGTAATTTTGTTGAACATAGGGGTGAATCTCATCCCATGTATGTGGATGCTTAGAGTTGTACATGCGCAGGATGTGCACAATCATATGATTGAAGACCTTTGTTTGGTCATCTATTTGGGGGTGGAAAGTAGTGGATTTAGTGAGCTTGGTGTCCAACAGTGACCAGAGACTCGACCAAAATGTGTTGAGGAACCTGTTGTCCCGGTCAGAGATGATGGTTTGTGGTATCCCAAAATGGACCCACACTCGTTCGAAGAAGAGCTTGGCAGTATTTGTCGTTGTGATATTCTTCTTACAAGGTGTGAGGATGGCCATCTTTGAAAACCGATCAACGACCACAAATACACAATCATTTCCTTGCTTGGTGGATGGAATGCTAGAAATGTAATCCATTGAGATGGATTCCCAAGGCTTCTTGGGAGTAGGAAGAGGGGTGTATAATCCTTTCTTCTTTATGGTTGGCTTGGAAATGGCATAGGTAGTGAAAGATATGATATACTTGTTGGCATCCTGTCGAGGTTTTGGCCAATAAAAATGTTTTTGAACAACGGCCACAATTTTATCCACGCCAAAATGTCCTTCCATCCGACTGTAGTGGGCTTCCAAAATCAGCTTTGCACACTCTCTTGTAGGAACAAAGAGATGGCCCATATGGCATAATAGTCTATCCTGAATGTGAAAATCAGTGACAGTCGCGCATGTACCCAAGAGTTGATAGGTGGTGGCGAAGTCTGGATCTTGTTGATAAAGTTGGGGCCACTTAGATGCCTCATGTCCACAGGAATGTGTTAACACATAAGATTGATCATATAAAGGAGGATTTATGGTTTTCAGAGCCTACAATTTAACCATTTCTCTAAGGATTATGTCATACCAAGGAGGTTTCGATCTGTTTTTGGAAGTATTTTTGAAATGGCGTTAAGTGTCATCTAGTATCCCTATCCAAGAAGGATTGAATGCAAAAGATCGCCCTTTGAATTAGAGCCTTCATTTAGGAATAACAAGCCTACAAAGTACATGATTGCATAATTTGTTACAAGGCTGCATAAATTCAGCCAAGTCAGATCTAAGGGTTTCTATTGCTGAAATATTGTAACTTCGAAGAATATTCTACCTGAGAGAGAGTGTTGAATAATAATATTATATTACATTTATTAATTAGTCCCTATTGTGTCTTTGTAAAAGTCAACCCTATTGTGCCTTGACAGTTAAATGTAAATTAAGAGGGTAAAGTGACAGGTCAGCCCAGACCTAATTTTAGGCTGGCTAGACCATTATTTATACGGGAGGCCAGTGCCTCATTTGGACATACTCACTACTCAGCTCTGCAGTGTGCAAGTCTTGGAGGAGAACCTATTGCAACTGGGAGTGAAGTCAAAGAGGGTTTTTGTCTATCTCTTGGTATCTCTTGGTTAAGTGGTGTGCTACTCTTCCTAGTGAAGGAGTAGAGGAGGATATTATGTTCGGTTTTTGGTCTATCTATATTGAGGAAGTTTTTTCTAGGTTTTCTTCCCCATGAGGGTTTCCTAGGATAATCTTTGTGTCTCTATTATTTATGTGATTGCCTCTCTTTCAGTGATCTTATTTATCCATCTAATGTGATAAATGATTATAATAATAAATAAGAACAGTAACTTCTAGTTGTATAAGTAAAAATTCAACATGGTATCAGAGCATGCCTGAAAGAGACCAACTCACGGTTTATAAAGAAGTGCCTAGCCTCAGTGCACCTTCTCCAAAGTTCATTTTTCAGTGTTGCAGCTGCTACAGAATTAGGGTTTCTGCATAAACCCTAAAGAGTGATGTTTTTACCTTTGTTGGAGGAAGTTGGTGAAACTAATATCATCTCGGAACTCACCCAAGCAAGGCGCATCTAGCCTGTGGATCAAAATTCTGGATTTAGAAGTTTGAGAAATTAGGGTTTCCTCATAAAACCCTAAGTTGTAGTTGCAGTTGCAATATCAGTTGCAGTTGCAGTTGCAGTGCTAGTTCCTTCATGCCAGTTCCCTCGTGCCAGTTGCAGCACCAGTTGCAATGTCAGTTCCTTCATGTCAGTTCCCTCATGTCAGTTGCAGTGCCAGCACCATTTGCAGTCAAAGTTTTTTTGTGAAGTGTTGGGACTGATTTTTATTGTCCTAGTGCATCTTACCCTAGAAAATCTCTAGGTAACTTTAAGTTACAAGTTGAAGCACCTTTGAAGTTTTAAAGGTCCATTATTGCTTACCGTTGTTTTCAGATGGTGCCACTACCTGTCGATACTGTCAGAGGTATGTACTTACATATGTTCAAACTATATCATTATTCTAAAGGGTATTTGTTGGAGAAAGGATCTTTTGTCTAAACAACAATCGTAGATCCAGAAGGTTCTCAAATCCAACACATTCAAAGCAACAATGCACCCCAGGTTTGATTAATTTGATATCCATCTATTTGTTATAGAATTATTGTGATGTTATGAACATCTAGGTTGTATTTTGATCTGTTGAAGTTATGAGTATCATACTAATCATTGGTCAAAATTAAATTCAAAGTATTAGATTGATTAAATTTGAGATTATAGAGTTCATTCTCTAACCTAGTTTTTTGTCAAGAAATCATATTATTTTAGTACAGAGGACAGGTTGAAGAAAATACTTGTCATCTTGAGTGAAGGAGACTCAGAAGAAAAGAAACACACTCATTCTTGAGGACAAGAATCCAAGTTCCAGGTTTGATTGATTAAATTGATAAGATTCAAATTTAAACATATCAAGTTTGATAACTGCTAAACATTACAGATGTGATAGCAATCTTTGAAAAGTTTTATTATTAAATACTTGGTAGCATGTGAGCACTATTGAGATAAATGCTTACTGTAATCATTCACTAGATATAACTAACATCTCCTCCAGGAGAAACTTCTTGTTTTGTTTCCAGGTTACCATGGAGGAATGATTGATCACAACACTAGAAGAGTGTTTCTCGCATTCCTTATTATTGTATTTCTTACTTTTTACCCTTGTTTTAGGAAAGTCACGAGTGATAGCTCTGAAGGAGTTACTTTGACAATCATTCTCACTATTGTTTTTATTATTATAAAGAGTATTATTCGTCTATTGTTTCTCCCTTGTTGCTCTTGTTTCGGGTAGGTCGCGGGTGATAACCTTGAAGGGAGCTATAGTGATGGTTGCAGGAGGAAACATATTATATGAAATATGAAGCAAACTATCCAATTTGTATACATTACTGTATACACCCATGTACCAAAGAAGAAGAAGAAGTTACTTTTGCTAGATATAGAACATCTCATATGGATATAGATCATGAGGAGAAGAAGGCTCCAAAGATGGAAGTACAAATCCCTCTAGTGTAGATGATCACTCTTCATATAATCAAGAAGAGTTAGTAGAGCCATAAGGGCCTACCCAGAATCCATGAAGTAACCAGGAAGAGACCAGCATGTCCCATGACATTTTGCAAGATGAAAATCCATATAGAATTGATGTGCCATATCAGAGGGAGTAGATGGTTCTGAATATTATATAGACTTAGAGGGATTCAAGCTTCAAAGGGAGCATGAATACTCAAGAGTGAGCCTGATCTCAGAGAGAATCATATGGGAAAAAGAGACGTCTTCCAGGACAGACTGACATATGCCATGAGTTGAGAAGACTAGATCATAGCTTTAGAGACTTCTAGGAGATGTGAAATCTCCTAGGAATATTCCCTTGTTTCAGTGACAGAGGAGGAACCCAATCAGAAGGATTAGGATGTGGATTTTTCCTTGAGACTAGAAGGGAAGTCAGTGGTGACTTCCAAGATTGATATAACATATTAAGCATGTTTCAGATAACAATATAAATATGTACAAAGTCTAATTTGTGTCCAAAGGATTCTCCTAGAAAGAGGGAGAAGACTATGACGAGACACTTGCTATAGTAATCAGAAAAATTATATATAGAACAACCATGATCCATTAAAAGAAGCCAATGTAGTATGAGATTTAGAGGGAGCAAATAAATTTGTAATCGTGATGGAGTAGAAGAGATATCCTCAGAGTTCAACCGCTAAAGTGAGAATGGAGCAGTCATTATCAATTTCAGAAAAACCAGTTGCAGGTACAGAGTCCCAGTTCTAGAAGGAACAAGTTGCAGAGAGAATAAAATACATACTCTCAGGCAGTGAGATAGATAGTTCTTTGCAAAAATCACATAGAACCAACACATGATTATGCAGATTGAGTTGCAGTTGAGCAAGTGTACCAGGTTGGTACAATGTGATGTGAAAAGTTAGTTTCGAAGTACAGGACAGGAAGACTCATGTCTGCAAGTTGAAGAAGGCTTTGTATGGTCTGAAGCATGCTCCAAGAGCTTGGTATGGTAGGATTTATAGTTTTATGATAAGCTTGGGCTTTACCAAGATTAAAGTTGATCCCAAACTTTACTTAAATATTGTGGATGATGGACCATTTATATTTTTTCTATATGTGGATGACTTATTCTTGATAGGTGAAGAAAATATCATCACATATTGTAAGAAGAAGCTTGTTGTTGAATTTGAAATGAAGGATCTAGGTCCAATGCACTTCAGACAGAAAAAACACAGACAAAAAAAACACTTCGGGATGTTGTTTCAGTTTGGGGTCATCCATGACTTCGTGGAAAAGAAAGAAGCAATCCATTATTACTCTCAGTACGACAGAAGTGGAGTACATTGCACCATGCTTTGCTAGTTGTGAATCCATATGGCTTTGGAATTTGTTGACATGTCTATTTGGCCTAGAGATGGATGCTACTATGATATTTTATGATAACCAGAGTTGCATAAAGATGACAGAAAACCCAGTGTTCTGCAATAGGACGAAGCACATTGAGATCTGGTACCACTACATTTGTGACTTGTTACAAAAGGGAGTTGTGAAGCTCTAGTATGTTGGAACAGATGAGCAGGTAGAATATGTGTTGACTAAGCCTCTGTCTAGTGTGAAGTTTGAATACTTTTGAGACAAGCTTGGTGTAGTCCGAAAGGACTTCCCTCGAAAGGGGGAGTGATATTGATGATACTATTGTATCCTGACCACTAGTTGGGATCTCAGTTAGGATTTATATCCTAGGGGATTGATCATCCCTAGACAGATTTTGTGATGTCCGGATGGACGGTCTGTCGGAGTGCCTATGTATGTATATACTTGTTGTGGTCAGTAGTGTAGCAGCTCAGTTAGGATTTATATCCTAGAGGATTTTATTATCCCTAGACAGATCATGTAAGGTCTGGATGGACGGTCTGTCGAAGTGCCCAAGGTCGTTTTTGTTGTTGTTGTTGTTGTTGTTGTTGCTCATGTCTCATTATGTTGCCATTGATTTTGTTGTTCCATCTTCGTGTTGTTGATGTTGATGTTCCAACTTTATGTTGTTGATGATGTTGATGTTCCAGTTTTATGTTGTTGATGATGTTGATGTTCCAGCTTCGTGTTGTTGATGTTGATGCTCCATCTCTATGTTGTTGATGATGTTGATGTTCCATCTTTATGGTGTTGATGATGTTGATGTTCCATCTTCATGTTGTTGATGATGATGATGTTACTCCAGCTCCGCGTTGCAGATGATGATGATGTTCAGTTTCTACTGATGTTGATGATGAGAAAAAACTTCTGATGACCTATAGATATGACATACAATGTTCAAGATGTTGATGGAAATGTCTTCTCCTCTTGATGTTGTGTTGAGTCTAGTCAGTTATATTGATGTTGTCAGTAGAATACCCTTCTTATTAAAGGGGAGTGTTGAAATATTGTAACTTCGAAGAATATTTACCTGAGAGAGAGTGTTGAATAATGTTATTATACAATATTTATTAATTAGGCCCTATTGTGCCTTGACAGTTAAATGTAAATTCAGAGGGTAAAGTGACAGGTCGGCCCACATCTAATTTTAGACTGGTCAGGCCACTATTTACATGGGAGGCCATCACCTCATTTGGACACACTCACTACTCATCTCTATAGTGCGCAAGTTTTGGAGGATAACCTACTACAATTGGGGGTGGCATCTAGGAGGGTTTTCGTCTATCTCTTGGTTAAGTGGTGCGCTACTCTTCCTAGTGAAGGAGTAGAGGAGGATCTTCTATTCAGTTTTTGGTCTATCTATATTGAGGAAGTTTTTGATGGGTTTTCTTCCCCATGAGGGTTTCCCAGGATAATATGTGTGTCTCTATTTTTTCTATGATTGCATCTCTTTCAGTGATCTTATTTATGCAGCTAATGTCCTAAATTATTATAATAATAAAGAAGAACCGTAGTTGCTAGTTGTATAAGTAAAAATTCAACATCTATCAGTAATTGCTCAAGATTTTTCATTCAGAAAGGTCTTATAAGCCTTGGAAAGTTCAGATCTACAAGTTTTTCTTCAGATCTACTAGCAACACAAGCAAAAGGTCTCTAGCTATCCTCTCTCTCGTGAATTTTGTACTGTAGCACCCCATTGGGTTCTTTTTGTACATGCAAGCTTACTCGTTAATAAAGAGGAAGATATTTTCCTGGGGTTTTCTCCCTCATTGGGTTTCCCCAGGGTAAATCTTTGTGTCCTTATATGATCTTTATCTTTTACATTGTTCTTATTCAGTTTATTCAGTATTGTGGATTGAAATTTCTAAACTATTGAAAAAGAAGCTAAAAGTTCATCTATATATAAATCAAGCTCAAAATTTAACATTTTCTTCTACCTTGAGCCATGATCTTCGGTCCTTTGCTCATAAATGAAGATATGTAAAAACCGTTTGAGGGAAAATGTGAAGTCAATGACTTGAGGGCTTCAAAATTTCTGCATGTTGATGACCTTGGTGCCTTTTGGGTTCATATTGATGAGTAAAATAATAATATATGTATAATACATATATTATATATTATAATATTTGGCATCGGTATTTCAATGCCCTATATGGACATTGATAAATCAATGTTTATTAGGTCCAAAGGAAAAGGAAAAAAATGGTTTTTAATAGTTTATAAGAATTTTCTTGTCACAATCAATTATTATCATTAGGGTTGGAAATTAATGATTTGGCATCTAAATGTAGTAGTGTCGATAAAACAAAATTCACAAGTCTCTCCTTTAATTTTTGGTAAACAAACAGAATAAGGATTAGAGTTTTTTCTCTATAAACTCACTTTTTTAAAATGAAATTCTTGCTATTTTTTTTTCTTGATATTTTGAATAAACAATTTACAAGGAAAATAGAAATAGAAATATCCATAATTAGAACTTTGTGAAGGTTTTCCTCTAGGTTTATTGTGAGCGTGTATCATAATTTAGCACTAGTGTGTTTAGTTGCATTGCTTTTTCTTCTAGGTTGTAGTGCACCATACTCTTGACTTAAATGAACCAAAGAAACAATTTACAAGAAAAATAGAAATGCAAACATCCATAATTAGAACTTTGTGCAGGTTTTCCTCTAGGTTTATTGTTAGTGTATATCATAATTTAGCACATCGGTGTGTTAAGTATATAAATACACACTAGTGCATTATATGTGAATTACATTACTCCATAGGATACATAGCAATTATCCGTGCACTCATAGGATGGGGTGTTTTCCCTTTGTTATAGTATTATACTTCTTAATATATACTCCAACGGAATTATTTTAGTGCATAGATAAATTAAAAAAGAATGATATCATTGTTTAATCAAGTTGCATATGTTATTATCATTTGAAATATGCATACCACAAGAGTCTTAAACGTATCATTTGAATTTATATAAATGATGTTTTTTTTCAAAAGTGGATGTCGCGGGAAACTCACCCGATACTTCCCCACTTTGTGGATTATATGAGGTGCTAAACCACAACCCCAGGGACACAAGGCTCGAACCCATGACCTCTCCCCAAACCGAGAGAGTATATGCACGTCTCAACAACTGCGCTATCCCATGGGGCTTATACAAATGATACTTAAACTAACACATAAGTGCAAAATGTATCATTTGAAATTATAAAAATGATGTTTAAACTTGCACCATCTAGTTAAAAAGGGATTTTTAAAATCTGTTAGAATTTATGTAATGTTACATGTTTCCCAAACTTTCTTATAAGAATGTAGATGTGCATTGATTGTGGTTTTGACTTAAATGCAAGGAAAAATATTAAAGGTGATATATATCAAATGGCCAATTCTTCAAATTTCAACTCATTCCATATTGTCCCAAGTTCATCAATTTCTCCCTTGCCATTTGTAGTAAGTCTAGATTTAATTTATATTTTTATTATCTAGTTGAATTTATGAAGCACGTGATATTCCACCAATCCAAGAATGTCGCAAGCTCTTATTAGGAGCAAGATATTGTAGGAAGATGGTAGACAAAAATGGAGAGCTACATTACACCACCAATTGTAATATGCCATCTTCTATCAACAATCATAGGCGAATGGTACTTCACCATGAGCTAGACGTCAATTGTGTGTGGTTGTTTAAAATGTAAAGGATTGAAGATTAACCCTCAGTATATCACATTGTCCCATTATATTAATGATTAACTAGCCAAAGTTGACAGCCTAATACCTCCCACTGTGATCAAGGATCCAATATGTGATATACAAAAGACATATATGAACACTTCCATATGCTCCTTTTTTAAAAAAAATTGGAAACCAAATCAACTATACTTCATCATAAATAGACCAACCCATCTCCTTTTATTGAGTCAACCGGTAGTTCTAGTGAGTCAAAGTATGATATCAATACTACCCAAAACATCTCTACTAGGAGATCCAAAAAGTTGTATGGTTTGAAAGCAATTTATGTTAAAAATGTGGATTAGCCAACAATGAGTTAAACAGTGGAATAGACATTAAAAGTGGGTTAACTAAGAGTGAGTGAGAATGTCGGATTAATGCAAGTATTTACATTCAAAAACTAACTTTTAAATTGACAAAGCATTTGGTGCTTGTAGTACTTCATTAACCATCCAGATCACACAATTGTTGTTGATATAGAATTATTTCAAAAACTAACTTTTAAATTGACAAAGCATTTGGTGCTTGTAGTATTTCATTAACTATCCATATCGCACAATTGTTGTTGATGTAGAATTATCTCAAGAAACACACTCTTATTTTTATGTTTCTTCTTAATTTAAAAAAATAATAATAATAATCAAACCAATATAAACCCTTAAGAAGAAACATGTCACTATGATTTAATAACTCTCCTTTTAAAAAGACATAAAAAAAGATGACAATAAGGCATCATAAAGGCAACAACTATAACTAATGGGGTCTATAAGGCACACATGCAACTTTAAGTAATGTTGATATAGAAGTGAGGAATATTGATATCTAGTAAACAATAACACCTCTTCACATAATATTAATAACAATATAAGCTAAAATTTATACCATCTAATCTAAAGTGTTCCACCTCTAATGATGTAATGGTGTATATATTAGAGCTATACAATGCCAAGTGTTTATTATATACTATGATATTTCATCAATTTAAAAAGTTGCACCCTAAAAACATTAACCAAGAAAATGATTTTAAATTTGGTCATTCTTTGGAAACTTATTATTAATTATCTTCATTCTTCACTTTTTAATTTATTTTTGTAATGTAAATTATCTTACTAGGTATTAAGTATTGTACAAAGAAGTATGTTAATCTTGTAGCAAAGATATATGTATTACATATAACATATATGTTATATGTAGTACTACACATAACATATATGATATATGTAATACATATGACATATATATATATAAAGAGATCCTTCTATTATTAATCATTTTCACTCTTCATTTTTTAATTTATTTTTGTAATGTAAATTATCTTGCTAGATATTTAGGTATTGTACAAAAAAGTATGTTAATCTTGTAGCAAAGAGATATGTTATATGTATAACATATAACATATATGTTATATGTATAACATATAACATATATGTTATATGTAGTACTATATATAACATACTTCATATATGATATATGTAATACATATAACATATATGATATATGTAATACATATAACATATATGATATATGTAAAGAGATCCTTCTATTATTAATCATTTTCATTCCTCATTTTTTGAATTTCTTTTATAATGTCATTCATTTTGCCAGATATTGCTTAAAGAAGTAAGCTAATCTTGTAGCAAATAGATACTTTTTAACTGCAAATTTAAAAAATAAAAATAAAAATATATATATAAATTTTAAGCTAGAATAGATTTTTAATGATGATCCAAGGTTTGTGCATGGTCGATCCTAAAGGACAAACAAACTAGTCACCTCCCCAACTAATCATTTCACTTAGGGCTCAAGACCACTTAAACTAACCCTCAAAGAAATATGTTATATGTATTACAAAAAGATATGTTATATGTAATACTACATATAACATATCCTAACCCTCAAAGATATATGTTATATGTATTAGCAAAGAGACATGTTATATGTATTAAATATAACATATATATTATATGTAATACTACATATAACATATATGTTATATGTAAAGAGATCCTTCTATTATTAATCATCTTCACTCCTCATTTTTTGAATTTCTTTTTATAATGTTATTGATTTTGTGAGATATTGTTCAAAGAAGTAAGCTAATTTTGTAGCAAATAGATACTCTTTAACAATAAATTTAAAAAATAAAAATAAAAAATATATAAATTTTAAGCTAGAATAGATTTTTAATGATGATCCAAGGTTTATGCATGGTCGACTAGAGAGGAGAAGCAAACTAGTGACCTCCCCAACTAATCATCTCACTTCTGGGTCAAGACCACTTGAGTTAACCCTCAAGGCTAAACCTAAGATATAACCATATCCATACATTAATAAGAATATATAGATTCTCAAAAAGAGAGGATACGTGCATAACCACCATCCCCTGATTGTCCATTAGATGTAGCTTGGGTGGTTGGGAGGAATGGTTGTTATCATCCCCACCCAAATTCAATTCCTTGTAAATGACATGTGATGCTCATTCATGTTTTATTCTTATTCAACATTGAATTTTTAACCTTTAATCATTTTTCTCTTTATTATATTTTTTAATATTATCATAATTCATTTCATTAATTATTTTACCCAACAAATTGTTTTCTAACTTACTCTCTATTTTATATGTTTTAAAATTATTAAAATTTAAAATAATGATATTCAAAAACATGAATACAATATAATATTTATATTTGAATTTGGTGATTCCTATCTAATTTCTCGGAAGAAAAAAAAACATGATGAACATTATCGAACGCAAAAAAAACCATCAGAATCCCTGCGCTTTATGAATAAAAGCCATCGGCAATTTAGCGGCACATCGATAACTTCGAAGTTTCTGTCTGTATTTGTTTCAGAAGACTGACAGGCACCAGCGCGACGCTGCGACCTGAAACCTGTCAGTATTTTCCCGCATGCACCAGCTCGACGCTGCGAGCGATTTGAAACCTGTCAGTAATTTCAACCTGGCTGACACAAGCATAAGTACAGTCGGGGAAAAAATTATAAGGAAAGATTCTTCTTTCCTTCGGATTTATTAAGGAGTGAGAAGTTAGAACTACAAGTTCAAACAGAGAGATAAAGTAAATTGTTTGGTATTTAAAAAAACACAAATGGATTTAAGTCGGCGTACTATATACATTTTTGTACTTCGAATCAATCAAAGTAGGTTCGTTTGAATAATTGAGTGCGTTGAATCTTACGAAAAATTCTTCTATCACATTATTTATTAAATTCTTTTATTTATTTTTATTTTTAAATTTGTTTTATTTAGTTTCATTTAGTTTTATATATTATTTAGTGTTTTATTTCAAACTAAATCTAGTTTGAAATATATATTTTTAATGTTATTCTTGTTTTTCTCATTCCTGACAATATCACTGGAATCCGGGGTTATAATGGTTGGTGAAGGAGCCCGTTGGTGAATATCACTGGAATCCGGGGTTATAATGGTTGGTGAAATAGTACTTTTTGTTGCTTAAAATTGAATGCATAAATGGATTTAATTTTTTCATTCATAGTAATTTTTAAAATATATTTTTGAAGATAATAAATATTGTGTAATAGGTTTTGAAAAGTTTTAGTGTACATTCCACTCCTCGTCTAGATAAGATGAAAATATACAATATTGAAATAGCTTTTAAAATAAAGTGATAAAATAATGAAAATAATAAAATAGTCCTAGTTTAATGAAATGAGATAATGAAAATAGAATGTAATGAAAAGGAAACAAAATTAAGAAAACAAAAATAATTGAAGAGATGATGTAGGTTAGTTGTAAGCAGGCCCCAAAGAGTTAAGTAAGAAGAAGAAAAATGAGAAAAGAAAAGAATCATTAGATTACAAGGAGAAGACCATTTCATTGAGAAAAAGAGGAGGTGAGGTGAAACAAATCAATTGGGGTTAGGAAGGAGACATTGTAACATCCCCATTTTAATTAATGCTTAATGTAGATATAATGTGTAGCCACGACAAAGCGATGTATATGTGAATTGGGTTTCTAAATTTTAATAAATAAAATGTGATGTCAGTTGTTGGGGGATATGGACAGATATGGGGGTTGAATTAATCCACAAGAGAGGGGAGGGTATAAGAATGTCTAAAAGGGGTCCAAGGGGGAATTACCCATGTCTATTAATTCAACCCACTTCCTAAAATTACTATTGGTATATGAACCTTCTAATTTATGATTGAGTGTCCTCAAAGCCAATCATTGAATACATATAAGAAGGTGGGTGTGAGAAGTCACATTCCATAGTTATTGGGAGCATGGTTGATCCAGATTTATGAGCGGAACGAAATGAAAACACAAATCTATAATATTCGCACAGAGATACAGTGAATAATAACATAAATACAGTAAAACTTGACTTATATTAAATAAGAAATATGTTGAAACTATAAAATGCAGACTAAAACAAGCTTGCTAGAATTGTGGCAGCTTATCTCTGAGAAGAGATGTGATAGCTATGCTCATTCGCAAGAAGATGAGTACAATGAGGCTCCAAAAGTCTTTTTACATCAAACATGAATGTCAAAACCATAGACATCCAAAAACCCAACCCTAGGAAATGAAGCGCCAAAAGTTGTGTGGGCCCTGTTGGGGTAAGTTGGTACATCAACTTCCCAGGGTCATAATTTTTGCATACAATCTATGTTTTAGGCGCACTATAGCCCATTGGAAAGGTCTATCCGAGGAATACACATTATGTCGTCACACTCTGACTTCTACTACAATGTGATTGTGGCGGGCCCAAAAAATGTTATTTAGGGCCTCAAAATGGCCCCAAAAGTTTAGGACCCAAAAAGCTAGAAACAAATTGCCAAGATGAAATATGTATGTGAGCCAGTTGGAATAGGTGGGTGGCCACTGATACCCACCTAGATCAATCATCCACCCTTAGGAAGAAATGGTCTCCATTGTGTTGAGTTCCCCCATCAGATGAGGACATTTCTATCGAATTTGGCCCCAGGTGAGCCACTTGCCTTGGTGCATAAGTTGCCCTACTTTGCAACACAATAAAATTGCAACTTCTATGGGTGATTTCCCTTGACCTGTGTGTCCACGATATGAGCAGTGGATGTTTGTTCCATGCAGTCAGGGTTGAGCGATGTCAGTGTCAATTGTTCTGCTACCTATGAGGTGTCCAATAATTGTGGAAAGTATGGTCAAAGGAGGTCCACATTAAACATTGTGTGCAAGCCAAGGAAGGGGGGAATGTTGAGCTCAAAAGAATTGTCACCCACATCCTTGGTGATGGTATAAGGTCCATATCGGAGTGGACGAAGCTTATGATGGGGTCTCGTAAGACGTTCTTTCTGCAAGTGCAACCAAACTTTATCTCCCACCTGAAACTTGTGTGGCACCCGGTGTTGATCATGGCGCTTCTTGTACTTGGCATTGGACTTCTGCAAAATATCTTGAACTTGTTGGCAGATGTGTTATATTCGTTCAATGAACTAGGTGGTTTTGTCAGCTTCAGTTTGCGCATGGGACGATTCTTCCTGTGTGGACGCAAGGGGTAGTGCAACATCCATGGGAGCCAATGGTTGAAATCCCAACCCCACCTAAAAGGGGTTGTGGCCAGTTGAGCTATGTATGGATCTGTTGTAATTGTGCTAAACATAGGGAAGACTCTCATCCCATGTGCACGGATGCTTGGAATTGTCCATGTGCAAAATATGCATGATCATCATGTTGACGACCTCAGTTTGGCCATCTGTTTGGGGGTAGAAAGTCATGGAATGACCAAAGGCTCGAACAGAATGTGTTGAGGAACCAGCTTTCCCGATCAGAGACGATGGTTTGTGGTATCCCAAAATGTACCCACACTCATTCGAAGAAGAGCTTGGTAGTGGCCTCTGTTGTGATGCTCTTCTTGCAGGCAACCACCATCTTGGAAAATCAATCAACAACCATGAAAACATAGTCATTTGCGTGCTTGGTTGAAGGAAGGCCCGACATGTCATCCATCGAGATGGATTCCCAGGGCCTATCAGGAGTAAGCAGAGGGGTGTACATGCCTTGTTTCTTAATGGTCGGTTTGGATATGGCACAAGTCGTGCAGGACCTGATATACTTGTTGACATCTTGTTGGAGTTTCGACCAATAGAAATGTTGTTGCAGCACTACCACTATCTTAACTACGTCGAAGTGTCCTACCTCTCGACTATAGTGAGATTTCCAAATCAAATTCGTGCGCTCGCTTGATCGAACGCAAAGATGGCCTAGATGGCATAATAACCCGTCCTACAAATGAAAATCAGTTACAGATGTGTTTGTGCCCAGTATCTGGTAGGTAGTGGCAAAGTCAGGATCTCTCTCATAGAGTTTGGGCCATCCATAGGTCTCATTTACGCATGAACATAGCACCATGGTTAGTGAGACAACTGGAATTCGGTTGAGGCAGTCAGCGACGCGGTTGGTGCTCCCTGTCTTATACTTGATGTTGAGATGGAACTGTTGCAAGTATGTGGACCACTTTTGATGGTGGTCATTCTGCCAATTGCCTTTTGTCTGCATGAATTGCAAAGGCTTATGATTAGTGTGGATGATTGTCTCCTTCCTAAGAATGTAATGCCTCCACTGGTGGAAAGCTTGTACAATAGAGTACATCTCTTTGTCGTAAGTGGGGTACTTACGGACCGTATATGATAGTGTCTCACTATGATATGCCACGGGATGTCCATGTTGAGTGAGAATTGCACCCACAACATAGTTTGAAGCATCAGTCTCAATCTCAAACGACTATTGCAGGTCGGGTAATGAGAGCATCAGGGTTGAGCAGAAGCGTTGCTTCAAATCACTAAAATCTTTTTGTTACGACTGGACCCACATGAATTTTGTCTTGCCACTGCCCCTGGTCACTTGGCTGAGGGCCCATGCAATGTGGGAGAATCCCAACACGAACCTGCAATAGAAATTGGCAAGGCCTAAGAAGCTTCGAAGCTCAATGAGTGTGGTTGGGGCTGGCCAATCACGGATGACCTTGATTTTGGCTGGATCGACATGCACCCCATGCACATCAACAATGTAGCCTAAGTACTGGAACCTATTCATTTCGAAGGAGTATTTTTCCAAATTTGTATATATCTTGTGTTATCGCAGAGTGTGCATAACCTATTGAATGTGTTGCAAGTGTTCTTCCCAATTCTTGTTGAAGATGAAGATTTCATCCAAATAAACTACCACAAAAGAATTGTTTAAAGGCCGCAATATATCATCCATCATCCTCATGAAATTTGTTGGGGAATTTGTCAATCCAAAGGGCATGACCAACCATTCAAAAAGACCTTCTTTGGACTTGAAGGCAATCTTCCATACATCAGTCTTCTCTATTTGAACCTGGTGGTAACCAGAATTTAGATCAATCTTACTGAAGTTTTTGGCTCACTTGAGCTAGTCAAGGAGATCGTCAATTCAGGGAATTGGGTACCAGTTTCTAACTGTGATTTTATTTAGGGCTTGATAATCAATGTAGAGTCATCGGGACCTATCTTGCTTCTGCACAAGCACGATTGGGCTTCCACAAGGTGATGAGATTGGGTGGATGTGCCCCGTTTCGAGTAGCTCTCGGATCCAGCGCTTGATTTCCTCATTTTATGACATAGAGTGGCGATACACTGGCCCATTTGGTAGCAGTTCCCCAGGGGTCATATCGATTGAGTGCTTGACCTAACAATGCATAGGTACCCCAATGGGTTAGGAGAAGATGTCTTTGTATTCTACCATGACTTTATCCACTTGCTTCTGCTGCGTAGAGAGACCTGTTGTGGAGGCCATGGATGTGACTGCAACCTTTTTCTCACTTTGAGTGTGAATCACAAAGAAGACAAACTTCTTGGTCTGAGAGATGACCTTCCTAGGTTGTTTGGCAGAGATCAAGGAAATGGCAGTAGATGGGACTATCTCTAGTATCCTGTATAATCTCCTGTCCAAAGTAATAATAACACTACGAGGCTTAGACTCATATACAACATCATGTTTCCATAAATAAGGTTGGCCCAAAAGAACATCACAAAATTCAAGATGGGCGACATCTCACAATACCTCATCTTTGAAGGGCTTGATGTCATATTCCAGACTGCACTATTGGTTGATGCGGAGATCGCTCCCTTGGCAGAGCCACCCAATGGTGTACGGCTACGGGTGTGGGGATGTCAGAAAACCAACTACTTCATGACCTCTGCTAAGATGAGGTTCTCTTGGATACCACTATCAACAATGAAGTGCAACGGAGTACCCTTCAACCACATTTGTGGATGAAAGAGGCGCTCACCTTCCTATGGTTCATTAGGTTCGTCGGGTTGGACCTTGGTGGTGGTATCAATGGTGGCACTGGGTTCTGCATCAATAATATGTCTCTCTTTTTCTGGTTCTAACTCTGAGTCTGAGCCTGCATCTAATTCATATGCTTTCACCTCAGCCACCAATGACTACTTTGAGCAGCATTCAATGGTGTTATGCCAACAGCTCTTATGGAACTCACACCATTTCCCAGTTTATTTCTTTGTCTTCCCATTGTCCTTCTTTGTTTTTGGTTTGAAATGGTTGTCCTGAGGCTGCCAATCCTTTCTCTGCCCTTTTTATGTGGTTTGGGGCTGCATTTGTCCTGGTTCTGCTATGAGAGGTTTGTAAACCCAAATGGTTGTGTCTTATGTTTAAGCTTCTTCTCGATTTTGACAACATATCGATAGGTCACGCCCAATGACAAAATGTCTAGAAACTCCATTTTTGTCTGGATGTATCACTGCATACTGTCGCGGTACTCAAGCACTATATTTCGCCCAGAGTCTTTGATACCCATATTGGTGTGCAAGGTGTGGAAGACATTGGTGAACTCTGGAATTGTTTGGTCCCTTTCCTACTGCGGTGTGGTCCATCTTGTATATAAGTTGTCATAACTTCTAATAGGGTAGTATTGTTCCTCAATATCATCCCTGAAGGAACCCTAAGTGGGTGAAACTACAAATAATGTAGATCCATTTATTTCCTTTTGCTCGCAGAAAATCTCCCACCAATATTTGACATGGGGGACGACCTTGAGGAGCACAAATGTAATATTTTCTCTATCGGAAAAGTTATGGACAAAACAATACCCTTCTAGAAGGTTTAACCATTTATCTACAACATCCGCATCTATTTGACCTTCGAATATAGGAATACCAAATTTGTACCTTGAAGGGGGTGGCGCCTCTGTTTGAGGTAGATGCATCATGTGTCGATAGTTGTCGAAGGATTTGTGCAAAGTTGTCTATCATCTAGTTCCTCTACCACTCGAGGAATTCCTCGGGAAACATTTTGAAATGATGTTTTGTCCCATCGTATTTATTTTCTCCCAGCATGAAAGGTTTCTTGGGTGTGTGAGAGTAGTTGTCCTCAAGATAAACAAGATGGAGACCCAACTCT
Source organism: Picea engelmannii (assembly GCA_009831015.1). Lineage (NCBI taxonomy): Eukaryota > Viridiplantae > Streptophyta > Pinopsida > Pinales > Pinaceae > Picea > Picea engelmannii. Next base: position 211,261 of record ML798414.1, read on the forward strand.
CTATACCCTGACCTCATCGGGGACATGCACTAAAAAACAACAAAAAGAAGACTGCTTTGATACCACTGATCTAGATTTATGAGTGGAACGAAATGAAAACACAGATCTATAATATTAACACAGAGACACAGTGAATAATAACAGAGAAGCAATAAAACTTGACTTCTATTAAATAAGAAATATGTTGAAACTATAAAATGCAGACTAAAACAAGCTTGCTAGAATGGTGGCAGCTTATCTCTGAGAAGAGATGTGATGGCTACGCTCATTCACAAGAAGATGAGTACAATGAGGCTCCAAAATATGTTTTAAATCAAACATGAATTCCAAAATACTAGACATCCAAAAACCTAACCCTAGGAGATGAAGCGCCAAAAGTTGTGTGGGCCCCGTTGTAGTAAGTTGGTACATCAACTTCCCAGGGTCGTAACTTTTTCATATGATCTTCGTTTTAGGCGCACGATAGCTCGTTGGAAAGGTCTATCTGAGGAATACACATTATCTCATCACACTCTAACTCTATATACAATGTGACTGTGGAGGGCCCAAAAAATGTTGTTTAGGGCCTCAAAACGACCCCAAAAGTTTAGGACCCGAAAAGCTAGAAAACAAATGTCAAGATGAAATTTGTATGTGAGCTAGTTGGAATAGGTGGGTGGCCACTGATATCCACCTAGATCAATGGGGGATGAGTACAATCAACTTGGGGAAGTGTGTAAGTAAAGAAAACAAACATAGAGAGTAAATCCATATGGGCAATTACAACAGTTTTAGATAGTCAACGTTTTTGCATGAACAAAAAGCAGAGACTAGAAAAGAAGAACTTGGAGCTGGAGAAACCATGGAGGGAGAATTATGGAGCGCATTTGGAGTAGAATATTGAAGATCCAGGTTGTCAAGCCTGAAGAGTGAACTCATGTGTGAGTTTCACTATAACAACAAGTGATTGTTGTTGTTTTTCCTAGTAGTTTTCCTGGAAGTGAGCTCCCTTGAGTTTCCTAGTAATGAGATTCGTGTTTACCTATGCCGGAGAGACTTTGATAAGCGAATGGGACGTCTGATGGACTGAGAGCAGTGAAGGGGTACATTCCTTAGGTTGGGAAGGTTGAGAGGAACAGAACTGGTGGGAAATCATGATAGTTGTAGGAGAATACCAGTGAGTTGTGGGTTTTCTGAGCTATGAGTGGACAGTGAGAGACCACCCTCTTTTGTAGATTTCTAGCCTGAGCTCGAGAGCGACTTGTTGTTGAGATTCTAAACAACAATTCTATGGTTGGGTGGAAAGTTCATCCCAAGCAGTTGGTTGCAAAACCATATTTAAAATATAAGTGTTTTATCGTGTTTCTATGTTGCATTATGAGTTTAATTGGTGTGTATCAACTCTGTGTTTTGAGAAAGATTTGTATGTTGTTGTGTTGAGTTATTTAAACTGCATTCATGTCATTTTTAGCATGTTGTAGATTAATCTAATTAACGGTATTAGACAGTAGTTAAATATGTGTGTATTTCATAGTTGGTAAGCTACATGAAAATTGGTTAGCAAAAAAAATTTTTTTTATGAGTATTTTCGCACGTAATGGACCCTAGATGGGTTGGGGAACGTTACAGACAATTGGGTGAATAAAATCTAAAATTCTTAATGATCTAGGTGATGAATGGTGGGTTTCCAAGATTGGCCAAGTTTGTAGACATTTTCGCGATTAAAATTATTAGGATGTTTTTCAATTTCAAGAGCTTCTTGAATGAGGCTAGAGGAGTAATAAGGGACCAAGGCGAAAAATTTTGTTTGGTCAAAACAAATTAGGTGATTGGATTTGAAGGAGTGTTCGACATTAGTTTATTTGGAGATTATTTTGTGGGTGGTATCAACTATATGCTCTTGAACTTTGAAATATCTGTCAGTTTGATCTATGTAAGATTTTCCACAGAAGCAAGGAATTTGGTAAACTCCTAGGCCAAGCATTGAGTCGAATTTATCTTTAGCAGTTCTAAATAATTGTTTGAGGATAATAAAATCATTTTATTTGACGTTGTTGAAACATAACTATAAACAATATGATAAAATGCACTTAAATAAAAAAAATTATAATTAAAAATAAAATAAAAACTCAACCTCAAACCCATGTACATTGCAATTTGATAGTTACCATATGTAACATCCCCACTATAATCCCTATTTTAATTAACGCTTAATGTAGATATAATGTATGGATACGACCAAGTGATGTATATGCAAATGTATCTTTGAATTTTGATAATAAAAATGTGTTGTTAGTTGCTAATGGGACATGGACATAGATGGGGATTGAATTAATCCACAAGAGAGGGGAGAGTCTAAGTGAATGCCTAAGAGAGGGGTCCAAGGGGAAATTCTCCATGTCTATTAATTCCACCCACCTTCCTGAATTTTATTAGCATTATGTATTAAACTCTATTTTCTTGTAAGTATTCCCAAAACCAATCACTGGATGCATGTAAGAGGGTGGGTGTGAGAAGTCACATCCCATAGTTATTGCGATCATGGGGGTTGAGTACAATCAACTTGGGGAAGTGTGTGAGTCAAACACGTAATCTAAAGAAAGGAAATTTGTATGGAGAGTTACAACAGTTTTGGACAGTTAAGTTTTTGGCATGAACAACAAGTAGAGAGCATAAAAGAGAGCTTAGAATTGGAGCAACCATGGAAAGTGAATTATGGAGCATGTTGGAGAATTTTGTTTTTATCATTTTGGATTTGAATTTTGAAGAGGCAAGTTTTCGGTCCTAAAGAGTGAAATCTTGTGTGAGTTACATTGTAACAACAAGTGTTTGTTGTTGGTTGCTAGTATTTTTCCTGGCAGTAAGTTCCCTTGAGTTCCCAACACATAAATTATTAGTTATATGTGCTAGAGACACCCTAATAAATGAATGGGATGCACGAGGGACTGATATTAGTGAAGGGGTACATTCCTTAAGTTGGGCAAGTCAAAAGGAAGAGAGTTGGTGGAAAATCGAGATAGTTGTAGGAGAACACTAGTGGGTTGTGAGTTTTATGAGTTGTGAGTGGATAGTGAGATATCATCCTCTTTTGTGGATTGCTAACCCCA
>ML798415.1:0-28219 GCA_009831015.1 Picea engelmannii
GTAATGAGCCAATATTAGGGCTTAACATATAAGCTAGTGGGATTATGTGTTATTAGGCAAGGGAGCCTAAGTGTTGAAGGCCAGGAGCCTGATTTTTTGTACATGTAATTATGCACAGTATTAATAAAAAACATCTCTACGTGCAGACTGACCACGATGAATGAGTGATGGGGGACTAAGCATCCACCAAGCCTGGGTAAGGGAGAGGGGGCTGAGAGGTTGGAAGAGGGGCTAAGCTGAGGGGGCTTAAACCCTTGATAATAATATTAAATTATTACTATTCCAAAGCTGTGTAAATGTGATGTTTTATCCTAAGTTATTTGGAAGGATGAATGACTTCCAAATGGGAAGGAACGAGCGTCATGGGTGACAAGTGTCAACCGAAGCGCATGTAGTTAAAACTGTTGGGTTGAGCCATGATGGGGGTTCCTCGTCCCTTCTACCGTCGACTGTCTAAACTGGGAATCCCGTATGACCTCTGCAAGAATACCCTCACACAATTCTGAAACCAAAAAGGTATGTGTTGATTTCTAGAGGAGCCGGTACACCCTTTGTCAAAACCGTCGAGTCTGTGTTCGACCTTCATGTGGATTTCTTATCACACATCCCCGAAACCCAGAAACATGAGTCTGTTCTGTATGGATGGTTGGGAAAACCGAATGTCCCGTAATTGTTGAGCCTGGTTGGGTTGAAGCATCTCTCTATCATCTGTTTGGGAAACCCATGTTTGTTGTCCCAGTTGACTATGGCAGCCACACAGTTCTTAGCTGGGTGTGGTTTATTGCTGTTGTATGTTCGTTGCTGAGTCTTGTTGTTTTTATGCTTTGTATGGGAACGAGATTAAGGAAACCGATTGTATGACCTATGTGTAACCTCTCTCCATGTGAGGGAGGTGATTGTTGTTGAAGAGGCAGGTTTTACCAAGCCCGTGAGCGACTCTCTTCAAAACCACCAACTCTTTTCTCATTAATAAAATGTTCTTTTACAAAACTATTTTCAAGCTACAACTTGATGGAGAGACATTCCCCAAGTTTCTTCAGCTACGACTGAAGGGATGCTGCCACACCCCATTTACAAGCTACAACTGGAAGGATGCACCCACACCCTCATTCACCAACACCAACTGATAGGAGGTTTTGACCCCCTGTTTAGTCAGCTACAACTGACAGGGAACAACCTACTCCCCTTATTCACCAACACCAATTGGTAGGAGGCTTCGACCCCCTTGTTTAGTCAACTACAACTGACAAGGAAAGCATGAACTCCCCGGCAGGTACCAACCTTCCCTTGCACCACCCAACCACCCTTAATTTTACACTGTAATTCAATCTCTTATTCTCTTCATGAATTTGATTCATGCAACTATTAACACAAGTCCTATCAGATTTGACTTTTTGAACGTTGACTTTTTTTCTCTTGCTCCACCCTTCCCCCCTTTATGTATGTTATGACATTTATAACTCTTTTACTGTACTCTGTTCAAGGTGTTCATAAACACATAGAGATATTATAAATTCTTCAAGTCTTCTAAGAATCATTCACTGTTGTACTTTCTACTTGTCTGCTACAACCTCTGCTTGTATGGTCTTCTGGTTATCTGCAGTCAAACTTCACCTCTTTCTCTCAGGCTTCTATCATTTAATCTTCAATGAAACTGATGTATTCCAATAAAGGTCTTCTATATCAAATACTGGATTGCATAACTGCTACTCTGTCTTCTTCTATTCTTGATCTTCAATAAGACATTGACAGGCACGTTAGAACAAACAGTTCTTCATCTTGAACTCTACTTCTATTTTGATCTTCTTATCTGAATTGCAGAGACACTCTCTTCTCACCACTTTTTCTCATTTATATAATCTTCAAACTGGTGTGAGATATAAAACATTGTATCCCTTTATTTGAACCATTGTACCTTTTCATTTAAAATGATAATCTAAAATTTAATTAATATCATTTTTCCTTTTTTTTTTAATTCTTTATTCATGTTTTCATGATTTAACTCTCTTTTAATCATGATTGTGTATTGATTGAATTGTTGTCATGAGTTGATCACAGACATGGATTGACTCATTAGATCGTACTCATGTTTCTACTGCTTTCTCGGTTCACCAATAGGGCATATTCTACATTTATCGATTCTCTGTATTGTTCTGGTGTAATTCTCTGTCGAATGAAATCTGTATGAGGCGCTCCCTTCAAACCATTTTCATATGACCATAGGTGCAGAATGATAGGCTTATTAATTTAAGCGACGTATTATATTCTTCCTTTTAAATCTCTTACCATATGACCAACGACGGTAACTAGATGCTAGGCCAAACGAGCGCTTGAGCGCTTTATTAGAATCAATGGTCATGATTTAATTTCCCGATGATGGATGACTGTTGGGACTTCTACCTTTGGGACTTTGGGACTTGCATCATGTAAAATATCCCAAATAGGATTTCTTCGAACAGATCGGGTGGTTTACTTTTATTTTGCGTAACCAAATCAATGGTCAAATTCGATTCTTACACTTTATCCTTTCACTGCTTAATCCGTCAGCTAGGACTTAATCAAGCATTGAGATGGATGGCCACAATTTACTTCAGGGCTTCGGCTATTTTTATTACACTATCCTTCCACTGTAATATGATCAACGATTGTGAATACACCCGAAGTAATCTTCATATCGGATGACTCATGTCCACTTCCGGACTCCGACATTCGGGTCTTCGGAACTTAGGCTATTCTTTGGTGGTGAAACTCTCGAAGTAAATCTTCTAGAGTGACATAACTTACTGACATCATTTGTTGACATGGCACAGACCAAGCTACTTATGTTATCCTTCCACTGTACTACATCAACAGTTGAGAATGCACCCGAAGTGATCTTCAGATCAGACGACTCGTGTCCACTTTGGGACTTCGACATTCGGGACTTCGGGACTTAGTGCATTTGCTGGTGGTGAAACTCCTGGAGTGACGTAAATTGATTATGTCACTTGATGACATAGCATGAGCCGAGTGTCTTCCACATGTCACTCTGATTCTTGATTTGCACGTACCTGAAATGTCGATTTCAACTTGACACTTTTCATTATCTGACTATGCCACTTGTCCTTGATTAAGTGGGCTGTCAACGTGGTCTGTCACATGTCCTTGCTGATGTGGTTTTTTGATGTAGATCTCCCACACGTCCTTGCTGGCGTGGTTTTCCACATGTCCTCTTGAATTAGACAGTTGAGGCTTACTTCGGACGATCTGGTGGTTAAGAATTTATTTTGTCTCTCTGACTCTCCATGCTTCGAGAATTTCAAATCTCAAACTTTTCGGAGTGTAACCTCATCACATCTTTAGACCCAAAGTGAATGATGTTCGTTTGATCAAGATATTTGATCAACAACTTGATTTGTATGCGATGCTGCTTTGTCTTGGTTTAAATCCAGCAGCCTTCCAACTTTGCTTATCATATCCTTCCACTTTATTTGATTTGACGGTTGGCGAAAATTTGGGTAATCGAGAACTCAACCTTTCTTCTTCTCCTCTTCTTCCACTTAAAAGTGATCCAACGACTAATGGGTATTTTGGGTATTCCAATTCTCAAACCTTTTTTCCCACTTATCCTATCCTTCCACTTAAAGTGATCCAATGGCCGTGAAGACTCTCGAAGCAGATTAACGATCAAGGATGATTTCAGAACCACAACTTGTGAGTGATTTAACTCGTCACCCGAGATCCACAATTTGAAGTTGTGTGTTGTTGGTGAGTCAACCTCAGTCGTCGATCTTTGAAGCTATAAGATCTGATGGTCCTCACTAATTATGGGATTGGAAATAGCATGATGTTTAATTCTCCTTTCACTCTCCACAATCTATCCCTACCGTAGATTTAGCGATCACACATCTGATGGTCACGACTTAATCCGAATTAATATGATCGTTTGTTGGATCAACCACAGTCGTCGATATTTGAGTTTATGAGATATGGCGATCTAGAGCGATTGCGGGATTGTAACCAGTGAGTCGTTTAATTCTTCTTTCGCTCTCTGCAATTCATCCCCACCGTTGATCTAGCGATCACGCATCAACGGTCTTGAATTGATCTGATAGTTGACTAATCCTCCAATTATCCTTCTAAGTTTCATCACGCCGCCTCTTCTGAGATTTAATCTTTATTCGCTAACCCACCTGAGCTTTAATCTCTACATATCGTCTAACTCTTTGACATCAATAATTATATGCTAACTATTATATTGTTGATATTAATGACAATTCATCATACCAACTTATCATCACATCAATGGCATCGACTGTTGACATCAATGACACTATGTCCAACATCCTTTCTGCTTCCTGCACTATTTATTTAAGCCACCCTATCTTCCTTTTGGCTAGAGGTTCTTCGAGAGTTCTTTCTAACACTTCAACAGGTTCTAGGGGCTCATTACTTGGCTCTTCATGAGGTTCCTTCCTCTGATCATATGACTCTTCATTTTTAGAAGAGGGTGAAGCTGGATGAACTGCTTCTGATTCCTGCTGAAGCTCTCTGGATTTATTAAATGCGACTTCCTCATGGAAAGTCACATCTATGCTTACCTCTATTTGCCTTTGACCTGGTACATAAATCCTGCAAGCCTTGGAGTTCTCAATGTACCCCACATAAACCCCTTTCTTGCCTGAGGGTTCCATATTTGTCCTCTTTTCCTTAGAGACATGAATATACACATGACACCCAAATATCCTTAGATGCCCTACTTCAGGTTTGATCCCTGAGAAGACCTCTTCATGAGTCTTGTCCTTCAAGATAGCATGTGGACACCTATTTTGATTATACACAGTAGTGGAGGTAGCTTCTCCCCATAAAGAATTTGGCAGATCCTGGTCAAACATCATTTCTTTCACTGCCTCAAAAATTGTCTTGTTTTTCCTCTCAACAACTCCATTTTGCTGAGGGTTATATGGCATGGTCAACTGTCTCTTGATTCCTACTGACTTGTAGAAATCCTCAAATTGGAGAGATTCAAACTCTCCTCCATTGTCTGTTCTAAGGATTCTGATGTGTTTCCCTGTCTACTTTTCAATAAAGGATTTATACTCTTTGAATTTATCAAATGTGTCACTTTTAGCTTTAAGGAAATATATCCAACATTTTCTTGAGTAATCATAAATAAAAATGACATAATACAAACAACCACTAAGTGAGGGAGATGACATGGGACCATATACATCAAAATGAACCAAATCTAAGATGCCCTGAGCTCTGTTGTCACTACTAGGAAATGATTTCTTTATATTTTTACCTAGCATGCATTCCTTACAAATTTCATTTTTACTAAGAGAAATAGAGGGCATGCAACATACCATGTTCTGTATATTTGGAAGATCTTTGTAATGAATATGTCCAAGTCTTCTGTGCCACAACGCGCTGGAGTTAGTCGCATCATGAGCCAATGTCTGAATTGACTGTCTTGACACGACGTACAGTCCTCCACTGTGAGTTCCAATGGGTTCTGATGTACTTAAGTGGCCACCTTTAGCCCAGAGTAGTGCCTTCTTGTCCTTGAAGATCACCCAATATCCCTTGTCCTCAAGGGTTTCAACTGATAGTAGATTCTTCTTGAGCCCTAGAACATATAATACTCCATCAACATGAAGTCTAGCCCCAGATTCCAATATGAAGGAGATAGAGCCTACTCCCTCTATCTTGTAACATTTGTCATCCCCAAGCTCAACATGCTCTGCAAAATATTTTGTCTCGAAATCTGAGAGGATCTCCTTGTACCCTGTCATGTGCTTTGATGCACCACTGTCTACTAACCAAGTTTTCAGCCCCGTGAAAACTGAACTGGATAAGGCAGAAACCAAGTGGTATTCTTTTCTATTTTCTTTCTCATTAGAAGGACTTTTCTGATTTCTTTTGGATTCATCATCCTCAACAGTTGAGGCATGATGTTTCCCTTTCCTTGGATATTTATTTCTAAATCAACAATCTTTAGCAAAATGACCCAAATTATTACAACTAAAGAATTTAATCTTATATGTATCAATATTCTTGCCTTTGAATGTACCTTTGGTGTTTGGATTCCTCTAAGAGCCTTTATGGAAAGTGCCTTTCTTATTTCCCTTGAATCTTGATGCTAAAGCCGAGTGATCTTCTTTTGTTGGCTCACTCCTGGTAGTTATGTGACTCTCCTCCTGGAGGCAATCATGCCATAACCTTTCAAACATGGGATGAATCTCTCTCCCACTTACACTGGATAAGAAGGTCTCCCATAAAGAAGGAAGACCGTAAAAAATGGCTTGAACTAAATCATCATCGTCCACTATCACCCCTATGACCAAAAGCTGATCTCTGATCTGGGCTATCCTAGAACAAAAATATGCCACTGATTCACCTTTCTCCATCTTCAAATACTTAAGCTTGTGCTTAAGTTTCCTCTTCTAACTTGGAGCCTGTTTCTCATACAGATTCACCAAGGTATCCATACAGTCCTTGGCAATAATTAACAAAGTCATTGTAGGCATTATACTATCTTTGATTGAGTCCAAGATGATTTGCTTGGCCTTTGCTTGAATCTTCCCGAAGGCCTCTCTTGCTGCATTATTCGTGGGTTCCTCCACCACCGTGGTCACATACTGCTCAAGATCATGCTCCTGCAAGATATTTGTTATCCAGAGCTTCCACACATTGAATTTGGTAACTCCTTCAAGCCTATCCTCAACCCTGACTGAAATGGAGGATTCCATGGACTTCACACTGGAAACTTAATCAAGCTAGCTTGGATCTATGTGTACCTACTGCTGCACTTCAACACGTTTAACACACCCTAAGATCTGATACCATGTTAAAATTTTGAGCTTGATTTCTTATGTGGATTAATTCTTTTATTTTCTTCAACACTTTGATTCCAACTTAATACACTTCAACAATACCATGATCATAACCGAATAGTAATAACTATGTAGATAAGTAAGCATGCACATCAACAACACATATACCCTGGGGAAACCTTGTACGGGAAGAAAAACCCCAACAAACGATATTCCTTTATTGCATTAATAATGTAAGATCACTTACAAATATCCACAATGAATGTTCTACTCTTAAAGAGCTTGCCAAGATGACTCTGACCTGACCTTTACCTAAGAGACCTTGCTAAAATACACCTCTGATATGCTGCCTCTATTATTGATATACAACACTGATATGATGCTGATATACACCTATGATATGTAGCCTCATTTGATGATATACAACACTTATATGCTTCTTTGGTATGCTACCTCTTTATCACTGATATGCACCTCTATTGATTCACCCTTAACCTGCATAAAAACTGTATTGAAGAGAAGGGTGGACGTCTTCTTATATAGGCTGAAGAGGATAAGAGGAGAGGCTCGAAATAGTAACTTGTTTGCATGCTTTAATCATAACTCAGCTTCATACTTTAGTTCGAACTTAGAACTAGACTTGAGATTGGTATACTTTAGTTCGAAAATAGAACTAGACTTGAGACTTCAATTACAACTCAACATTTCATTTTAGTTCGAAAATAGAACTAAACTTGAGACTGGTATACTTTAGTTCGAAAATAGAACTAGACTTGAGACTTCAGTTACAACTCAGCAATACACTTTAGTTCAAAAATAAAACTAGACTTGAGACTTCAGTTACAACTCAACATTAAACTTTAGTTCGAAAATAGAACTAGACTTGAGACTTCAGTTGCAACTTAACATTACACTTTAGTTCGAAAATAGAACTAGACTTAAGACTTCAGTTACAACTCAAAATTAAACTTTAGTTCAAAAATAGAACTAGACTTGAGACTTTAGTTACAACTCGACTCTTTACAAGGCAATTCAAAATTCTCTTCATGGTGGATAATGTTACACGTGCCAATGCACTAGATCAATACATTTATATCATTTTCAATATTAGGAATATCGTTTGTTTCTATCTTATAGGAATTTTATATTCAACCTAACTTTTGCTAGATGCCTTAAATTTTTCTCATGGCTCACAAGACTTGACTAGGCTCACAGAGGTTGTACGTTCCCCCTGACTTTTGCACTAGTCTGTTTATGCCCACAAAGTTTGTACGTTCCCCTTGACTTTTGCACTAGATTGTCTATGCTCACATAGGTTGTACATTCCCTTTGACTTTTGCATTAGACTTACATAACATCTCGTTCGTCCTGACTTTTGGTTTTACTCACAGAGGTTGTACGTTCCCCTGGCTTTTGTCAATACCTCACAAGACTGGTTGATTCTCCAAATCTCCCTGACTAGCCTCGGGGTGGCCCATATGGCCTCTCATTGGAGAATGACTGTTGATGCTGCTAAATTTAACATCACCCAACCTTGTAGTGAGTCATTTCTTCACACATGTGAATCTACCCCTCTTAAAAAATATATCCCATCCTCATGAAGGGAATCCAATAAATCCTTTGATATTTTAAAGTTACCTTTGCAATGTATCGAAGAGTCTTCCCCTAACTCCTGTTTCTTTTGGGATATCGAGTCTTGTCCATTTGACTAGTGGGATGCCTTCCTTAACCCTTTTTCCAATCCATAAAAAACTAAAACACTTCTTTTTTATTTTGTTTAGTATACCTTTGGGGATGTATGCTATAGATGTTGGAGATACTTCAGACACACCTAGGATTTATTTTTCATAAGGTTTTCCCTATGTTTATTAGTCATTATTCAGTCTCCTATAGTTTAGGAAGAATATTCCTCTAGGAGAATATTCTCTTCAGTTCACACTTCAGTTTGATCAATTGAGTGGAGTCTAGATGCCACATTGGGATCATTACTATACAACATTGGGATAATCACTAGCTAATGCACATTTTCCCGGGGATTATCACCAGATTAGTGCATTACTCATTATTCCTTGATCTCCTCCTCACTTCACTTGTCTTAGTCAGTTAACTGAAGGCTGAGAGACTAGTTAACTTAGACTAGGTGGCAGTTCACTCCTGTAACTGCTTGAGAGACTAGAATAGGTGGAAATTTACTCCCGTAATTGCTGATGTGTGTCCATATCACTCTAGACCACCACTATGGAACATTGGATTCTCCCCCAATGCACATTAGTTGAGTTATATAGAGTATATCATGTGTAAATTATCATTCATTTTTTTGGTTAATGAGAATTCTTCCATTATTTCTCTCCTGCTTCTCTTTTCTCATATTTTCTTTGCAAACTGTGTATGTCATTTGTTAGCTAGATATATTATGTGCAGGTTCAACACATTTACATGGTATTAGAGCCGACATATTTCTAGGGAGAAGACACACCAAATTATTTTTGCAGGTACTAAATATTGAAGAAAAAAAAAAAAAGGAATTTCCAAAAGAATTCATTCTTTCACCGTACAAATTCTTTGCATGGAAGGAGAAGATGATAATGCATCTTCAAGGAAGAGGATTATATAGGTTAACCATGAACACACAAACTGAACCAACATTAGCCATAGAAAAATCCAAGTATCTGAGTCGAATGGATGAAGCGTTTGGAACTATTTGCAGTGTCATTTCTCTCGAACTCCTCTTTCACACATCCTCCTGTAAAACCCCCAATGAAGCTTGGACCACCATGGAAGGGATTTTTTGAAAATAGGATGAGATGAGGGGACACATCTGCGAGGTGGAATTTCTCAGTTTGGATACAAAAACCTTCAACAACCTCCAAAATTTCTTTACCAAATAGAAGGATTTGTTGTCATAACTCAAGGCTTGCGGAGTTGATAAATCTAAGGAGGAGAAAAAATGGTTCTTAGCATTCTCTCCAAACTTGGTCCATAATACTCAATGTTTTTATCTACATTTAATTCAATTAGGCTCACCACTAGAGCCACCTGGATAATGCCCTCTCTTGAGGCCTTTATCGAGTCTTTGACACAAAAGTAGAACAAGTTCATCAAGATGGGAAAAATAAAAGGCCTAAATATGCATGCACTTAATGTGTGAGATGTTAGTGGTCATCAATATCATAAATATAAAGACAAAGACAAAAGGAAATCATATGCAAATTCAAAGAAGGAAGGGTACTCAAAACCCTTCAACGATGCCTCCGGATCCAAAGGTGGAATAGGGAAAAAAAGGGGAGAAATGCACTTACTGCCATAGAGGATTCCATCCAGAATCCACATGTATGCAGAAACAGATAGATCAAATGGCCAAGATAATTCAAGAAAACAACCTTGGAGATCACATCCTCTAGGGTGCCAAGAAGAAGAAGCCATAAGATCAAAATCCCAAGAAAGACAATTCTAGGCATGCTTTGATTGCCATCAACTCCTCTCTCGATGCTTGGATCGTAGATTTAGGTGCATCACACCACATGGAAGCCACAAAAGAAGTTTATTCTTCATTAGATGCATGCAAAGGTCCTCCTATTCTGATGGGGGACAACTCTCCATTCGAGGTCACCAACAAAGGAAGAATTGAACTCACAAACAAAAGCTTCGAGAATGTGCTACACGTTCGCAAAATTTTCATCTATATTCTCTCTGTGTATCATATGATAAACTCCGACATCCAAAATAGAGTCATATTCACACCTGATGCAGTGGATATTTATGACATGCAAACCAATTCCAGGGTTGCTACAAGTGAGGTAAATCATCAATCTAGACTCTACACATTTTCTGAATTTATTGAAACAGATTTTACATTACTGCTTACCCATGCTGATGAAAGTAATAGGATATGGCACGAAAGGTTCATGCATTTAAATTCTAGAATATGCAACAAATTAATAATAAGGGAATGATTTGGTTTATGGTCTACCTAACATCCACTTCTCCAAAGGAATTTGTGAGGGATGTGTTCTCCGAAAATACCCTCAAGTGAAATTCGACAAAGGAAAGACTTAGAAGGATTCCTTTCCCTTATATTTGATCCATAGTGACCTCATGGGCCCTTTTCCGCATCCATCAATAAGTAAAGCAAGGTACATACTCATTTTTGTTGATGATTTATCATGCTTCACATGGATTTTCTTTCTCAGGAAAAAATCAGAGGTCTTTCAACACCTCAAAGATTTCAAAGCCCTTGTTGAGACACAGTCAGGGAAGAAAATCAAATTTCTTTGAAAAGATAATGGGGGAGAGTATGTCAACCATGAGATACAAAATATTTTTCATGAGTCAGGGATTCGGTTGCAGCACACGGTTCCCTATACTCCGCAACAAAATGGAGTTTATGAGCGGAAAAATAGATCTCTAAAAGATGTGGCATTTTGCATGCTACATGCAAAGTCACTTCCACAAAGATTATGGGTTGAAGCACTTAATTATGAAACCTACATCCAAAATATATCTCTCCATATATATGTCAAGGATAAGACCCCCTACGAGGCTTAGAGCGGACTCAAACTGAAAATGACCCATTAACGTATTTTCGGTTCATGTGCATGGGCCAAGATTCCCTCTAAGAAGAGGAAGGCGCTTGATCCACATAGCACATAGTGTATCTTTGTTGGATACCCCGACGGTGTGAAGGGATACAGACTCATTGATATTTCCTTGGATTGGCTCATCATTGAGCGAAGTGGCCAATTCGATTAAAGTGTCTCGCATATACCTCAACAACCGCATGCAAACACTTTTGTTCTTCCACTTGTCAAAGGTGATGAGCATGCACATGCCGAATCTTCTTCAGATGAGATTTCTAATTCATAGGATTCAGATGATCTAGATACAAAGTTAGTATAGTCATATTCAAAGTCAATTCATGCATGTGTAGATGTAGAGCCAGAGCCGAGGTGCAAGTGGGCCAAGACTACTCTTTAGGATGCAAGGGATATTGTTTGGGATCTAACTGATACTGGGAGGAATCAGACTGATTTTGAGGAACGTCCTCCTGCACTCACTGCCACTGAACTGATGCCACCCATGCATCTTTTCTTGGTTCAGTATTCAGATCCACATTTCTATGGCGAGGCTGCTAGAAATACGTTTTGGGAATCCCCCATACAGGAGGAGTACAAATCCCTCTTTGAGAACCAGACTTGGGATCTGGTTCCCCTTTCTTCAGGAAGGAAACTTGTTAGGTGCAGATGGGTCTACAGGACCAAGAGCGCATCGGATGGAAAACTTAGCAGATATAAAGCCATGATAGTTTCCAAAGGTTTTCAGCAAGTGCATGACATTGACTATGATGATACCTTCGCTCTAGTAGCGAATATGGATTCCATACATTTGTCACTTTCCATTGTAGCAACCAAGGGATGGGAAGTCCATCAGATGGATGTGAAGAATGCATTTCTTCACGACAATCTCTCCGAGGAGATCTATATGGAGCAGCCCCAAGGACTTATGTAGGATTCATCTTTGTTCTATCGATTGAAGAAGTCTCTTTATGGGCTCAAGCAGACTCTGAGGGCATGGTATGCCAAGATGGACTCCTACCTGTTGTCATAGAACTTTGTACGTTGTAAGTCAAACACAAATGTTTACATGCTCATGATGGTTGATTCACTTCTACTCCTAGTTTTGTATGTTGATGATTTGCTGATCACCAGTTGCTCAACTTCAACAATTGCTACAGTCAAGAGGATTTTGCATGACAGGTTCTTGATGACGGATATGGGTCTGCTACATTTCTTCCTCAGACTCAAGATCAGTCAAGATGCATCAGGAATCAAACTGTCTCAGGCCAAGTATGCATGAGATCTCCTTGACTGATTTCACATGACAGACTACAAGTCTACCTCGAATCCTTTCCTATAAGGAGTCAGACTTGAGGATGGTGGGGACACTCCACTGGTTGATAGGACAATGTATCGAAAACTAGTGGGGATATTTTTGTATGTCACACACTCCAGAACATACCTCTCATATGCAGTTATAACAGTCTCTAGGTTCATGCAGGAGCCACATGAGCTACATTGGAAGGCTACAAGGTTATCCTTTGATACATACAGGGCACCATCACCTTTGGGATTCACTATGAAACATACTCTACATTGTACCTCATGGGGTTCACTGATTCTGACTGGGCTGGTGATAGCATTGATTGCGAGTCCACATTTGGTTACTCACTCAGTCTTGGTTCTGGACCTATCTGTTGATCGAGCAAGAAGCAGGATTCTATTACTCTATCTTCAGTCAAGGCAGAGTACAGAGGGGTAGTTAACATAACGATTCAGGCTATGTGGCTACAACATTTTCTCACTAAGTTGGGCATTCAGTTTCATCGATCGATCATCATTTTGTGCGACAACCATATCACTATGAATTTCTCTAGAGATCTAGTCCAGAGGCAGCGAATGCAGCACATCCAGATCCACATGCACTACATCCGAGACTTAGTACACGAGGGGATCATCGACCTACAGTTCTATCCTTCAATAGAATAGACTGTAAACATCTTCACCAAGACCTTCACTAAGCAGAAGTTCCATTCTCTGCGCAGTCATCTTGGAGTGAAGGACACAGTTTCCTAGGAACTGTTGGTTCTTCTGTTTTTACAAACATTTTACTTTGAGGGGGGGTTTTTCCCATGAAGTTTTCCCTCTTTCATCTTTTATTTCAATGTGTCTTTTGTATTTGGGTACCTAACATGGCCTCATTGCCAAGACCCATTCTTTATTTTGACCATAGTGATGTTCAGAAGGGTGTTGGAGATACTTCACACACACCTAGGATTTATTTTTCCTAAGTTTTTCCTTATGTTTATTAGTCATTATTCAGTCTTCTATAGTTTAGGGAGAATATTCCTCTAGGAGAATATTCTCTTCAATTCACACTCCAGTTTGATCAGTTGAGTGGAGTCTAGATGCCACATTGGGATCATCACCATGCAACATTGGGATCATCACCAAATAATGCACATTTTCCTTGGGATTATCACCAAACTAGTGCATTACTCATGTTTCCCTGATCTCCTCCCCACTTCACTTTGTTTCAATCAGTTAACTGAAGATTGAGAGACTAGTTGACTCAGACTAGATGGCAACTCACTCTCGTAACTACTTGAGAGACTAGACTCGGTGGTAGTTTACTCCCGTAACTGCTGGTGTGTGTCCAGATCAATCTAGACCACCACTATGGCACATTGGCTTCTCCCCTAGTGCACATTAGTTGAGTTATACAGAGTATATCATGTGTAAATTATCATTCATTTTTTTGGTTAATGAGAATTCTTCCATTCTTTCTCTCCTGCTTCTCTTTTCTCATATTTTCTTTGCAAACTGTGTATGTCATTTGCTAGCTAGATCTATTCTGTGTAGGTTCAACACATTTACAATAGACATCCAAAACATTGGGATTCTCTCTAGAATAACATTGACTAGAACTAATCTCACACCATGTGACAACCATATATTTTACAAAATTGAGATTCTAGCATCAATTTTGTTAAATAACCATAACCAATCATCATATTTGTAATCATTTGGTTTTAAAATAAAACCAAAATATTTAACCCCTTGATCAAGTTCACAAAGTTCATTGGAAAAATAATTTTAGCCTGATCCTTGACTTCATTTGCTAATTCATTGAATAATAATTAGGATTTTTTCATATTTATCTCCATCCCTATAGCTTTCCAATATAGTTCCAATAACTCCTTTATTTTTCCCAAATCCTTAGTTGAACCATGGCCCAAAACCATGATATCATCTACAAATAGTAGATGTGAAATGTGAGTAGAGTTTGAAAGTAATCCCTTTCAAGTCTCATTTTCTTCTTGCATCATTTGTTAGAATACTTAAACCCTTTGCCAATATAAGAAAGAGAAAAGGTGATAAAGAAAATCATTGTCTAAGACCTCTAGTAGCAGTAAAAATCCCAAAAGGAGAACCATATATCAAAATTGTAAATGAAACTGATGAAACACAACCCATGATCCAATTTACTGTTTTCATGTTCATTCCCAATTGAAGCAACATTAATATAAGATATAACCAATTTACCTTGTCGTTCACCTTCTTTAGATCAATTTGTAGGACAATTGTTGGTAATTTTTAGGTCTTGATAGTACACATGCCTTATTACACTTTCCCCATAGCATCACGGATTTGGCAGTTGAAGAGAAACCCAAACTATTCATAAGATATAATACTTGACAAAATACCCTTAAGTTTATTAGAAATGATTTTAGAAATAAGTTTGTAAATTCAATTACATAAAGAAATGGGCAAGTAATATTCAAAAGTAGCATAATCTTGTTTTTGGGGAATGGGGGCTATGAATGTGGTGTTTATAACCCTTAGCAATTTCCTAGGTTGCTTGTATTCTTTAACAACCCTTGAAAGATACTGCTCCAAAAATTCATAAAAACCAAGGTAGAATTCCATAGTTAGACCATCCAAACCTAGGCTCTTCCCTTTCTTGAATGAAGATAAAACAAAATTCATTTCTTCCTTTGTGATTTCTATTGCCAAATCCTTATTCATGTCATCATATATGAGACATGGGGAGAGGCTTAATATTTTCATTATTTCTCCAATGTTAGCAGTTTCTGGATCTTTAGACAAGGTTTTAAAATGCTATCTTCTAGCCTCTACAATCTCCTTAAAAGAACTAACCTTGGTACCATTTGACTGAGTAATGTCTCAAATCACATTAATATGTTTTCTATGTCTTGCAAAGTTGTGGATTTTTTTCATATTATTTTACCCTTTCCTTAGCTAGATAACCCTACTTTTGAGTTCTCACTCAACCTCTTCCTTGTCTAGTAGGGTCTTTGTTTGGAATTCAAGTTCCTTCAATGCCTAGTATTCTTCCTTATATAAAAATTTAGCTTCATCTTTTTAGAAAAGAACTATAATTCTTTCTTCCACCTCTTTTATATCTTTTTGTGAATCAAGTGCAAGGTTTTCGGTCAATCCTCTCATAACTCCTTTAATACTCTTCAAGTTTTTGGCAAATTGCTTCATTAATTGTTGTATCCTTCACTTGATTTCCATAAGGATTCCATTAATTAGTAACTAAATATCTAAACTCTTATTCAAACAACCACATATGGTTAAATTTGAGGGGACTAGGTGGCTTCCACCCCTTTGAGTCAAGATTTAATAAAATTGGGAGATAGTATGATCAACCACCTATGCCTACCCATGTTTTGGTTATGAAATTATTATTAAGTAGTGCCTCTGCAACCATAATTATACCAAGTATTTTGGAGATCGCCTCCCATCCTCTTCTTTCATTTCTCCAAGTAGGGGCTATATTGATAGGTTCGACATCAACTAGATGTTTGGACACAAACAATTGAGTGAAAAAATCCCCAAGGGGATCCCTTCTAGGAATACCCCCCATATATATCTCATATTTAGGGTTAGATTAAGGTCTTCCCCTAAAATTACATTATCCCTAGATAAAAAACCAGACTCAACTAATCCTTCCCAAAAATCCCTCCTATCCCCATAAGGCCCATACAGATTTATTAGTTTGAGATCTTTCCCATGGTCCTTATACTTGAGATCCACCACAATTCCTGAGTTCAAAACTGAAGAAGAAATAGAATCAAACTTGTAGTTCCATCATGTTATCAAGCCCCCAGACAAACATACATGATCTACAATACAAAAGTTCCAATCCTTTAAGATAAAAGACAAAATCTCTAAAGCTTTATATCCCGTACAAATTGTTTCTTGAAACATCAAAATATCATGTTTGTAAAAAACACAATTCTTGTGAGGGATAACTGTTTGTGGACACCCCCAACCCCTCTAAAATTTAATGAGATTATGATTAGTTTGTAACTAGTTTTTGGGTCTTCCTTTCTATAAGGAACCCACTGATGGTGAGTTGTTTTCCTTATTTGATTTCCCCCCCCAAGACTTAGCTAAGGACACATGATATGTCCTTCCAATAGTTGAAGACATATCTTTTTATAAATCCAATCCCCCTACAAACCCCTTGTATCCTCCTCAGATTCATTTTTTGATCTCAAAAGGTAAGAATACTTTCAGATATGTTTGAATGAATTCTCAATATTTTCCTTTAATTGCAATGGAGAATGAGACTCAAGCTCCTCACTTGCAACATTGTTTGGTTCTAAATATCTTAATATAGGTCCATCCTCATCAAAAGGGTTATTTCAAGTTCTTGAACCTAACGCGATCTCAATTCCGCCCCTCCCCCTCAACTCCTAAAGAGTCTCTCCCCCATTAGACCCTTCCTTAGCCCTTGCAGTTCTAGAAGATAATTATAGCAATGAATAGGAGCCATCCTTTGAAACCTCATAACCCAAGTGTATCAAGGAACCATAAGAAAGATCAATAGAGCACAAAGAAGGTTCCAGAATGAGCATACCTTTTGTATATGGAATTCACTT
Source organism: Picea engelmannii (assembly GCA_009831015.1). NCBI lineage: Eukaryota > Viridiplantae > Streptophyta > Pinopsida > Pinales > Pinaceae > Picea > Picea engelmannii. Next base: position 17,284 of record ML798415.1, read on the forward strand.
TGTAATTGAAGAGTACTTGTGTGTAAAGTCCTTTAAGGCATATGGTCTAGAGGAATATAGAAAGGCAAATGGAAAGTATGGTATAATGATCCAAAATGGATCATTACATAATTTTTCATCTATCTTAGTACTATTTGGGTGGAAAATTGGAGGAATTGGCTTGCATGGCCCATTTTAGTGGTAGGTCCCAGTTTGTAGATTTGAGGTCCAAAACATTGCAAATCCATTTTGACGCATCAAATAGAATTTTTGGGGGTAAAAACTTTGTAACCATAGATAAAAACCTTTTGAAAATATTCTAGACTTCTAGACCTTTCCAACGATTCAAAACTCGTGTTAATCGAAGCTCGTATCCAGAAGTTATGCCTCCTACAAGTTGACCTACCTTGTTGACCACCATGGTACACGTGGATGCCACATCAACCCCCATTAATGACACATATGGGGATAGCCATAGGTGTACTTCAAAGAATATTCTATAAGGTCCAAAACCTTATCACTAATTGAGGGTTAAGGATGCAAAAACCCTAACCCTAGACGACTATTGGGCTATGTTAAATACTGGGCCACAAGGAAGAGAAGGGTTCCATTATTTTATATTGTACTTGTTCCATAGTTGAGTAGAGCATCAAAGGAGCGAGATTTTAGAGAATAACATAGGTAGGAAGAAAAGTATGCAGTATCCATTTAAGCCATATAGTCATAGACAACTCCATAGGTATTTGCATTTTCATAACCGAAGAAGAGAGATTAGAGCATAGGCCTCACCTTCTAACTAGGTTTTCTCTTGTATCAAGTTTCCCAGGATACATCTTATGTTAAATGATGTGTATATTTACATGTTCTTTGATTTTTCATATTCATTTATTTTCATACATTTGAGCAATAATCTAGTAATAATTAATTTTGGATCTAAGGAAATAAATTGCATAATCTAGGATTTCAAAATATTATAAGATCTATTGTGACAAACTATTCCAGTGGAATATCCACAATAGTTTATAGATCATATTGGTATCATAGTAGTTCTCTTTGGGGTATTTGTGGAAAGTTACAAGATATAGGAATTGGCTTAAGAAGGAATTTTCAGAACCCTAGCCATGATAGATGCGACTATTCATAACAGTCCTCAAGATGCATCAAAAGAGAGATTTTCAAGGTTGGAAGAGAAAGTTGCTAATATCTTTGGAAACATGGCCCTCCTCATGGTGGCTTTAGAAAACAAGTTCATACATTTTTGGGAGGTTGGTGGCTCTAAATTAGAAGCTGGATCTGATGGGAAACCTAATGATAATGAAGATCCAGAAAAGGAGTTGTTGGGTCCTCGAATTGAACTCTTTTTGTCACTTCCTTACTTAAAATTCCCTTTGAACCTATGCCTATGGACTCTCCTACACCCCACTACTACCTCTTTTTCCATGATTATTTCCCTAGCTACATGATTTGTATATTGAAGGATATTCAAGGTAAAATTTTCCATTCTTGCATGTTTTCATTCTTCCTTCCGCAAATTAGTTAAAAAGTCATTATGTTAATAAGTCGCTAGAGAATCATAGACTCTATAGAAACTTTATATTTCTATAGCCATTGATTATTCTGTACCAGAATCATAGTTTTGTATGGTTGCGTGCATCCCAAGATTAGATCGTGACTTGGAGATAGTTCCAAATCATCACTACATGGCCACTCACCTATCAACCAACATCTTGTGTCAGCCATGCCAACATTAGAGTGAGCTAAACGTTTAGGTCAATGCATAATACAATGGCAGAGTACTCATGTTGAATCAACACCAATTCATCCATGAGGTGGCAACAAAATCAAGTAGGATAATTTCATGCATCATTGTCATGAAATTCTCCCTACATGGGTTATCAAAATAATTTCATCTAGCCACAAATATTTCAGATCCGATTTGTAAACACATGTGCACTATTTTATAGATAATTTTGTTTTAGAGATTCAATGGTTTTGGATCTTAAGGATGTTTTTTTGTAATGTATACATATTCGATCATGAGAACCTACAAGGGATGAATATGATATGATATCAAACCTCTGTAATTATATATTGCCGATTCACGATTAATATAAATTCTAGGTGACTGCCAATTTTATGAGTTGTGAGTTTTAATTACACAAGTTTTGTTTTGTAGTGTTCTTTAGTAATGTCAACCAAACCAGGAGGGCCCCCTGTGTGAGGTATACATTGCTTTGGTTTTAATTAGTTTTATTTTGATTTAGCAGTTGTGTGAATTTGATTAGTGTCATTTCATTTCTTACAAGTTTTCAATTTCATTCATGAATTCTATTTTTAATATTACAGAAATACTGTTGCACATAATTGTTAATTGAATAAAGATGGTCTTATTTTGATTACAGAAACATTCATTGAACATAATGACTAAAATCCTATAATTTCATTGCAATTGATAGTCCAATAGGTTAAAAATTTAAAGTGCTTAGAATCATTTTTGTGGTTTCCCATTATTTCTTTTTCTATGATATTGCATTTACTCTATTTCCCATAGCTACACAACAACTCTGTTTCTGCAGTAGAACAATGAACAATTTTGTTTTATATAGTGTTCATTTAGAGATAGTTCATAAACTAAGTCATTCATATATAGTGTATGCACTTCATCATTTTATGAATCCCGGATTGATGAATTTAATGTAGCTGAGTTCATTTAGTTGAACTAATTGACATTTTTGGCGCTGTTGCCAAGGAAGTGAAAAAAGAAATTAGTTTTTATTTTTATCGTTTTAAATGCATATAGGAATGAATGCATGGGAAGAGAGATGGTAAGACAAGAGGGACGAACCTGTGCATTCGCTATAAGTAAATTAAAGTCCCACATTCGAAAGAGTGTGGACATGACAACTTTCATAGCATAAACATAGTCCCACCCAAGGAGTAAATTAAATTCCAAGGGACCTTGGACTACCATAACATCGATACTGACAATTTTCCCTCCTAATGTGATGGGAAGCTAAGGAAGGATCCATAAAGGTTCATTGGATATTCTATTAAAATCCAACAGATGATGGGTAATTAACACAAGATGAGGGGAAACCATATCTTTCCAAGCGATTGAGGATAAAATGATAATAGAAGCACCTTCGTCAACAATAATTCTATGTCTGATCACATCACAAACATGCACAATGATTTGTAAATGCATGCAGGAAGGAAGGCAAGGCTCCATCAGCCTATTCCAATCAAGGGAAATGACCTTAGTACTTGGAGGGGGTTCCATTAAAACAAGTGAAATTCCCCCTTGTCTGGAGGAATTTGAAGTGATGAGAAAAACCTGAGTGGTATCCACATCACTCTCGAAAGGAAGAGTGGGATCGACCGAGGATTGTATTAGACCGACCACTTCATCAATCAATGATTGGTTGGTGTTGAGGTAAAGATATGAATTATCTTACTCAAGTATTTTTGAATATTGCCTGGCTAAGACAAGATAGTCGGGAATATCAAACTATGTTTTATAGCCTCAAAAATATTTTCCCAATCCACAAGTATTAATTACAAGGGTTTAGGATGATTTTTTTATGAAAAGAATTGTTAGCAACATTTCTTGTCCTAGGCGCAAGAGTGTTTGGATCTGTAAGATGCACTAGAAGCGCATGAGAGAAACATTTAAAAAGAGCTCATTTTAAGGCTTCCAAGCATGTCGAAGGCGAAGTTATGTCGTCGACGGTCCAGATTCATCCACAAGGGCAGATCAACGGTCATCGGGATATCGGGGCTACCAAGTTAAACGATATATAATATCAGAGAAAGTGCCTATTTTTCATGTCTGAATCTGGGTCGTCCGATCCAGCGACACATAGTGCGAGATCTAGTCGACATATCGATACTCAGGAGTTCGAAGGGTGAAAGTCCCTCGTCTTCTCACATCTCGAAACCCCGAACCCCAGAGTTTCGAAAGTGCCCAAAGTCAGACCCACAACATTGCAAAGTAGTCTCAGTCGTTTATCCAAAGAGGACACCTGTTAAGCGATTAGGCTCCTCACCTTTTTGCCCATCACGATTCCAAGGCGCAGAAACAACTCCATCAAATTCCTGATGCGCGAGGTGCCAAGAGCGTCCAGGACCTGGGCCCACGACATCACCAAGTAATTTTAGGACCGTCAGATCTGGGAGAGACACGTGGCGCCCGATTGAGCCATCTCGACATTTCGCTCATCGCAGCTGTGAATAAGCAAGGATTAACTCTTTCTATTCACGAATGCCGAGACCGCTTTGGGAATAGACTCAGGGTCACAGCCCGTAGTCACTTGGGAAAGGAAGAAGCCGTGAAAAAAAGGGGGTCAAAGGCATCGAGTCTAGTTGCCGAAAGGATCATTATGATCTCCATGCGCCATCTGATCCGACCTCGATCCTGGTTTTCACCTGGAGTAAATGTAGACGTGAGGGGGTGGTTGAAACCCCTCCTTAGGCATTAAGTGCACAGTATGGATAATCTGGCAAGCGGTCTGCTCGAGAGGGTCCTGCGAACCCATGTTTCTAAAGAAGCCTTGGCTGGTCCTCATCTGACCAGAGAAAATCTGCGCACACCATGTTGGCCTTTAATGTTGCAACTATCTCCCCTACAAAAGCCATGCGCAGTTAAGGCGCCATCTGACGAAAGTTATCCGTCCGAATTCAGCTGAAGGGACACCACTCCTTGGATGACTGAACATGCCTCTGATAGGCGAATTTTGCTGAGTATATAGATTCAGTCTTTGTATTTTGTAAAGCATCGATGGTTGAGCAAGGCTCCCGGTTGTAAAGATTTAATGAAGCACTGTTATTTCTGGTTATGTATGAACTCTTGAGACTTCTTGCCTTATGAATGCCAGTTTCTTTCACGTCCTTGTTCAAACCGTGTTAGAGCAGCTCGGAATTGGAGAATCCAGTCGAGTTGTAACCGTTATAGGATGATGTAGAATTTGATCACTGTGACAGTTGCATTGTCTCTAATCAGTCCTTGTGATTTACCTAACGCTGAACGACTTGGAATTGGAGAATCCAGTCAAGTCCCTCTTTCAGTATCTCGAAGCCCTGAACCAGAGGATCTCGCATTCAGATTTTTTCTTCTACAAATTACTGAAAGGCTGTTGCCCAAAGTAGTTTGTTCACTCTTCTTATCAAGTCTTCCACCCGTTCATCTTTTAATCAACCCGCTGACTGAAGTTAGATCAAGAACTCCTTTGTTTCTTACATGCCGAACCCAGTCTCTGAGTTAGAGTGACATCTCCCCGAGTCTCTATCCATTTGATCACCCATTAAAAACCACCGTGACATGAAATTGATGGGCGTCGGGCTCTGCTCCTGCAAGCAATCCAGGAGTGACTTCTGATGCTAACATTTCTGGCGTCGTTGCCAGGGACGAAGTTGAAAATATTCCCTGGGATTGAACGACATCGAGATTTTGATTCTGAAGGTGCATCAGGCATCAGAGCCCTTGAAGATTGCTACTGTGCACTTGGCGACTCCATTGTGGCGACTCCACTGCGGGAGAACCTGTCGTGTCAATTGTGGCTTTCAGAGGTAGACACATGCGGTCCCATCCACAACTGCCTCTAGCTACACCTGAAACTGATCGGGAGGTGGTCCTTGGAAAAGGAAAGGCCTCTGAAGGAGGAGCTATCACTGCTGAACTAGGTAATCCGCCATCTCCTTCTATAAGAACTCCATTTTCTCCTCCTCAGTTTCCTAGAAGACTGCTTTCTGAAGTTTCCCGTTTCCTAAATTTCGGGAGTGTCCCTATTGAGGTTTCCCCCCGTGGTCTGGGATTAGAGGGAGAAATCCTTTTCACTCCCATTTCTCCTAAAGCTGTACCTGGGCCTAGACCCAGGACCACAGAAGATTTTCCCACTCCTGGCTTTACCGCTTCCTCTCTTTTTATTGACGCCGCTCCTGCGTGAAGGGAAACATCAGCCGACTTAAGCTCGTTATCCTTCTCCCTAAATCCCCTATTGTTTCCCACTCCCCTTAAAAGATCATCCCCAGTATTCCCTTTTCGAGCTCCTTCTCCTCCGAGTTCTCCTCCACACAATATCCCTATGGCAGGAGAAAATCCCCCCATGACCAGAATGGAGGCCATTATAGCCACTAGGTATGCATCCCTCATGTTACCTCAACCTCTCAATGCCCTCCCAACAGATGGTTACCTCAAACAACTGCCCAAGTTTACAGGTGAGGGGGACATAACTGCGGAAGAACACCTAGAAGCCTTTTACAGTTTCACAGGTGATAATAACATCATGCATGTAGACGTGTGGATGAAGATTTTTGTCCATAGTCTCCAAGGCGAGGCTAGGAAATGGTTTAAGGTCCTGCCTCCTGGATCTATCAATGGGATAGAAGCGTTGGATGGTGACTTTTTGAGACAGTGGGGAGATAAAAAAGATTTTGTGTATTACATGATAGAGTTTGGGTCTTTAAAGAGAAAAGAAGGGGAGTCTGTCTCCGACTTCTCCAAGAGATTCAATAAAATGTACAACAGAATCCCAGTTGAGATAAAACCCTCCGAAGCCTCCGCAAAGATCACTTATGCTAGCGCCTTTGATCCTAATTTCTGCCTCCTGTTGAGGGAAAGGAGAGCAACTATGCTGGCCCACATATCTCAGGAATACTGTTGGTAGAAACATATCTAGGCAGAGGCCTGAAGCTTCCCCATCCAGTTCCTCTCCCCTGCCCTTCCAGACAGATGAGACAGAAAGAGCGCTAAAATCATTTTTCGCCAGGATGGAAAGGTGGGAATTAGAAGGGAAACCTGTCTACAGAAATCCCCAAAATGCAGATGGTAGAGGTTTCAGGAAGCTTAGTAACAATGTGCCACATGATTTTCCTAGGGAGCAAAGGAGCAAGGATAGAGACGATCAGAGGATTCATACCCTTCTCCAGAACAACCTAGTTTTTCACGAAGAAGGGGAGGAGGTAGATGAACTCGACCCCGAGATCCATTGCATTGAGGACACGTCCCCGTTTCCTCATCTGACTCAATCTGCATATGAAGAATCCCTTATCAATGCTCAAATCAACGAGTTGAGTAGAGGGGAAAGAGCTGGCAACACTCCTAACAGATATAATCTCAGGTTGAAGAGGAAAGAAGGAAATTTTGATAACCAGGATCAGTCCCCCATAGCGGAGAGGCCTACTAAAGCTACAACAATCACTACTAAAGAAAAGAAAGCTCATAATGTTTCCCCGGCAGCCAAAGAACCTATCACTGAGGTAAGGGAAGTTCCTAGGTCTGTTCCTTCCTTCAATTTTGAACATGATATTCAGAAGATTAGGATCGCTGTACCCCTGTCTGAACTAGTTAAAAATGAAGATTTCAAGAGATCCCTCTCCAAGCTGTTGCAGTCCGAACCCCCTCAGCCTTCCATCGACTCAATAAATCTCCAAGATGAAAGGCCGACAGTCGTTTTAGGGCCCATGGTAGAAGATAGAGATGACTCATCCCCTCCCTTCTACACATCCCTGAACATACATGATAAAGTGCTGCATAACCGCCTCATGGATTCAGGGGCTTCCCATAACCTTAATGCCCAAAATAGTCATGGAAGAACTGGGACTAGAAGTGACAAAGTCCTATCATGACTTGTTCTTGTTTGATTCAAGGAGGGTGCAATGTCTTGGAGTCATCAAAGATCTGGTGTTTTCTTTGTTTCAACTGCCCATGAAGAGTGTGGTCATGGATATTGTGGTAGCTGACGTCCCTCCCAAGTTTGGCATGCTGTTGTCAAGGTCTTGGATTAAAATACTTGGAGGAACATTACAAATGGATCTCACATATGCCACCATTCCGGTCTTTGGAGGGGAACACAGGAGGTTGTACAGAGAATCCCAACTAGCCTATATTGTCAGTGATGAAGCAAACCCCACTAACCACCCCATCTTTGCACTTGACACCGACTTAGGGTCTAGTTTGTTACAGATCACTGGAAATCCCGAGGTCCCTTTACAGATAAGAAAGATGCCTATTCTTAATCGACAGATACCTCCTCCAATCACCTATGTTTAGAAGATGTTCTTTGACGGAGCTTCCTCCAGTTTAGGTGCAGGCGCTGGAGTGATTTTCATATCGCCCTGTCAAGAGACCATATCCCTGTCATACAAGCTGGAATTTGAAACTACCAACAATGTGGCAGAATATGAAGCTCTTGTTTTGGGTATGAGGGCTGCAAAAGAAATCGGAATTGAAGAGGTGTCCGTGTTCAGAGATGCAGAATTGATAATCCAACAGGTCAGGAATGTTTATCAGGCCAAGCATCCTTGGCTCAGGAGTTACAGAAATGAGGTATGGGACCTGATTGATAATTTCTTCTCAGCTTTCAACATTACTTTTGTCCCAAGGGAAGAAAATACCTTGGCTGACTCCTTAGCCGTCTCGGCTAGTTTGTTCAAGGTCCCTCTGCCGCTGAAGATCCATGGTGAGGTCGAAATAAGATATAGACCATCCATCCCGGACAATGTAAAGCACTGGGAGGTATTCGAGGACGATCTTGAAATAAAAAATTTTCTTCAGACCGTCGATGAGTTTTTGGCATTGCACATTGATCAGGATCCTGACCCAGAGGGTGACCCTCACCCTGAGGTGTTTGCAAATAAAATTGCTAATCACCAAATTATTCAGCTACCTAGCAATCACATTCCAAGGGGACTAGTCCCTTTAGAAAGGATGTTTGACAAGAATGATGTGGCAGTAAAGGGTGATGTTTCAAATAAAGACGCTGATATAGCCGAATGCAACATTGGCACACATGAGCAACCTAAGTTTATCAAATTATCAAGCAATCTGACCAATGAACAGAGGGCGGAATATACTGAGTTATTAAAGGAGTTCACTGATGTGTTTTCATGGGCCTATGAAGACCTCAAGACTTATGACACATCTTTCATTGAGCACAAAATCCCACTGAAAGAGGAGGTTAAGCCATTCAGGCAGAAGCTGAGGCAGATAAATCCCATGTTGCTACCTATCATGGAGAAAGAGGTGAAGAAATTGCTAGATGCCCAAATCATCGTCCCCTTGAGATATTCTGAATGGGTGGCCAATTTGGTCCCAATAAGGAAGAAAAGTGGAGAAATCAGACTCTGTTTTGATTTCAGGAACCTGAACAGGAGCTCAAGGAAAGACAATTACCCCCTGCCCAAGATGGAGCACATACTGCAAAGGGTAACTGGTGCATCCAGGATATCCATGATCAATGGGTTTTCTGGCTATAATCAGATATTGGTCATGTCTGAAGACAGGGAAAAGACAACCTTCACCACCCCTTGGGACACATTCATGTATGCCAAAATGCCATTTGGACTTATGAATGTAGGAGCAACATTTCAGCAAGCCATGGATATAGCCTTCATTGGGGAGAAAGACCAGTTTGTAGTGATCTACCTAGATGACATCATAGTCTTCTCCAGGTCTGATAAAGAGCATTGCCATCACTTAAGGAAAGTTTTCTTGAAGTGTCGGAGGTTTGGTCTCTCCCTTAATCCCAAGAAATCCTTGTTTGCTATGATGGAGGGCAAGCTGTTAGGCCATATAGTATCAGCGGAAGGAGTGAGGATTGATCCTAGCAGGGTAGAGACAATTCAAACCCTTTCACTTCCTAGATCCAAGAAGGAAGTTCAGGCCTTTTTGGGGAAGATTAATTTCTTGAGGAGATTCATCTCAAATTTTGCTGAGTTGGTGAAGCACATCACAACCATGCTCAGAAAAGGAAATGAAGTGAAATGGACCACTGAGCCCAGGGAATCTTTTGTCCAAATAAAAAAGGCACTAACTGAGGCACCTGTGCTGATCAGTCCTGATTATTCCAAACCCTTCCAAGTTTTTTCCTTTGCCTCGTTCGATAGGGTAGCAGCGGTGTTATTGCAGAAAAATGAGAAAGGATGGAAGCAACCCATTGCCTTCGTCAGCAGGGCATTAAGAGATGCAAAGATCAGGTATGAAATCATGGAGAAGTAGGCCTATGCCCTAGTGAAAGCTCTCAAAGCTTTCAGAGTCTACGTCTTGCACTCAAAGGTAACCACATATGTTCCTTCGGCTTCTGTGAAGGACATCCTTGTGCAACCCGATATAGATGGGCGAAGAGGCAGATGGATCGCTAGAATCCTGGAATTTGATTTGGAGATAAAGCCCACCAAGTTGATAAAGGGGCAGGGTTTAGCCAAGCTACTGGCTGAATCCAATTGCGAAGTTTTCGGCGTTAGATTTATCAACGCCTGTTCATAAAATCTGCAAGCTGAGTCGTCCAATAAGAACTCTCAGGGTGCCTTGTCACTAGCGGCGTGCACCTGGTACACAGATATCTTGTACTTTCTACAAGAATTAAAGCCTCCTGATGGAATGGGAAAAAGAAAGGCGAGAGCTTTAAAACTAAGGGTGGTGAGATATTGCCTCATTTACCGAGCCTTGTACTGGAAAGACCCTCTAGGGGTATTTTTAAAATGCCTGGACCTGCAAGAAGCCCAGAAGGTCATGTCTGATTTCCACGACGGCCTTTGTTGGGGGCATCATTTCTGGAAGACCACAACTCATAAGATCCTCAGGGCTGGATATTACTGGCCTACTTTATTCGCTGATGTCTGCAGAGAAATCAGAGCTTGCATCAAATGCCAAAAGTTCTCAGGGAAGCAACAACTCAGATCACTTCCATTAAAGCCTATAGTAGCTTCGACACCTTTTTAGCAGTGGGGGTTGGACTTCATTGGAGAAATTCATCCTCCCTCAAGCGATCAACACAGATGGATCCTGATTGCGACAGAGTATTTCACCAAGTGGATAGAAGCTATCCCTACCAGGAGTACTTCTCACAAAGTAATTATCAGCTTCCTGGAGGATATCATAGCCAGATTTGGCTGTCCCAGCAAAATCATCACCGACAATGCCACCTCTTTCAGGTCTGAGCCTTTGGTCAAGTTCTATGAA
>ML798415.1:48385-60286 GCA_009831015.1 Picea engelmannii
AAATGTATGCGATCTATCAAACAAACCCTTAATTACTAATTCAAAGCAAAGTAAATCATTCACAATAAAACAAACCAAATCTTTTATGCCAATTCATAACTAATGAAATCGTATTGAATCAATTCAATCGAAACAGACTTTATTCTATTTATCAAACAAATATTTGATACTAATTCAACGCAAACACAGTCATTTATGTCAATTCAAAACTAACAAAATCATTTTTGAATCAATTCAAACAAAACAGAACTATATCAAACTAACTCAGAGCAAACACAATCGACTATGCTAATTCAGAACAAACCAAATCATTCAAAAATCAATGTTGAAATAACATACCTTGGCTTTAGGGATACGATTCGTTCAGGACAATTTCGAGTTAACAATGGTAGTGGCTGCCTCAACATTTTTGAACACGATAGAACCCGTGGTCTTTTTCCTTTTATCATTGGCTTGCAGTCTATCATTTTCCTTAGACAACACAGTCACCCGTTCCTCCAAGGATTTAATTCTGGATTGCAACAGAGGGACATCTGTGTAGTATCGTTCGAGCCAAGAGTTGCATTGAGTGCACTGTGGTTGATCAGGCTGAGGCATTACAGGTGAGGCATATTTTAAATTACCAGGGGTTCCACTATCAAACTTGATCCCAGGGAAGTTAGGGTCATCCTTCAGGCACGGTGGGAGGTTGGATACGTAGTCATAGGGTTCAATAGAACAGAGGCCGTGTGAGTATGGGTACTCCTCGGTCAGAAATCACTCAATGTCAGAGTCTGAATATTCACTCAAAATGATAGGCTTCTGGTCTGTGTTTTGTTTGGGCTTATTACGAGCGCACCTAGATACCCAACGTGCAACCTTATTTCCCTTGCTATTGACACCAGTATTACCCTTGCCCTTTTTCCTTGCAGGCTTCTTAACAGTCTTAGTATTGTCTTTCGAACATGGGTCGGGCATGGTGTCGGGTAGGTCGATGTTGGGGCAGGTTGAGGGTTCAACAGCGGGTAGGAGGGTAGGAGGTGGCACGACAGGCCCAACAAGGGTTTCAGTGACCACGGTCTTGTCCACTTGACCACATTCAAGAGTGGCAAAGCCAGTCCTCAATAGGAAAGCTTGCCAATAGTCACCACTTAGCCTCAAATTATGAACAATAATGATTTTGATCAAACAGTGATGGAAGAGGCTGGAGTCAGCCTTCTCCTGCTTAAATCGCTTAGCCATTTTATACATACTGCGTAGGAGGTAGTGAGGCATATTCAAAGGGAAATCTATGAAATTCATAAGCAGCCAGAGATGGTAAAGAAAAACTAAACCACATCGACCTTTGCAAGTCACGAATTGCTTAACAATGGCCAATAAATCATGCCACCTAGACTTAAGGGTAGTGACTGGAATACCTCTGTCACAACTGACAATTTTCCTCGATGTAAACAGGAGCGACCATGACACTTCATCCACCTTCGAATTCTTAAACCACCTCTGCCCTTTAGCTGGAAAAACCGTGGCTGAGCTGAGGAATTATTCATTCAATTCAAGTTGGATGTCTCCAACTTTGGTCCTACATCCATCGAATGTGAGGGAAAACTACTGAGTGACTGCGAGGTTGAAACCCTCAAATTTTTGGATGAAAACTAACCAGCCATTACTCTCCAGGTCCTCACGAGTGTTGTGAAATAACAACAACATTTGGACGCCATTAGGTTCTATGCACACTACATGTGCCATAGGAGAGAATACACAGTCAACAAGGTAAATGGTGAGGAGGTTAGACAGGCTAGGCACAGGACCAATTCCCACAGTTTTCTCAAAACAAGCAGAGGTAGCCTGAGGTGCAAGGCAGATGTTTAATGCCTATGCGTGAGAGGGTGGTGGAATGACTTGATACCATGCAAAACATTCATTTTGACATGTACAATCAATGACGCCTTGGTAATGCAAGCAAGGATTGTTGGTGGATCCATCCAAAATTGCAATTATAGTTGATTTACCGCCACCTACATCAGTCAAACAACTGCGCACTGCGCTGGGACATATTGGATATTATAGGAAATTAACAAAGGATATGCTCAGATTACTGTGCCAATGGAGAGGTTATTAAAGAAAGACTATTAGTTTGGTTGGACAAATGAATGCCAACAGAGCTTCGACACACTGAAACAAAAGATGATCACTGCGCCTATTCTAGTCTTTCCCAATTGGAGCAAGGAATTTCATGTGCATGTGGATGCATCTTCTATTGAATTAGGAGTAGTACTAGCACAACCTGGAGAAGGGGACATTGATCAGCCATTAGAATTTGCCAGCAGGAATCTCTCCATAGCTGAAATCAATTACACTACTACAGAGAGAGAGGGACTAGCCATGGTGTATGCATTGTAGAAATTTTGCCACTACTTGTTGGGAGGATACTTTAAGATGTTTACTGATCACTCCGTGCTGAAATACCTAGTCAACAAGACAGTGTTGGGGGGAAGAATATGCAGATGGCTTCTCCTATTTCAAGAATATGATTTTGAGATCATAGTTAAACCAGGAAGAATGAATAAGGGCCCAGACCACCTGTCGAGGTTGGAGCATGGTGAAGAACCTACTAGTATGGAGGACACTCTACCAGATGCACAACTTCTCACCATTAGAAAGAGTGATGACCACTTCGTTGACATAGTCTAGTTCCTGTCAACAGGAATAGCTCCAGCAGAATACACAATTCCGCAGAAGAAACAACTAGTGGTGCGTGTTGCAGATTTTTCACTAATAGCTGGCCAACTATATAAAATGGGACCTGGAAAGATCATAAGAATATGTGTGATGGAGGCAGAATGCCCTATGATCCTCGAAGAATCTCATGAAGGCATTGCAGGAGGACATTATGCAGGAAAAGCAACTGCGCAGAAGGTTCTACGAGCTGGCCTTTGGTGGCCTACGTGACACAGAGATGCTAAAGAATATACCAGAGCATGCGATGTATGCCAACGAGTTGGAAGAGATGATATGCCATTAGCACCGCAGATGACCCTACAAGCATTTGAAAAATGGGCCACTGACTTTGTGGGACCTATAAACCCACCAGGAAAGTGCACAGTAGTAAGATATATTATCACTGCGACATAATACTTGACCAGATGGGCTGAAGCAAGAGAAGTCAAGGACTGTAGCACAACTATAGCTGTGCATTTTATATTTTATGACATAATAACCAATTTTGGATGCCCTAAGGTCCTTATGAGTGATCAAGGTACATAATTCATTAATAATACAGTTGAAGCTCTGAATGAAGAATTTGCTGTCCACCATAAGAAGAGTACACCTTATCATCCACAAGAAAACATAACGGTTGAAGCATTCAACAAGATATTGGAGATAGCATTGACAAAGATTTGCAGTGTGAACAGGGACGACTGGAATTTAAGAGTACCACCAGTACTCTGGGCTTATAGAACCACTTGCAAAAAATTAACAACGCAAACTCCTTTCAAGTTGGTTTATGGTCTTGAAGTTGTTGTCCCAATGGAGTAATTGGTACCAAGCTTAAGGATTGCTGCATTTACAGACATGGATGATACTGATGCTATTCATGAGAGGCTAGCACAATTGGTTGAACTAGAAGAAGACAGATTCATTGCAGGCTTCCATCAACAAATTCAGAAGGAACGAGAAAAGGCCTATCATGACCGACACATCAAGAATAAGATATCCAGGCAAGGTGATTTAGTCCTGCTATATGACAGTATGTTTATAAAACACCCTGGGAAGTTCAAAACACATTGGCTTGGACCATATGAGATTGTCTATGTTATAGAAGGTGGAGCTGCGCAGCTGAAAACATTGAAAGGAGACTGGAAGAAAGGCTTGGTGAATGGGAGTCGACTGAAGTTGTACTATGACAACCAACTACCTCATAGCTCTCAGTAGAATCAAGAAGACAAGGGTCTAGGTACCAGGTGTAGTTGAAGCTGGGTACCAGACACAAAAAAGACAATCTGCACAAGGATGGAAAGGAGGCATAAAGCAAAAAGCAAGGGCTGCACTGCATAGTCGAAAGTCGAAGAAAAACAAGAGGATCATATCTCAAGTGCCTCGGGATGAGTCATAGGTGAGTGTTGGGGGCCTGTTGGCCCTGGGTTATGAAAGGAAGCGAAGAACGAGGAAGAAAATGGAAAAATCGATCTTCACGGGAGACACAGTGACTGTCATTGGGTCAAAGCGAGCAAAAGAACAAAAAATATGGAGCGAAGTGTGGAAAAGCAAGCTGTTGGATGAGGAGATCGAGGATGACAGATCAACAAGGGAGAGGGATTGAGGATGACTAAAAAAGTGGAAAAATCCACCATTGGATGCTTTGGAACACCGCACGAGAAGGAAGGAAAGACAGGTTGGTGAAGCTAAAAAAAAGAGGGTCAAGTTGACCCAGGGTTTTAGACACCTAGGGTTTTTGTATTTAGGGTTTTGGCACCTAGTTTTCGTCCTAAGGATGTCGATGAGGTATTGTAATGTATAAATAAAGGTCAAGAGGACCTGGGTCGGGTTGGTCATTGAGTATTGGTATGATATTGTTGTTGGTTTAGCTCTATTATTGTGTGAGAGATTATTGTATTAGGGAGAGAAGTGCTGAGAGAGAGAGCCTTCTGGTATTGTAAGATATTCAGCTGTGTGTGAAGATCAAGTCCTGCAGTTGGGTGCGCAGGAAGGGGAGAGAAAGAGAGAGAAGAAAAAAGATCTGCTAGCTGAGAGCGCAAACAAGAACTGTATGCTTTTCCTTAATAAATCATAAGCATAGTTCTGTGGATGTAACCCTAGAGAGAGGGTGAACCTCGTATACCTTGTGTTGTGGATGTGTGATTGATGCTTTGATCTCTGTTGCTGTTGTATTATTGGTTGCATTGTTGTGTTAGAACAGATCTATAGCTGTGAAGGAAAGATCTAGCTAGTTTAATGATTGATGCATGTTATGTTGTTGTTGTAATAAGAACCACTTGATATTCCCCTGGTTGTAGACATCTTTGTCCTGCAACCCCCTCATAGTTTCTTTGGGTGAGACTACATCTTCTTTGCAGGTGCTACCGAAAGGGATAGTAGCTAGGGCTTGTTGGTGCACTCTTGGAGTTGAACCCTGGGTCTGCCCCTGTTCTAACACTGTCTACAATAGGACACTGCTGTAAAAAAAAACAATTAGGCTTTGAATAACTCCAGAAAGAATCAAAATTGAACTATCTCATGAAAACAAAAGAACAAACCTTAATATTGCTTTCACCTTCTATTCTCCTCTTTTTCTTCCTTCTCATTTGGCTTTTATGCATTCCAAATACGTTGAAGTAGTTCAACTACTTTCTTTAGTTAACTTAGTTGAACTTAACTAATTTTAGTTTAGGAGAAATAATAATAATAATAATAATAATAATTAAGGGTCTTTATTTAATAATAACTAAGTAAGTGGGACCCCTTTTGACTCCCTTCTTTTATTCTTTTCAAAATAAAACACAATTAGATAATCATTTAAACACATTCCACCTTGTAGCTCCCATAAATACTTCCAAAATTTGAATATTAAATATAAAAAATAATTCAAATCATATCCATTTTTTTTTAAATAACCACATTATCCAAAAAATAGCTTGTTGTCCAAAACTTTATGTAGACCATTGTCTTCAACAACTCAAACATAAACACATAAATTAAAATCCATACTTGCAACTTTGAGATGCAATCTTTCTTCTATCACTATTGTCCCCTTTGGAATTTCCGAAAGTAGCTTTTGGTTGATTCGAACCTTGAGGCTTTATCTCACTTTATCTTGCACATGGGAGACATCAGTTTTAAGCCTTTTACTAGCATGAGAGGACTGAACATGTGTTTGAACATTAGGATTTACAGGTGGAGGTGGAGGTAATAACCAATTGGGCCAACAACGATGGTGAGAGACTGCTGGATTGACAATATCTTGCCATCTATCATTTGCAGGGACTTCTGGTTACAAGGACACATGAGGAGGCACATGAATACTGAGGATGTTTTTAGGCTAGAAGGGAGGTCTCTCTAGTCTAGGCTGTACTATTCCTTACCTAATCTAGTTGAAGAACCCAACTTGAAACAGTTGGTTCAAGTCCTGGGGGTCAACATAAAAATGAATAGAGAATCTATGCCTTCTTGGCCCTCTATTCTAGTTACCTCTTCCTCTATTATTTCTGCTATGGCTGCCCCTACTAAAGAAACTCATCCTGTATGCAACAATTCATTAGTACCTAGCCCTTAACAGACCATACATGACATTCTGCTCGCATGAAACAAAGTTTGGCTCAGAAATTGACATGAGACCCATGCAAATCAATCCATAATAAATTATTTAATAATTGCCAAGTGAGCAGGGGGTGGATAGGGTTCATGGGACATCTGGAAGGATTGTAATGAGAAAAAAAGTGGTAGCATGACAAGGGAAAAATACACGAGTACTTCTCAATAGTTCATTAAAAAATTTAACTGTGCAATCAATACCAAAAATATCAGTTTCAACCTATTTCTGTGTCATATCTTTTGTCACTATTATACATAGTTTTTAATTTATTTTATAGATCAAGGCGTGCAAAAATGAAATTGGGATTATGAGGGGGGTATAATGAGAGAAAAAGAGATAGTATGAGAGGGAATAAAATATGGATACTGTTCATAAAAAAATAAATCAAATTAAACAAAAACCATAACTCTGTTCAGACCCCACAATCCAATAAGAATTCACTTTTAAACCAAACCATTTAACAGTCACTTCTTTACAGAATGCTTTCTGACTTCAAACAAAAAAATTCATTAGTGGCATGCTTATAGGAAGAGTGTGCTTGCCATTGATGGCAAGAACAACAACGAACCAAACCTCGAGAGAGAAAAAGATGAGAAAGCTCAGAAGAGATAGCGATTTCCGGAAGTGCAGATGAGGTCCAAGAGATAGACTCACAGGAGGAGAAAAGGTCAAGACCCGTGAACACTTAGAAAACCTTCTAAGTCAGAGAGATCAAAAGATCAGGAGGAAGAGTGACAGTGGCTGTTGGATCACTGATACAGAGGACCAACAACCATCAGATTGATTTAAGTGGAAGGAAAGGATAAGAAAGGGCTGAGATCTGAGATCTCGATCACCCAAATTTCTGTCAGCCGTCAAATCATTCTAAAGTGGAAGGACAAGATAAGTTAGAAGAAGGGCACACTAATCTCAGCGGTCGATAATTGGGCACTCAGATCTACGGTCGACAGGGCATATCGGATGCCCTTGACCTTTCTGCCTTTAATCGTGGGGGGGGGGGTGGTCTGAGTTGGTGGTATTTACCATGTGGGACCCTCATACGTGTCACCTTCTTGTCAAATTAGACCCACCTTTCTCATTACCACTTACTGCTTAACCCCCCCTCTGAGTAAACCACCAAACCCCTCACACATACCACGTCCACGTTTCGACATCACACTCCACTACCCGTTACACGTCACACTCCACTACCCGTTACACGTCACACTCCACTACCGCGTTTTGCCTCCACACTCCACTACATCGCCTACACATCTCACCCACGTCAGCAGACCACCTCAACAAGGACATGTGGAAGACCACGTCAGCAAGTACACATGGCATAATTAGATGATGACAAGTGTCAAGAGGAAATTGGCTCGTGCCATGTCAATAAGTGACGTAAGCAAGCTATGTCACTACGAGAGATTTACTTTGGGCGTTTATTCACCAAAAAATGTCAAAAGTCCCAAAGGATGAAGGTTTGAAGTCGCTCTCAGCCATCCGATCTGAAGATCACTTCGGGTGCATTCTCAACTATTGATCTAGTTCAGTGGAAGAACAGTGTAAGTGGAAGTGTTAACCGACAACACTGCCTATGACTTATTTAGCAGGTGACCACTCCAGAGGAGAATGAATTAGCGATTGGCCTAAAGTCCTGAAGTCGTGAAAACCAAAGACCCAAAGAAGACCTTGTCCGTTGATCGCTAGGAGGGTTATGTGTCAAAAGATCATGCATTCAGGTGAAATGATTGCGGGAGAAACGAGTGCATAGGAGTTGAAACTCTCGAAGCCCGAAGTGCTAAAGTCACTCATGATCGTTGATCATGTAGGAGGGTACATGTCAATAGATCGTTGACTATGGGTGAAATCATTCATGAAAAAGCGAAGCACCGAAGAGACAAAAAGGATGAAGTCCCAGAGCAAAGGATAGTCGTTGGATTAAAGAGGACAAATGTCAATAGATCTTCCATTTCAGAATATATCTTGTCAAAAGAAACAAGAAGTTGAGATTTGAAATCTCCGAAGTCCGGAGACCTGAAGAAGATCTCAACCGTTGATCCAAGAGGGACACGCATCAGTGGATTGTCAACTCCGAAAGATTGACATATGGAGGAAAGCAAGGTTTGAGATTTGAAACTCCCAAATCCTAGATCACGAAATAAATCACACCCGTTAATTTAGGAAGGTTAGATCTGATCCGTAGATGGTGAAAGAACAAATCTACTGTCAAGATCATGAGATCGGTGGTCCCATCGCATTGCGGGGATTAAATATGCATGAACTTTAAAAAGTTGAAGGCAGGCTGCAATCGAAACCACGGTTATTGAGAAAGGACACATGGAGGCTCGAGGTAAATTGCGGGGAAAAAGTAGCTTGATTCAAACCACCTTTGGATGCGCCCGCAATTTCTTGGTCACATGAGATCATCGCCCAAGGTCATATCGAGAAATGGAGCTAGCGCTCACTAGAATGAGATCGAGAAGCGCCTTTTGAATAGTCATTTGGTCATCGCCGATGGTCACGTGAAGGAAGGAGCTTAGAAGCCAAAGAAGCCAAAAATGACTGACAGTAACTACCAGAGAAGATGAAGAGTTGCAACTGCCAGAGAAGCCAAATAATATCAAGATAACATCCACTAATGATGAACATGTTCAGGATAACTTCCAGAGAAGCCAAATAATCTTGGGATAATGACCACTGATGATGAATCGATTCATAATAATCGCCAGAGAAGATGAAGAGTTCAAATGATGATCATCCATAGAAATTGGGTGAGTAAGACATGCAGAATCGAGAAGATGTTGTGATTTTTCGATAGTTATGCATGTGGGTAGGAAGAGAGGTAGTAGTAGTACCTGAAGTGGAGATCAGAGGCACAATGTATAGCATGAAAAGGCAACACATAGCATAAAATGAAAAAGAGAAGCTGAACAATGGGGTGTCATGTACAGGAAGAAAAAGAACAGAGAGCATAGAAGCAGAAAGATGCAGAAGCAGAACAAAGGATAGAGGATGAAGAAGGCAGAGGAGACTTGGAGATGTAACAGACAATATCAGAGACAGAGAAAGTAAGTAATTTTTTTGCAAGATTCAATCAGGGTGGTAGGGTGGTTCTAGGGAGGATTTTAGTCCTCTAAATTCTAGTTGGTGCTAGAGAAACCTGGGAGTTGGTGCTTCCATCTAGTTGGTTCTAGAGAAACCTGGGAGTTGGTGTTTCCATCTAGTTGGTGCTAGAGAAACCTGGGAGTTTGTGCTTCCATCTAGTTGGTGCTCTCTGCAAGTTATAGCTTGCTATCAGAGGTTGTAACCTCATATTTGAGTTGGATCTCAAAGACTGTGATGTACATGAAAGTTGGAGCTTGATTGACATCCTAAGAAGAAGAGGTTTTCACCCTTCATGGGTTTCCTCAGGAATATCGGTGTCTCTATGTATTCTGTGTGATTGATCATTGTATATCTATGCATGTTAAGTTATCAACAAAACATCAAATAATAATCTAGAAAGAATAAAAAAAAAACAAGAAAAGTTTCAAGCTTATATATATAACTGATTCACCCCCCCCTCTCAGTTATATTTCCAACATTCATATGTCTAGAATACTCAATCATAACAAAATTTTCATCCATAAAACTTATACAATAGTCATAATAACATCATTGCCATTTTATAATAACATTATAACCCTTTGAGCCATGGTCTTTCATATTCCAATGCTAAGCCTCTTTTCCTTTTAAAACCAGTAGAAGACGCACAATGATCTTCAACCATTTATAACCAATTCTTGTTCTTTAAAATCAAATAAGAATACACATGGTATTAACCATTATTTACAACTGTTTGTCTTAATCAATTGGGAGTTAAAACTAATAATCGGCCCTGAATCCAATCACACACAGGTATTCTTAAAAAATGATCAACATAAGTATTGATTCAAAATAACATTCAACCAATAACATGCAAATCTGAGCCTAAGTTTCTCATAGATTAAACATGTACATACTTCTTCTAAAAGAAATACCCAACGAGAGACAGAGCCAAATCGTGCCCGAGGAGAAACAAAACCAAGTCGTGCCCAATAGAAATAGAACCAAGTCGTGCCCAATAGACCAAGCACAACCATGTGTCTCTTTTACTCTTGATAGGATTGAAACGAGACCATATCGTGTTTAGGGTTTAACCCAACAAATGGAACTAAGAAAAAATAGGTTCCTTTTGAATAATTATTCAGAGACACAAACAACTCATGCCTTTTAAAAATTTAGCATAGAGAAGCAACAACAGATGTTTCAATCAAGGGATAGTCTTTGAAGACACAAACAACTTGTGCCCCCTTTTTTTTTTAATTTCACCACAGACACATAACCTTTAACCAAAATTTTGACAGTGAGGGTTACCAAAACATAACAATCAACCACCTCCAATGGAGAGCGAGAGAATCGAACTCTTAAACACATGTTGAAGAGAATACCCAAGCACAACCTATGGCCAACCAAACATATATACAAGCTTCCATTTAAAGTTCTGGGTGATACCAAACCCGACTATGCAATGCTTCCAACAACAACGATAATGAGGGAAACACCATGATACATAACAGCTCGAGGCTCAGCCAAGACATGGCAAGAAACACTCCCACTCTTAAACAATTCACATTTCAACCCAGTGAAATGAAACATATCAACCATAGAGACAAAATGGAGTGGCAAAAATTAACAACAAGACTAGTTGTAAAACCATTGCGCCAAAGCTTAGAGCTTGCTAAACCAAAATCATAAGTTTCCACAAAAACCCCAAGTTGACCGAACATGCTTTTCTGTGATTTAACCAATATACACATGCACAGATTACACACAACAAAGAATATCCATTCATCTTCTTTAAAAAGCCAACAGTCTAGAGTATTTACAGAAGAAACCATAAGCACACCACTGATACATAGTCAAAAATATTTAGAAAAACACATATCTCAAGCAATTCTGAGCCAAAATCGATTTGTAACATAGAGGAACCATACCTGGAAAATATTGCTCAAGGGGAAGAGTTAGATTGTTTCTTTCTTTCAAAATAAAAAATTGTGGAGCATCAACAACCACCAGAGCCAGAAAACCAAATGCAACTATGGCTAGGGTGACGGGTTCAAGGGTTGTTTGAGTGACATGCAGTAAATGCATGTTGCTTCCTTCCCCAACCACATTCAATTCAATGTATAAGACAACCAATCCACCATAACATTAACCATTAATTCAACCAAATATCCCAATGCCATATACCATTTTCATAGTGCGCCAACCAAGTTGTTTTAAAAACAACCATGTGCTATAACATTATCACATATGCCTCACACATAACTTTTAATCAAAGCGCATAAGTCTAGCAACAAGGGTCTATACACCCTTCTTTTGTCACAATTACATGTAACCTTAGGGCTTGTACATAGTCCTTTTATTTGAAAAATCTACCATATCATCCTTTATCAAGATCATAATAAAACAATTAACCCATGTTTAATTGCAATGTCAAACAAAACTGATAATAATCTATTTATCCATAGTACAACCATAATTTGCGAGTGACCATCAAAACCATCTAGCCATGCAACAATTAACCAACCATCTTATGTCATCATAAC
>ML798415.1:73578-85379 GCA_009831015.1 Picea engelmannii
TCTATCACTAGAAGAGTACACCATATCATCCTCAGGAAAATGGGACAATATAAGCTTTCAACAAGATTTTGGAGAATTCCTTAACAAAGATTTGTAATGTGAACAAAGATGATTGGGATTTAAAAATACCAGTAGTATTATGGGCATACATGACCACATGTAAGAAGTTGATGGGACATACACCATTCAGACTGGTTTATGGACAAGAAACAGTGGTACCATTAGAATTTTTGGTACCCAATTTGCGCATAGCAACAATTACAAATATGAAAACTAGAGGCGCAATACAAGAGAGGTTAAGTCAACTAATGGAATTGGAAGAAGACAAGATTATGGAAGGATTCCACCAAGGGGTACAGAAGGCAAGGGACAAAGCCTGACATGAAAGACACATAAAGAAGAAGAGATTTAAAGAGGGATATCTAGTTCTCCTCTATGAAAACAAATTTTTGCAACATCTTGGTAAGTTCAGAATGCATTGGCTAGGGCCATATGAAGTGAAGTATGCCACAGATGGAGGATCTGTGCAACTAAAGGACTTGACATGAACAAAACTGTAAGGAATGGTGAATGGTAGTCGACTAAAACTGTACAGGGACAATCGATCTACTAACTCTTAGTAGTTGCAATGCAATAAGGAAGCCACATGTATAGTGTACTATAGTAAAAATTAGGAAATAAAACTTATGAAAAGACATAAAAAGTAGAAAAAGAAGAAAAAGGAAGATAAACAACAAAAAACTAAGAAAAACAAAAAAAGAGGAGGAAGTTGGTTGAATGGCAGAAAATGGGAAAATGTCATGTGCAATAGAGAGTGAAACCAACATGAAAAGAAGTAGAAGTTACCACACACAATATATAATAGATGGAAGGAAAACATAGTGCACCGAGGACAAACCAAAACATAAATTTGCAGCGCATTGGAAATTTGTAGAACACCGAAAAATGAGCCAACGGTTGGAAAAGCAGAAATCGATCATTGGGAAAAAAGGCGCGAACCGAGAATTTATGAAATTTAACAAAGCATGCCCAAAATTTTTTAGAACATTTATGACACAAAAGTAAGTGTCCTCGAAAATATTCATGGCATTTATGATACCCCTTATATAACCAAGAACTGGGTCAAACAACCCTCATTGTGAGTTTGAGCGTATGCAGAGCTAAGGAGCATGAAGACGAGTGATGAGCATGTGATTGATGACATTCAAAGGCCTATTTCAATATCAAGAGAAATAATTACACAAAATGTCACCACCAAAGGTCGATGCACTTGGCCAAGCGACAAGAAAAACACTAAGCAACCACAGGTCGCTGTAGGAACCCATAGAGGAAGAACAGGTCTATACACAACCGAAGGGAATCGTCAATGTCGACATTATTACTTCACCACAGGCCAAACCGATGAGAAACACATTGGTAGAGGAGGTGGGGTAGGCTCCAACGACGGTAGGGATGGAAATTGACTCACAGGGCAGTGCGGGGGAACAAAACCCATCCATGACAGGAAACCCACAACAACCATCCAAGGCCGAAATAGTCCACCATACAAATGGCATCGACAGTGAAAGAACATATTCCAATGGGCCAAGGTCACAAACCATGGTAGGGTCTACACATTACGATGAAGTGAAAATCGAAGACCTAATAGGAGAACCAGAGTCATGCACTGAAGAAGGAGAACCAAAGGCTAGGTCATCGAGTGCGCCAAAAAAGGGGAAATGGAAACAACCCATTCAAAGATCCCCACACAAGAAAACCAAGGTATCTATAGTCTTACCACACATTACATAGGGGGTGCAAGCTGCACCAAGATTGCTGGGATTTGTCAAGAAATTGAGATATGCAGACCATAATGTGTCTGACACTAGCAATTTCCTAGAATGTGCACAACAAGTTTAAATGGAAAGCCTAGGCATAAGGCCACTAGGAGATCCAGTATTGCAACCCAAACAATGGATAGCAGGATTTGTTAACACATGGATACTCCACTTGCTCGAGATTCCCCACTTTTGTAGGGGGAAATACGTCAATAACTACCTCAAACAGTTGCTCACAATTCTCCATGGAGGTTTCTTATGGATGGATAGGCTGGTGTCCATCAATGTGGAGGTAATTGTGTTTATCATAGGACTACCATAAAATGGTTAGAATCCTGTGCAACACCTGGACAAAAAAACGAAGGAGAAGGCGCTCATGGAGGAGATGAAAAATGATTACATGATAGAGCCAGGGTTGCGTGAGATAATCATCAAACAGATCAACGATAAATCCACCAAGATGGAAAAAAAGATGATGGTCTACAAAATCCTTTGAAAATGTCGCAAGGAGGAGGTCCCCACATGAGTTGTAGAAGCAACAACACAGTGCACAAACAACACCATGCTAAGATGCCCCCCCTATTTGTTGAATTTGTTCCTAGAAAACTCCAAGGATGCGCAGGACTTAGGGATCGAGTTCCACTATTCATGGCTGATAGTGTTGATGAGATGGAAAGAGCCTACATATTATCACTTGTGTGACAGAGTGGGACAATGTCGCGCAATATGATACAAATCCTTGGGGATCACTTTAGATTCGAAATAGAGAAGTGGCAATGCTAGCACCTTTTCCAAGTATCTAAGTGACATGAAGGAAAATATAGCCAATAATTGATGAATAACTCCTGAGGTGGTCATGCAATACCATAGGATAGCCAAATTCAATGATATACGACACAATATGTGGCTCGAGGTGTGCAGGGATCCAGATAAGGAATGAATGCAACTTCGATACTACATCAGCGGAAGAAATAGATTGGGCTATCAAGGACTAGGTGGATGATTAGAAATTCCTAGATATAAGTAAGGAAATAACTAAGGGAAAGGGAATTGTAGCCGACGTGTCTCACAAATCTGCAGGAGGAACTGCAGTGGAAAAGAAACCATCATAGACAAATAAGCTAGATCTAAAACCAGGGACACAAAATAAGGATAACGTGTGAAATACCAGTGGACAGGCAGGGAAGAAGGACAATGACCCTTCATAGGAAGAACAAGAAGAGGGGGACAAAACTAGACAAGGAACCCCAACAATGACGGTCCAAACAGACGCAAGAACATAAAAAAGGCCAGTAATACAAACAGATGGGCCGTGCAAGAAGGCCAAGGACCATAAGGACATCCTAGAATGCACAATTATCATGGTGATGCAAAGTTGGTGGCAGAAAGGGTTCTAGACCGAGCAACTGAATAATATGAGGAAGCTGAGAACCAATGAGAAATAATAATGCAACAATTGATGAAAATTAAACAAGTCTCAGAATGGATACAAGGATCCCAAACATGGGATCACAGATAAGTACCAACACAATGATCGACAAAGGAAAGGGATAGAACTCCATGGGGAGTTGAAGACACAATACAAATCTTAGTGTAGGGAAGTCCAACCTTCCACCTTACAATAATGATGCTACAACTAGAGGAAGAACTGGCATAGACACCACTTAAGGAAGTGGCACAAGTAGAGTTGGTGTTAGTAAAGATACTAAGGAAAGCACTGTATGGGTTACAAATCGGTGTTGCGCAAGAGATATAGTCACGGGCCAGGGTGGATGCGATAGACATAGCAATCACCAAAGATGAGAATGAAGCACTACATTCGGTACTAGAGTAGGTCAATATGGAGACACAAAAGGAGAAGCAACACACTGATAACCTAGAAAAGAAGCTACAGGAAGTCTTCAAGAAAATTCCATACAAGTCACAAGCAATGGATAGAAGTAGAGAAGAAGAGATACAGATCATTGCATAGATGATCAGGGGGTATAGGCAGAAGATAGAGGAGCTAAAGGAAAAAATTACCCCGATGAATACTCCTGA
Organism: Picea engelmannii; assembly: GCA_009831015.1. Classification (NCBI taxonomy): domain Eukaryota; kingdom Viridiplantae; phylum Streptophyta; class Pinopsida; order Pinales; family Pinaceae; genus Picea; species Picea engelmannii. The sequence continues at coordinate 77,436 of ML798415.1, forward strand.
ATTCACAGTCGAAAGAGAATAGCAGACAACTCTGCAAATAGAGATGATCTAAAGAGAAACCAAGGAAGTAGCAAAACTCTTTGAGAAGACTGTGTAGATCTAAGCTAGTCTTGAGGAAGACAAGAAGGTCCAATAGTTGTATCAAAAAGAGGAGAAGGTCAACACTGCAATGCAAGATTTGAAGCTACGATAGAAGTCCATGAGCATCACTGAAATATTGAAAGGGATGCAGGAGATGAAGAACATGCAAATGGAACTCAAAACTACGCAGAAAAATAAGCAAGCTAAGTAGGCCCAATTGGAACCACTCCAGGAGCAAGCAACGCAAATAATTTCTGATCTGGAGGAGTAAAAGACAAGGATGGAACAGGTCCATGTAGAGAGAATAGAGTCTTTGAAGGAACATATTACACTGAAAATGGTAGAGGATCTCACAGAGAAAGCTGTGTGAGAGAAAGCTAAATGGGAGGAACTAGAAGGGAAGTTCCATAAATTGGAGAAGGCTGTTCAAGGAGTGCACAATGCCTGAGTGGCTCAGGATGAGCCACATGTCAATGTTGGGGGCCTATTGGCATAGGCCTATTTTGGGAGAAGAAAGTCTATTTTGGGAAAAGAAAGTCTATTTTGGTTGCAGGCCTATTTTTGGAGAGAAAGGTCTATTTTTGGAGCGAGCACCATAGGTGGTAGAAAAGCAACATGAAGAAAAAGAAGGAAAAACAACATGCAGAAGGAGGAAAAGAAACATGGCACGCATGCATAAATACCTATCCATGTTAAGGTTAGGGTTTTGGACATGAATCTAATGTCTATAAGCCAGTCGAATAGTATAAGTAAAACCTAGGAAGTCTAGTATAGGTTGGTCAATTGTTGAGTAGTTTATTGTTATGTTAGTCTATCCCTTGATCTTAGCGTCTAAGCTCTTGGTGAAAGAGACAAAAAAATGCTTCCTTCTTCCACAATATACTGTTAGGAAAAATAGAGCTATCTATATTGAATTAAGAAAAAAAATACTTGAATACAATAAGAAACATAGGCATGAGGGGAATAGGCCAAGTTATATTATAAGGACAGCAATAAAGCACTTACAAATTTGGTTTTGATGCTGTAATAGCTCCTCTAAGATCTCCTTTCCAATCCTTTGAATGTCACAAGACCAACAATATGACACTCTAAAGTTATTCCCCCTTTTACCTAGGAACGACCTTCATTATATAGGAGTTGAGGCATAACAACCATAGTATAATTTGAGGAGAGGATAAGATCGAATTTGGAATTGGTTGAATAGACAGGATTGACCTTGCCTTGGATATATGGTAGCTTGAACCAACCCCTAACCAATTGAAACCTCCCAGAAGAAACCTCTTAAAATAAGGTATGATGGTTATAACCACTTCATCTCCCCCCTATAATTGAGCACAGGGCGATAGTATCGCTCCCCTAAAGCTAAGCAAGGAGAAATGACAATGGTTCATCCTCCTTTGCATATGGGCAAGGGAGCGATGATATTAAAAAAGGGCCAATAAATTAAGGTGAAAGAAAGTATTTCGACCTTCAGATGATATATTTCTCCCCCAACATGCCTAGGGATGATGACAAATATTCCCACATGGTGATGAAATTGTGATAATTAAGTGCGACACTTGGTAGTGTGACTAATAGATGTGTAATAGATGCCCCCTAAAGTGTGAGTTCAGAAGAAAAGTTGAGGCCCAAAACACTTTGTAAAAATATTTATGTAAGGGTGATGAAATATGAGAGTCAGGCTGAAGCTACAAGCAAACATTAAACAATATATACGTATTATCCCCGAGGTAGGCATACCCATGCTCGGAATAAACTGACTCAAAGCATGGATACTGAACAATACATTATAGATCCATGAAAGTACTGAATAAGTATATGGCCACCAAATATACAATGTGGATCCATACCTCCATGACACGATCAGGTCGTAGCCATAAAATAATACACAATGGAGCTACGATATGACAAAAACATAACCACAAACCAATACAAATTGGATATATGTGACAACATTTATATCAGTGAGATCGCCAACATGATGGCCATACTGAAATATTCTAAGTACTCAAATAATCTCCATCACAACCTGGGTGAGGCATGTAACAGAGGTGGGTGCTTGAAGGGTTCCCAGGTTCTTCATATTAATCCCAAAATGGTATGATTTTAGCCACATGAATAGATGTACTGATTTTGAACATGGTAGAAACCACTTGATTACCGATCATTGATGTATACCGTTAACAAGTGCGAGGGAAATCAACAATGATGAGAATGACTCCCAAGGTACCCTAGTACATTCCATCAAATGTGAATAAATGAGATGAAGTTGAAAAATCATGGAATCATTCGATCAAAGGACTTTCATGTAAACCTATTTTCAAAAGAGAGGAGACCTTCCATTGGGGCATGCGGGTTCTAAGGTACTAACTAGTTTCTAAGTCTAATTCCTAGATAATGTGTTGAAGTCAATGGTAACATACTCATCGAAGGAGGTCCATTATGTGTCCCCCATCATTGACATAAAACTGAAACATGAAAGTGATGTAATATAATAGATCAAATGAGAAAAAACTGATACACGGATGAAGGTTGGTAATATTGTAGAGTGGTTGATTTGGGATGAAACTTACCTTGAACATTGTGATACATGAAAAATGACCTAGAAACTTTGAATCGATGAGATATAGACCAAAACATAGTGTGATGATAATTGGGTCACTCTTTGGGTTGGTCGAAGGAGTATATTGACTAATAGGATTAGTATGACTTAGAGACAAGCAAATTAACCAACTGTAAGACAAGACGCATACAAGTGCCATGTTCAAGGGCGACAACAAACAAATACCATAATGCTTTCCAAAAAACTAACCCACTTCCCTCAAATATTCCCCCACCATGAATGATGAATACCTCTTTGTTTTTTCACAAGCTTGCAGAGGATAACAAATGCTTGATACATATAATCTTCGATGAGTCCCTCATCACACGTTTAACAAACCTAAAGAAGGAGGGGTTCAATCCTATATGGGTCCTTCATTGTATAATTTTACGAGCCCATAGAAGATAAACTCATTGGTCTTTTCATGTTTAAAGAGTTTGAAAAAAACTTAAATGAGACTCTAAGGGTGTTTTTTTTCGTAAATTTAGTCCCCCGAGCTCGAAAAAGTATAAAATAATACAAGGGAGAACTCTTCTAGCCAAGGTTGACTAGAGTATTCCTTTTTCATAATTAGTCCATCCGGTTTGAAAAGGGTTAAAATTACACCAAATATACATCCTTTCAAATCCTTTTAACTAGTGTGAAAGGAAATAATCTTGCTTGACAACCTTTTCATGTTTAGAGAGTCTGAAAAGAGCTTAAAGGAGACTCCAAAGATTTCCTTTTTTGTATAGTTTTTATGGGCCCAAAAAGTGATAAAAGTGTACTCGGTAACTTATTCTCATGTATTTACAAGCATGAGAGTGAACAAATACTAATATTTTATAGAGAGAATGAGTGGCGTGCAACTAAGTTCCAATGGGAAGAACTACTCCTAAGCAATGATTGCGATAGGGTGTAGCAAGTAGGCATGGAAAGCGAGGACCACTCAGAGTAGCATGTCTTTCTAGAGGGTAATTGCAAAATGGGAGCAACATGATGCAAATGGCTAGCATCAAATGTAATTGCAATGGACATAAGCAAGTGAGACGACAAATAACAACAAATAAGTAGCAAGCACAACCATTAATCAGAAAATAAGATGTCTTCTTCATTTTTTAACGAGCTTGAAACAGATAATGAACTATGCTTGAAGTGTGTGCTTCATTTTTTAATGATATTGAATAGAGATGCCTTTTATGTATTCTCATAACTCTTCTCATGAAAAAAGGGACAATGAAGAAGTAGAAAGACAAACTATGAGAGACACATGAGTAAGAGTAGGTGTCCAGTTCGAATGCCCATTCATGGATGACCCGACGCTTTATCTTATATATTATATTATTGTGTGCCCCTCTCAATGTAAAGCATCAAAACCCCCAACGAGTGAACACTCCTACCCTATCTTATTAGCACAGCAGACATATCATCTAAGAAAACATGAGTAGATAAGCAGGTGGAGCAACCTACTCCATTCAACTATTGTTTGTGGTCTATATACATACGTCATATTCCAGGAAGTCTCTAGTTCAATCTTAACTTTGATTGCCGCATATCGGGCCAACTAAACCCCCACCCGCACCCTGAATTTGATATAATGATACACCAGTGCAATGTAAATTTCTAATAACTAGGGGTGGGCTTTGCACTTGGTGAACTCTCATCGAGGAACTTGTTTGCAAAACACACTTAGGAAATAAACCTAGTTGCAACATATCACACTTAGTTAATCAAACCAGTTGCAGTAGCACCAGAGACTTACTTGAACACAATGAAGGTAAATAATCACTTATTGATTTGGTTGATTTATTCATTGATGCAAGTTATCCACTGCTACGTTGAACAACAAATATATATCCATACCCAATAGAAAAGGTGGATACTGTATCTTATCTTTAATTGCTTTACCTAAGAAACTGGTAACAAATATTTATTTCTAAGTAATGATACAATTCTTATGATACAATGGATGATTGTTTTCTTAGGATACGATGCCAAAGATCATAATCTCTATCTATATCACGAGCATCATAATATCTCTTTCGAGGAATTCTAGGATGTACCAAAACTTGAAATACACTATTGACGTACAAAATATCAGAAAAAGCTCCATCACGATCATGAAAAGCATAAACTGTATCTCTATCTGGAAATGAAGCTACTCGATCAAGGAATGCTTCATATGCACCTGTACTTTCACCTAAATCTTACTCTATCATAGATAGTCATGCTTACTATGAGACAACTGGTACTACTTCTAGATATTCCTTTGATACCTGCTTAAATGCTGCTAGTTATAGCTTTAATGATACTGGTGCTATTGGTTCTACTACTGGATATGGGTATGGATCTATAAATGGAAGGTATGACCCTGTAAGGTATGTCACTTATGCTTCTCTAACTACACATGTTGCTGGTCGAGGTAGTGGTGGATAAGATCCATCGACTGCTTCTTTTACTGAGTCAACTGGTACCCTCGCTAATGGTGGTTATGAATAAATATTATCTAGTACTGCCTCTCAAACCGCTTCTTATGATTTTGGGTCAACTGATGGTTCTTAAACTGATGGATCGACTGATGATATTGGGTCTGGATATTTATCTAGAACTAGATATGTATTTTCACTTTTATAAATGGGTGGCTAGGTAGGATTATGGGTCATCAACCTAAATTGATTCTTTGACAAGATAAACTGCTCCTTCCTTTGCTATTGGTGTTGCTTTTGTTTAGTAAAATTCAATTGGGACTGGTGCTGATCAAAGTAGAGTATCAAGATCTATATATATGGATTAAATCACATTAATATTTCACTCAATATCATTATATAAATAGGAACATAGGAGGGTGTAAAGACCCCAATTTTGAACTACTTAGTAAACTAGTTTAAAAGATGGAACTTAAATAGGTTCAACAACTGCGGGTGCTAAATTAATGACTTAATAAATCTAAAAAATTCCTTGCCCAATGAGGACAAGTGGATTTGCACCTTATTAAATGGGTTGTAAAACTCTCCCTATCACTGTAGGAGGAAAAGCACACCAACCCTTATGGATGAAAGGTCCTAGTTAGAAATAACAAATGAATTATATCACCATTTCAGGAGGTTATATGAGAGATTCATTATATGCATTTGCAAACTAGTGTTATATGAAATAATTTATTTATAACTTCAACTTATTGCTAATAATGAATGAGATATTATCCTAACCCATATCTTAAGGATACTTCACAACTCCCTAAAAAAAGGATGATTTAATACAACTTCCCTATGACCTGATAACCCACAACTACAACCACAACAACAACTAAAGAGCTAAGGGGAATCCATCCTTCCTAATAGCCTCAATTCCCTCCTAATTACCAAGGCTCCCCTCTACCAACAACTAATTCTCTCTAACCCTCCTAATTCCCACAAACAACTTTCCCATATGCTCTTTGTTTTAGTTTGAGGTTCCAATAGTATGAGGTTATAATAGTTATTATAGCGTGGGCTTAGCTCTAATATAATATACATTTTTAGTAGACATCACATGTAATTAGAATAATTATGTTATCCTTAAAGAGGAAATATATCTCACCCTAGTAAGTGGGGTGATGATGCGCAAGTAGGATCGATGAAAGGGAGAGGAAGTATCTCACCTGAAGGGTCAACCAATCTTTCAAGATTTACAACTAGGCCCAATCTCCAGAGGACACACACCTACCTTGGGAGTGCCTCTCCTTCCATTACCAATATCCTTAGTGGGGTTCTCGCAATACTTGGGTGCACTTTAGGGTGCCAAAGTACATCAGGGGCAGGTAGATGCATTGTGTTCCACCTTCGAAAGGGTAAGTTCCCAAAATTGACCGTATAATAAGTTGTCGATGGGTGAGCACCCGTAGGGTGGGTTGGTTGATAAAAAATAACGTATATAATAAACAAATATTTCTTTTGTTACACCTTCTTTTTTTTAGGAGGTAGGTATGGAGCATTCAGAGTGAGATGTCATGGAGGATTATTCTTTTATTGCAACCAATGAGGATGACGTAGAGTGCAGATACTAGGTTGGTAGATTCTCTTATACATAGAGAGTTGACCCAAATGTTACTCTTGTATCAATATTCTCTCGAATAGAGGAAGTTGCTTCATTTGTTGAGTTACATGAGATGGATTCCCATGACAATACTTTGATTGATCACATTGTTGCATCTAGTGGGAGTATTGAGGAATACATGGACAATGATGGATTCTCTCTGATAGAGGGAGTATACAAGGATTTTACTTCTACTTCAGGTGTCTCTCAGAGGGAGGGAATTAGTCATGATGAGTAAATTACTTTATTTACAAAGGTACATGAGAGGGATTCTCATGATTATGGATTGTCGAAGGCACAATGGATTATTTGGATCTCTTATACAAAGCGAGGTTCTCATGATGATTGAAACTATGCTCGGGGTTGGTTTCATTTTTTAACAAGCTTGAAACATAAAATGAACTATGCTCGGAATGATACCCATTGACGAGTTTCTTCCCAATGAGATGTACAAAGGTTGGTAATTTGAATGATACCCATTGGTAGTGTTTTTCCCAACATGATGTCTAGAGGTTTGTACTTTCCCCCCAACATGATTGACATAAGCTAGCGAATTAACTCTGACATGATGTCTAGAGGCTCGAGACATGGCCCCCAAGCTTTGTTTCATTCACCAACTCTTCTTCTGCACCCGATTAGACTCCTGGATACTAATAGGAATAGGTTCACTAGAGAGGGAGGAAGAAAGAGGATCAATTGACACATGTGAAAGAAATGAAGGTTTAGGTACTAAATCTAGTGGAAGACTCGACTTAATTGGAGAGAGGTATGTTTCAGGGAAACTTTTAGGGGATAAATTTCTCCTATGGGATAATTTTCCATGATTTTTCCCCAAAACATATTCACCATTCTAAAACTTATTAGCCCAAATTCTATAGTACAAAATTATTTTACCTTAAAAATCGCCAAAAATTTATAAAAACCATATAAAATCCTTAGAAATTTGAATATTTTAACAGAAATTTTGCCAAACATTTATAGTTGACATATAAAGGACCAGTAAGATTTGCCAAGGTTTCTACATTTAAAAATAAATTACCATCCTTAAAATTATCTCTGGTCTGTTTCATTTTTTAATGAGCTTGACACGAACAATGAACTATGCTCATGGTTATCTATTTCATTTTTTAATGAGCTTGACACAAAAAGTGAACTATGCTCATGAACCTTGACCATGGCTTTGAAGAGGTCTCCATCAGAGGGAAGGA
>ML798415.1:101701-120056 GCA_009831015.1 Picea engelmannii
CAGGGTGGATGCGATAGACATAGCAATCACCAAAGATGAGAATGAAGCACTACATTCGGTACTAGAGTAGGTCAATATGGAGACACAAAAGGAGAAGCAACACACTGATAACCTAGAAAAGAAGCTACAGGAAGTCTTCAAGAAAATTCCATACAAGTCACAAGCAATGGATAGAAGTAGAGAAGAAGAGATACAGATCATTGCATAGATGATCAGGGGGTATAGGCAGAAGATAGAGGAGCTAAAGGAAAAAATTACCCCGATGAATACTCCTGAATTCACAGTCGAAAGAGAATAGCAGACAACTCTGCAAATAGAGATGATCTAAAGAGAAACCAAGGAAGTAGCAAAACTCTTTGAGAAGACTGTGTAGATCTAAGCTAGTCTTGAGGAAGACAAGAAGGTCCAATAGTTGTATCAAAAAGAGGAGAAGGTCAACACTGCAATGCAAGATTTGAAGCTACGATAGAAGTCCATGAGCATCACTGAAATATTGAAAGGGATGCAGGAGATGAAGAACATGCAAATGGAACTCAAAACTACGCAGAAAAATAAGCAAGCTAAGTAGGCCCAATTGGAACCACTCCAGGAGCAAGCAACGCAAATAATTTCTGATCTGGAGGAGTAAAAGACAAGGATGGAACAGGTCCATGTAGAGAGAATAGAGTCTTTGAAGGAACATATTACACTGAAAATGGTAGAGGATCTCACAGAGAAAGCTGTGTGAGAGAAAGCTAAATGGGAGGAACTAGAAGGGAAGTTCCATAAATTGGAGAAGGCTGTTCAAGGAGTGCACAATGCCTGAGTGGCTCAGGATGAGCCACATGTCAATGTTGGGGGCCTATTGGCATAGGCCTATTTTGGGAGAAGAAAGTCTATTTTGGGAAAAGAAAGTCTATTTTGGTTGCAGGCCTATTTTTGGAGAGAAAGGTCTATTTTTGGAGCGAGCACCATAGGTGGTAGAAAAGCAACATGAAGAAAAAGAAGGAAAAACAACATGCAGAAGGAGGAAAAGAAACATGGCACGCATGCATAAATACCTATCCATGTTAAGGTTAGGGTTTTGGACATGAATCTAATGTCTATAAGCCAGTCGAATAGTATAAGTAAAACCTAGGAAGTCTAGTATAGGTTGGTCAATTGTTGAGTAGTTTATTGTTATGTTAGTCTATCCCTTGATCTTAGCGTCTAAGCTCTTGGTGAAAGAGACAAAAAAATGCTTCCTTCTTCCACAATATACTGTTAGGAAAAATAGAGCTATCTATATTGAATTAAGAAAAAAAATACTTGAATACAATAAGAAACATAGGCATGAGGGGAATAGGCCAAGTTATATTATAAGGACAGCAATAAAGCACTTACAAATTTGGTTTTGATGCTGTAATAGCTCCTCTAAGATCTCCTTTCCAATCCTTTGAATGTCACAAGACCAACAATATGACACTCTAAAGTTATTCCCCCTTTTACCTAGGAACGACCTTCATTATATAGGAGTTGAGGCATAACAACCATAGTATAATTTGAGGAGAGGATAAGATCGAATTTGGAATTGGTTGAATAGACAGGATTGACCTTGCCTTGGATATATGGTAGCTTGAACCAACCCCTAACCAATTGAAACCTCCCAGAAGAAACCTCTTAAAATAAGGTATGATGGTTATAACCACTTCATCTCCCCCCTATAATTGAGCACAGGGCGATAGTATCGCTCCCCTAAAGCTAAGCAAGGAGAAATGACAATGGTTCATCCTCCTTTGCATATGGGCAAGGGAGCGATGATATTAAAAAAGGGCCAATAAATTAAGGTGAAAGAAAGTATTTCGACCTTCAGATGATATATTTCTCCCCCAACATGCCTAGGGATGATGACAAATATTCCCACATGGTGATGAAATTGTGATAATTAAGTGCGACACTTGGTAGTGTGACTAATAGATGTGTAATAGATGCCCCCTAAAGTGTGAGTTCAGAAGAAAAGTTGAGGCCCAAAACACTTTGTAAAAATATTTATGTAAGGGTGATGAAATATGAGAGTCAGGCTGAAGCTACAAGCAAACATTAAACAATATATACGTATTATCCCCGAGGTAGGCATACCCATGCTCGGAATAAACTGACTCAAAGCATGGATACTGAACAATACATTATAGATCCATGAAAGTACTGAATAAGTATATGGCCACCAAATATACAATGTGGATCCATACCTCCATGACACGATCAGGTCGTAGCCATAAAATAATACACAATGGAGCTACGATATGACAAAAACATAACCACAAACCAATACAAATTGGATATATGTGACAACATTTATATCAGTGAGATCGCCAACATGATGGCCATACTGAAATATTCTAAGTACTCAAATAATCTCCATCACAACCTGGGTGAGGCATGTAACAGAGGTGGGTGCTTGAAGGGTTCCCAGGTTCTTCATATTAATCCCAAAATGGTATGATTTTAGCCACATGAATAGATGTACTGATTTTGAACATGGTAGAAACCACTTGATTACCGATCATTGATGTATACCGTTAACAAGTGCGAGGGAAATCAACAATGATGAGAATGACTCCCAAGGTACCCTAGTACATTCCATCAAATGTGAATAAATGAGATGAAGTTGAAAAATCATGGAATCATTCGATCAAAGGACTTTCATGTAAACCTATTTTCAAAAGAGAGGAGACCTTCCATTGGGGCATGCGGGTTCTAAGGTACTAACTAGTTTCTAAGTCTAATTCCTAGATAATGTGTTGAAGTCAATGGTAACATACTCATCGAAGGAGGTCCATTATGTGTCCCCCATCATTGACATAAAACTGAAACATGAAAGTGATGTAATATAATAGATCAAATGAGAAAAAACTGATACACGGATGAAGGTTGGTAATATTGTAGAGTGGTTGATTTGGGATGAAACTTACCTTGAACATTGTGATACATGAAAAATGACCTAGAAACTTTGAATCGATGAGATATAGACCAAAACATAGTGTGATGATAATTGGGTCACTCTTTGGGTTGGTCGAAGGAGTATATTGACTAATAGGATTAGTATGACTTAGAGACAAGCAAATTAACCAACTGTAAGACAAGACGCATACAAGTGCCATGTTCAAGGGCGACAACAAACAAATACCATAATGCTTTCCAAAAAACTAACCCACTTCCCTCAAATATTCCCCCACCATGAATGATGAATACCTCTTTGTTTTTTCACAAGCTTGCAGAGGATAACAAATGCTTGATACATATAATCTTCGATGAGTCCCTCATCACACGTTTAACAAACCTAAAGAAGGAGGGGTTCAATCCTATATGGGTCCTTCATTGTATAATTTTACGAGCCCATAGAAGATAAACTCATTGGTCTTTTCATGTTTAAAGAGTTTGAAAAAAACTTAAATGAGACTCTAAGGGTGTTTTTTTTCGTAAATTTAGTCCCCCGAGCTCGAAAAAGTATAAAATAATACAAGGGAGAACTCTTCTAGCCAAGGTTGACTAGAGTATTCCTTTTTCATAATTAGTCCATCCGGTTTGAAAAGGGTTAAAATTACACCAAATATACATCCTTTCAAATCCTTTTAACTAGTGTGAAAGGAAATAATCTTGCTTGACAACCTTTTCATGTTTAGAGAGTCTGAAAAGAGCTTAAAGGAGACTCCAAAGATTTCCTTTTTTGTATAGTTTTTATGGGCCCAAAAAGTGATAAAAGTGTACTCGGTAACTTATTCTCATGTATTTACAAGCATGAGAGTGAACAAATACTAATATTTTATAGAGAGAATGAGTGGCGTGCAACTAAGTTCCAATGGGAAGAACTACTCCTAAGCAATGATTGCGATAGGGTGTAGCAAGTAGGCATGGAAAGCGAGGACCACTCAGAGTAGCATGTCTTTCTAGAGGGTAATTGCAAAATGGGAGCAACATGATGCAAATGGCTAGCATCAAATGTAATTGCAATGGACATAAGCAAGTGAGACGACAAATAACAACAAATAAGTAGCAAGCACAACCATTAATCAGAAAATAAGATGTCTTCTTCATTTTTTAACGAGCTTGAAACAGATAATGAACTATGCTTGAAGTGTGTGCTTCATTTTTTAATGATATTGAATAGAGATGCCTTTTATGTATTCTCATAACTCTTCTCATGAAAAAAGGGACAATGAAGAAGTAGAAAGACAAACTATGAGAGACACATGAGTAAGAGTAGGTGTCCAGTTCGAATGCCCATTCATGGATGACCCGACGCTTTATCTTATATATTATATTATTGTGTGCCCCTCTCAATGTAAAGCATCAAAACCCCCAACGAGTGAACACTCCTACCCTATCTTATTAGCACAGCAGACATATCATCTAAGAAAACATGAGTAGATAAGCAGGTGGAGCAACCTACTCCATTCAACTATTGTTTGTGGTCTATATACATACGTCATATTCCAGGAAGTCTCTAGTTCAATCTTAACTTTGATTGCCGCATATCGGGCCAACTAAACCCCCACCCGCACCCTGAATTTGATATAATGATACACCAGTGCAATGTAAATTTCTAATAACTAGGGGTGGGCTTTGCACTTGGTGAACTCTCATCGAGGAACTTGTTTGCAAAACACACTTAGGAAATAAACCTAGTTGCAACATATCACACTTAGTTAATCAAACCAGTTGCAGTAGCACCAGAGACTTACTTGAACACAATGAAGGTAAATAATCACTTATTGATTTGGTTGATTTATTCATTGATGCAAGTTATCCACTGCTACGTTGAACAACAAATATATATCCATACCCAATAGAAAAGGTGGATACTGTATCTTATCTTTAATTGCTTTACCTAAGAAACTGGTAACAAATATTTATTTCTAAGTAATGATACAATTCTTATGATACAATGGATGATTGTTTTCTTAGGATACGATGCCAAAGATCATAATCTCTATCTATATCACGAGCATCATAATATCTCTTTCGAGGAATTCTAGGATGTACCAAAACTTGAAATACACTATTGACGTACAAAATATCAGAAAAAGCTCCATCACGATCATGAAAAGCATAAACTGTATCTCTATCTGGAAATGAAGCTACTCGATCAAGGAATGCTTCATATGCACCTGTACTTTCACCTAAATCTTACTCTATCATAGATAGTCATGCTTACTATGAGACAACTGGTACTACTTCTAGATATTCCTTTGATACCTGCTTAAATGCTGCTAGTTATAGCTTTAATGATACTGGTGCTATTGGTTCTACTACTGGATATGGGTATGGATCTATAAATGGAAGGTATGACCCTGTAAGGTATGTCACTTATGCTTCTCTAACTACACATGTTGCTGGTCGAGGTAGTGGTGGATAAGATCCATCGACTGCTTCTTTTACTGAGTCAACTGGTACCCTCGCTAATGGTGGTTATGAATAAATATTATCTAGTACTGCCTCTCAAACCGCTTCTTATGATTTTGGGTCAACTGATGGTTCTTAAACTGATGGATCGACTGATGATATTGGGTCTGGATATTTATCTAGAACTAGATATGTATTTTCACTTTTATAAATGGGTGGCTAGGTAGGATTATGGGTCATCAACCTAAATTGATTCTTTGACAAGATAAACTGCTCCTTCCTTTGCTATTGGTGTTGCTTTTGTTTAGTAAAATTCAATTGGGACTGGTGCTGATCAAAGTAGAGTATCAAGATCTATATATATGGATTAAATCACATTAATATTTCACTCAATATCATTATATAAATAGGAACATAGGAGGGTGTAAAGACCCCAATTTTGAACTACTTAGTAAACTAGTTTAAAAGATGGAACTTAAATAGGTTCAACAACTGCGGGTGCTAAATTAATGACTTAATAAATCTAAAAAATTCCTTGCCCAATGAGGACAAGTGGATTTGCACCTTATTAAATGGGTTGTAAAACTCTCCCTATCACTGTAGGAGGAAAAGCACACCAACCCTTATGGATGAAAGGTCCTAGTTAGAAATAACAAATGAATTATATCACCATTTCAGGAGGTTATATGAGAGATTCATTATATGCATTTGCAAACTAGTGTTATATGAAATAATTTATTTATAACTTCAACTTATTGCTAATAATGAATGAGATATTATCCTAACCCATATCTTAAGGATACTTCACAACTCCCTAAAAAAAGGATGATTTAATACAACTTCCCTATGACCTGATAACCCACAACTACAACCACAACAACAACTAAAGAGCTAAGGGGAATCCATCCTTCCTAATAGCCTCAATTCCCTCCTAATTACCAAGGCTCCCCTCTACCAACAACTAATTCTCTCTAACCCTCCTAATTCCCACAAACAACTTTCCCATATGCTCTTTGTTTTAGTTTGAGGTTCCAATAGTATGAGGTTATAATAGTTATTATAGCGTGGGCTTAGCTCTAATATAATATACATTTTTAGTAGACATCACATGTAATTAGAATAATTATGTTATCCTTAAAGAGGAAATATATCTCACCCTAGTAAGTGGGGTGATGATGCGCAAGTAGGATCGATGAAAGGGAGAGGAAGTATCTCACCTGAAGGGTCAACCAATCTTTCAAGATTTACAACTAGGCCCAATCTCCAGAGGACACACACCTACCTTGGGAGTGCCTCTCCTTCCATTACCAATATCCTTAGTGGGGTTCTCGCAATACTTGGGTGCACTTTAGGGTGCCAAAGTACATCAGGGGCAGGTAGATGCATTGTGTTCCACCTTCGAAAGGGTAAGTTCCCAAAATTGACCGTATAATAAGTTGTCGATGGGTGAGCACCCGTAGGGTGGGTTGGTTGATAAAAAATAACGTATATAATAAACAAATATTTCTTTTGTTACACCTTCTTTTTTTTAGGAGGTAGGTATGGAGCATTCAGAGTGAGATGTCATGGAGGATTATTCTTTTATTGCAACCAATGAGGATGACGTAGAGTGCAGATACTAGGTTGGTAGATTCTCTTATACATAGAGAGTTGACCCAAATGTTACTCTTGTATCAATATTCTCTCGAATAGAGGAAGTTGCTTCATTTGTTGAGTTACATGAGATGGATTCCCATGACAATACTTTGATTGATCACATTGTTGCATCTAGTGGGAGTATTGAGGAATACATGGACAATGATGGATTCTCTCTGATAGAGGGAGTATACAAGGATTTTACTTCTACTTCAGGTGTCTCTCAGAGGGAGGGAATTAGTCATGATGAGTAAATTACTTTATTTACAAAGGTACATGAGAGGGATTCTCATGATTATGGATTGTCGAAGGCACAATGGATTATTTGGATCTCTTATACAAAGCGAGGTTCTCATGATGATTGAAACTATGCTCGGGGTTGGTTTCATTTTTTAACAAGCTTGAAACATAAAATGAACTATGCTCGGAATGATACCCATTGACGAGTTTCTTCCCAATGAGATGTACAAAGGTTGGTAATTTGAATGATACCCATTGGTAGTGTTTTTCCCAACATGATGTCTAGAGGTTTGTACTTTCCCCCCAACATGATTGACATAAGCTAGCGAATTAACTCTGACATGATGTCTAGAGGCTCGAGACATGGCCCCCAAGCTTTGTTTCATTCACCAACTCTTCTTCTGCACCCGATTAGACTCCTGGATACTAATAGGAATAGGTTCACTAGAGAGGGAGGAAGAAAGAGGATCAATTGACACATGTGAAAGAAATGAAGGTTTAGGTACTAAATCTAGTGGAAGACTCGACTTAATTGGAGAGAGGTATGTTTCAGGGAAACTTTTAGGGGATAAATTTCTCCTATGGGATAATTTTCCATGATTTTTCCCCAAAACATATTCACCATTCTAAAACTTATTAGCCCAAATTCTATAGTACAAAATTATTTTACCTTAAAAATCGCCAAAAATTTATAAAAACCATATAAAATCCTTAGAAATTTGAATATTTTAACAGAAATTTTGCCAAACATTTATAGTTGACATATAAAGGACCAGTAAGATTTGCCAAGGTTTCTACATTTAAAAATAAATTACCATCCTTAAAATTATCTCTGGTCTGTTTCATTTTTTAATGAGCTTGACACGAACAATGAACTATGCTCATGGTTATCTATTTCATTTTTTAATGAGCTTGACACAAAAAGTGAACTATGCTCATGAACCTTGACCATGGCTTTGAAGAGGTCTCCATCAGAGGGAAGGACAATGCTCCGTAAGGAATGTATGTAAGGAGACTCAATAGTGGTAACATGGGAAATATTAGGCTTTGGAGCCCCCATTGAAGGGTTCACTATGTCAACTACCGGATATGAGTCTAAAGAAGTCATGAGAGGCTCCTTCTCATTAAAATTTGAAGGAGTGGGACATGATACCAAATAATTAACCTGTGGTGGGAGGGATACCACTTTCATATCAAGAAAATTCATGGAAGTCAGATGGTTGACAATCAAATCAGGACTAACGAATGAAAGCTGGTCAATGGTCACAAGGTTTCCATTATGAGGAAAATTCATTACTCGAAAGAGTGTGGACATGAAAACTTTCATAGCATAGACATAGTCCCACCCGAGGAGTAAATTAAAGTCCAAGGGACCTTGGACTACCATAACATTGATACAAAAAATTTTCCCTTCTAAGGTGATGGGAAACTAAGGAAGGATCCGTAAGGGTTCATAGGATCTTCTATTAAAATGCAACACATGATGGGTGATTGGCACAAGTTGAGGGGAAGCCATATCTTTCCAAGTGGTTGAGGACATATGCTAACAAAAGTGCCTTCATAAACAATAGTGCGATGTATTATATCATCGCAAACTTGCAAAGTGATTTTGAAAGGCATTAAGGAAGGGATGTGAGGCTCCACCAGCCTATTCCAATAAAGGGAAATGACCTCAATACTTGGAGGGGGTTTGATTAAAAGGGGTGAAATTCCCCCTTGTTTGGAGGAATTTGAAGTGACAAGAACAACCTAAGTGGTATCCACTTCACTCTCTAATGGAAGAGTGGGATCGACTGAGGATTGAATCAGACCAAACACTTCACCAATCAATGGTTGGTTGGGAGAGGACTCATGGGAAGCAGTTGGAGGTTATTTTTGAGAAACATCAAAGTCTTCCAACAATTTCTAAGCTTCATCCATATGAGGGAAAAGGTAAGTGAAGTGCATCTCCCCGCATAATTGGCAAGGGATCTTTACTTTACCCCCCCCCCCCCAACCTTATGATCACTGGTTGATGGGATGTCACCAGCATGACTTGCAACGGTTGGCGACATGGGTTGTTGAGAACCCATGGAATACACTTCTAAGACCTTAGGAATACTAGGGAAATGGTTAAGAAGTTGGTCAACCTTACAAATATTTCAAGGGAATTTTGGCTTGCGACATATGTTAGTAGGATTTCCAACATTATAAACACTACCAACAATGGCTGGTTGATTTCCCCCTTGCTTGTTTTTATTCTTCTTGTTCTTCCTTTTCATCTTCTTCTTAGCCCCTGGTTACTCGAATCAAGGCTTTCACTAAGCAAGGAAGAAGAAAGGGAAGAAGACACGATATGTGAATAAGGCAAAGAGTCAATAGGAGGTTGATGTTCAGGGATGATTTTAGGGGCTAAATTTCACTCATGGGATAATTTTCCATGTTTTTTCCCAAAAAAGGATTCACTATTCTAAAAATGATTTGCCCAAATTCTATAGGATAAAATTGTTTTACCTTAAAAATAACCAAAATTTTATACAACTATATAAAATCCTTAGAAATTTGAATATTTTAACAAAAAACATCGCCAAACATGTTATAGTTGGCAAATGAAGGATTAGTAATATTTTCCAACTTTTCTACATTTTAAAATAAATTTCCAACCTTAAAATCATCCTTGTTGATGTTCTTGAGGTGGAGAGTTTTCTTGGGCAAAAACAGGGACATTCGGGACCATGGGAGTGGAAAACAACCATACTGGTAACCCCACAGTGATACCGAGAAGAGTCGATGTAGTGATATAGGGAGGATGAATGTTTCCAAAATAAGTAAAAGAACAAGGTTTCCCATGAAAATGGGCCCCTTGGTTGGTAGCCTAATGAACTACTTCCATGAACATGAATTCAACCTAGGGTCTACTAAACGTCAAAGAGCACAAACTTCCAAAGTCCCTGTTGGTGCAATTATTTGCATAATATATTACCAAACATAAATTATCAACCGAGATTCGTAATTAGTAGAGTTGATGCACTATATGTGCTGATAACATATAGTTTCCTATGTCTGTTTAGTATAGCTTAGATAAGAAAACCAACAATAACAAAACACTMTGTTTTCAAAGATAACACTCCTCACACAATTCAGAAATTAGAAAGMAAAACTTGCAATCATGCACTCAAAAGATTTTGCACAGATAATGCCTTGCCCATTTACAAGCTCATGAAGTGGAAATATGGACTTTGAATTAGTTATCTGTAGCTTCTACTCTTAASAACAACTAGCAATCAAATCTAGGAACACTTCAACAATACAACTCCAAACTTAGAAGGGAAAAATGATAACAAAACTTCTCAAGMAAACAATGAATCAAGAGGTTCTTGCTTAGATAACAAGTATGTTCATTAGAGGCTCATGAAATGAAGAGATGAACTCAGATCTTGTTCCCTGTAGCAATTAAAATCACATGTGAAGGAAGACAATCCACTTTAGGCACATGTAAGGTGAGAGATGGAGGTCTTGATTGTGCATGTGTTTGCAAGGTGAAATTTGATTTAAATCTATGAAAGAAAGCTGAGTATGGTAGGATTCTCCATTACAGGTTCATGTACAATGAAAGATAGAGATCCAAACCATTCTTAGATATGCGAAATGGAAACAACACTATAACATTAAATCTACCAAATGATTGTCTACACACACATACACGAATAACAAATGTTCACTCAAGAATCTATGTTGCACTCATAAATCCATATTACACTCCAGAAATCTATATTGCACTCCAAAAATGCTCACTCACTCACTCACAATTGCCATACATCTTTATTGTATTTTGTCGAATGTTTACTGAAGCAAAACAAAAATAAAGTTAGATGTTTATGATCAAAACAAAAATGATTTTATCCATACACAAACTAGAATTATATATAGAGTAAATACAAAAAAGATTACCTTGGTTGGGTCGGTGGGCCCTTGCCGTACCAACAAGGTAGATTTAAATTTTTTTTACAGAATGTGAGGTTTGATAACATGCATCAATTCCATGAACTGCAATTTATATCATTACTTGAGAAAAACAGAGGTACAATCCACAATGTTCAAGAATCAACCCTACAACATAACAATTCCTCTTTCTTCAAGAACCAATCTTGTAGCATAATAATTCCCCTCTACTTAGACCTATGAGGTCTTATTTATACATAAAATCCATGGAGGAATGGATGAAACCGAATCCCCAAACTAAGAGAACAATTTTTACAATTTTAGGATAAATCCCCAAAATTTGTGTTTTTTTAACAATTTGGGCAGATTCGAGTTAGTCCCCCACCCATATATTCCAAACCAATTCCAATTTTGAAAAACGGCTCACGTTTTACTCAATTTATCATATTCTAGACAAAACCCATGTATTTTAATTTCTAGATTTGATACCATATGCACGGAAATCGAGGTGCAAGTTGGCAGTTTGAGTTTTTTTGATAAGGCATAATCATTCCCCCTGAGATGGAGGTCCACATGTGCGAGATGGATAAATTATGATCCACATTTCCTCATGAAAACATCATTTTGGACAAAACCCACGAGCCCAATTTTCTTCTAGAAACATTCCAAAATTTCGAATTATGTCTAGTACCGGATTAGCACAGGCTAGTACCGGAATAGGTGGAGCCTTCGTACCGGAATAGACTGGCTACCAGATCATGCTTCTTAAGAGTCAAAGTGATTAGGATCATACATAATCAATCATTTAATCTAATTAATTCAATAAAACTAAACAAATCATGCTTTAATCATAAGTTACCTCTTGTGCATGTGAACAAGGTCATCGGGTGTATTTATGGAGGAAACAGTCAATTAGATACACATGGCATAGGTAAAATAGGCTCATATAGGGGGTAATATAAGGCATTATAAGTGTCAAAATGGAGACTCAACATTCCCCCATGCTTAATTCATTGCATGTCCTCATGCAACAATGATCTTCAAAATTTCACAATTGATGATACTCCTCACTCGATCAAGCATTCCCTGAAGTTAAGTCTTATCCAATCTATTTTCAATCAAAGTTAGGAGAAAGGGATGGATGTGACTCTAATACGATTATAGGATAGTGGCCAAGATTTTTCATAATGACTTTGACTAATATCCCCCCCTGGCTAGATTACCTTTCAAACAAAAGTGATATAAGCATAGTTTAGATATCATTTGAAGAGAGGAACACATAAAGGAATACATCCCAAGATGATTAACTCGTTTTAAATCCAAGTTTTTAGAGATGAAGCTCTTCTTGTTTAGGTAAGGTGAATTACACATACTGAGGGTCCCACTTCTCGTGCAAACCTATTTTTTAAAGATAGAACTCTAAAGTGGATACTTGAAGGTTCTTAAGAACATCATTCGAGAGATATAAAGGTCATATCCCAGCCTTGATTTGATAGTGATTGCTTCAGAATGAGACCCAAGGGTTTTTGTTCAGTTTTAAGTGTGCCACTTTATGTTTTTTAACTCCCTTTACCTGGCATAGCCCCGCTGCCAGTAGGCCTATTCAGTACCCCGACGGGTTTACCTTAGTACCATACAAGAATGGCCCCACTGCCAGTAGGCCTGCTCACTACCTCGACGAGTTTACTTGTACTTCCTGATACTTCCTTTTTATTATATTACTCAAAAGATTTAGAATAATGTATACTGTTCATTGACAGTTTTAGAGTATAAGGAAGGCCGATGGTACGAGAGTGTTTTAGATTTATTAGGCACATAATTAATTGTTTGCAATTATCCCAAGGGTGAAATCATCCACATTCAACTTAAATATCATCTATTCAATGTATAATAGAACATCTTGGATAATGACTAAGAGGTCCCTCTAGTTAATCCTATTAGAGTTCTCATGAAAGTTCATTGTGGTTTTGCAAGGGCGGTCCACCACATGAGGTTTTCATCAATACCTCTCAGGAGAAACTTGTAAAGATAAACTTGGATAAGAACTTGTTGAATCAACTAGGTTAGTATTATACATAATGGTGTCACCACTTTTCAATGGATATTTCAATGAGCAATCACTTCTTCAAAATAATGAGGTAATAGGACAAGTGCACCCATTATCATATACAACTAAATGTGAAAATATCTTCTTAAAGGAGAGCAAGGACGATTCATTCAAGGTTGAGTGTATAAATGTAGGAGGAAGATGTGCATGAGAGTAAAAATAATTCAACACAAGACTTAAATGATCCTCGATAGAAAGAACATGCAAGGGGCATATGACGGATGATTTTTGCTCATTCATGACAACAACCACTTCACCAAGGAATTCAGTGATAATATACGAGGAGATGTGTAGGAGGGATTGCAAAATTTCATGGTAGGGAGTGTGCAATAATTGAGAGTAACCATATGTTTATTGCATAATTAGTCTAATTCCTTTAGTAAAACGAAAAGTGTTGAGTTTATATATCCTAGTACTTAAATCGAGCAACAAAACTTGAATATATGATTAGAGCTACCAACACCTTATTACCGATACCAAATCGCTTGAGTACCGAGTTGCGCTTCAATACTGGAATAGCGCAGAGGCAAACATTGTTTGCAGTACCGGATGGACGCAATTCTGCATTACTGGAATAGAATGGTACCAAAATTCTGGAAATGACTATCAAATCCCAACACCGAACATGTTGATTTGGCCTCGTCGACAGAAGTTGCAAAAGAATATGAAGGTTTCAACAACCACTCCCCCATGCCTAAGGTTTTGCATGGCCTCATGCAAACAATGTGAGATGCTAAAAAGGGCTGCTCAGAGAGTTGTGAACACCTGCTAAAAACAAACCAATAGAACTAATTAAAACTAGATTTTTATTCATGCTTACAAACAGAAAATTTAGGGAAAATGTCAAAAGTTGAATTATTAGCTATGAATAAAATAGTTTGGAATTAGCATTTAGTTTCAAATTCTATTAAAAAGATCACTGAATTGATCATCCTTGTGAAATAGTGGTCTTAAAATAGATAGGTAATGATAAAGCACCAATGCATAATTTTTAACAACTTAAGGAAAAAGAAGAATTTTGAAGAAATAGGTCATGAAGCACTCCCTTAAGTGTTATCTTCCATTGACAATGATGCCTTCTCCGCTTTTGAAACCCTTCCAGTATCATGTGTGCATTCATAGGATGAAGAGATTTCCTTCTCATACGATTCCAAACAAAATTATCATAACTTTTATAAAGAAAACTACTATAGGTACAAAAAAATCTTAAACCGATTTCTTTATTAGCTTTTGACATTCCCGTCTATGAAAAATATGAAAGATATGTTGCATTGAAACATTTATTTATTTATTTACCTACCTTACTCTAATTGAACAAAAGAAAATTCCCTTCAAGTATAGGAATACTTCCAGTGAATCCATGTGCCTAACAGTGTTAGAAATATATCCATACTCAGGTTTAAAAGATAAATCTTAATGCATACCAGAGTATGAAGGACCAACTGCTTTGATGATGAGATCAAGCAATAATGAAAAATAAGAGACTGATGTGACCTAATAACTAATTGAAACCATATTTCAATAGGATCACTATATTCTCGTTTCTCTTCTTTGTTTAGGTTACACTGAATGTCTTCCTCTACCATGCTATGCATATTATCCTCTTCAAGATGATTGGTCTTTGGATTACATACAGGATTTGCTGAGAGGCATGCTAAGGACTCCTCAATCTCAAGTTCCACTGGTTTCTCTCCATTTAATTCTATCCATGACTCTTTATTCCCTTCAACAAATTGACAAGAGGAATCCGACGAGACTTCTAAATCTTCATGTGGAGAGACAACTAGATTCTTGACTGCTGTGAAGGTATGCTCTTCCTGAGAGGCGGATATCCCAACTACTGCCAGAATGCGAGAAAGTTCTCAGAGGAACATTCTTCAATATCTTGATCATCCTTGAATTACTCTAGCTAGTTAATGATCCCTGTCTCGCAACACAAATTAGTACTTGGGGGGTTCTTACAACACCCCAAACATGATTTATCATCAAAGATCTGAATTTTAAAACTATTTGCAAAAAAAAAACACAAAAATCTTGAACTCCTTGTGTTACTAGGACACTGCTGTCACCAAGTTATCTGTTCACACAAGTTAGCTCATCATGAAAACACAATTTTGCATAAAGGAAGGAAAAACACACTTGCATTAAAAGAAGAGAGGACAACCTAACTTTGGAGCAACCCCACCAAAGTAGATGTGTGGGCTCTTCCCGCATGTCTTTCTGTCTTCTCTCTGCCCTGAGGTCATCCATAAAACCAATACAAAACCATTAAAGCAATCTAATTAAAATACTACCTATTACCATTTACAACTCCCCGACAACGACACCAAAATGTTGGTGCAATTATTTGCATAATATATTACCAAACATAAATTATCAACCGAGATTCGTAATCAATAGAGTTGATGCACTATATGTGTCGATAATAGATAGGTTTCTATGTCTGTTTAGTATAGCTTAGATAATAAAACCAACAATAACAAAACACTCTATTTTCAAAGATAACACTCTTCACACAATTCAAAAATTAGAAAGCAAAACTTGCAATCATGCACTCAAAAGATTTTGCATAGATAATGCCTTTCCCATTTACAAGCTCATGAAGTGGAAAGATGGACTTTGAATTAGTTATCTGTAGCTTCTACTCTTAACAACAACTAGCAATCAAATCTAGGCACACTTCAACAATACAACTCGAAACTTAGAAGGGAAAAATGATAACAAAACTTCTCAAGCAAACAGTGAATCAAGAGGTTCTTGCTTAGATAACAAGTATGTTCATTAGAGGCTCATGAAATGAAGCGATGAACTCAGATCTTGTTCCCTATAGCAATTAAAATCACATGTGAAGGAAGACACTCCACTTTAGGCACATGTAAGGTGATAGATGGAGGTCTTGATTGTGCATGCGTTTGCAAGGTGAAATCTGATTTAAATCTATGAAAGAAAGCTGAGTATGGTAGGATGCTCCATTACAGGTTCATGTACAGTGAAAGATAGAGATCCAAACCATTCTTAGATATGTGAAATGGAAACAACACTATAACATTAAATCTACCAAATGATTTTCTACACACACATACACGAATAACGAATGTTCACTCAAGAATCTATGTTGCACTCATAAATCCATATTACACTCCAGAAATCTATATTGCACTCCAAAAATGCTCATTCACTCATTCACAATTTCCACACATATTTATTGTATTTTGTCAAATGTTTACTGAAACAAAACATAAATAAAGTTAGATGTTTATGATCAAAACAAAAATGATTTTATCCATACACAAACTAGAATTATATATACAGTAAATACAAAGAAGCTTACCTTGGTTGGGTCGGTGGGCCCTTGTCGTACCAACAAGGTAGCTTTAAAATAATCTTACAGAATGAAAGGTCTGAGAACACACATCAATTCCATGAACTACAATTTATATAATTACTTGAGAAAAACAGAGGTACAATCCACAATCTTCAAGAATCAACCCTACAACATAACAATTCCTCTTTCTTCAAGAACCAATATTGTAGCATAATAATTCCCCTCTACTCAGACCTATGAGGTATTATTTATACATAAAATCCATGGAGGAATGGTTGAAACCGAATCCCTAAACTAAGAAAACAATTTTTACAATTTTAGGATAAATCCCAAAAATCCATTTTTTTTTAACAATTTGGGTAGATTCGAGTTAGTCCCCCACCCATATCTTCCAAAAAAATTCCAATTTTGAAAAATGGCTAGCGTTATACTCAATTTGTCATATTCTGGACAAAAACCATGTATTAGAATTTCTAGATCTGATACCATATGCACGAAAATCGAGGCACAAGTTGGCAGTTTGAGTTTTTTTGATAATTTTGGCAGAATCATTCCCCCTGAGATGGAGGTACACATGTGAGAGATGGGTGAATTCTGACACACATATTCTCATGAAAACATCGTTCTGGACAAAACCCATGAGCCCGATTTTCTTCTAGAAACATTCCAAAATTTCGAATTATGTCTAGTATCAGATTAGCACAGGCTGGTACCGGAATAGGTGGAACCTTGGTACCATAATAGGCTGGCTACCAGATCATTCTTATTAAGAGTGAAAGTGATTAGGATCATACATAATCAAACATTTAATCTAATTAACTCAATAAAACTGAACAAATCATGCTTTAATCATAAGTTACCTCTTATGCACGTGAACAAGGTCATCGGGTGTATTTATGGAGGAAAAAGTCAATTAGATACACATGGCATAGGTAAAATAGGCTCATATAGGGGGTAATATAGGGAATTATAAGTGTCAAAATGGAGACTCAACAGTCCCTACAAGACAAGAGAAAGAAAGCAAATCCCTTATGATAGGGAGAAAGGAAGTAAGGATCTTCCAGAGACGGGAGATGAGGCGATCAACAAATAAACACACAACATTTACGATAAAATTCACGCAAAAATACACCAAGGTGTAAGTAAGAGTCTGCAGGAAAATATCTTCCCGGTTCGCTGAAGTGGAGATTGAACATTTGTCACAAGTACCGCAAGTAACCTTCCTTGTAGTAAGAATCCCCCTTGCAATCACCTGTGTGGAATCCTAGGAGAGGTTACTATGTTTACCAATTCACAATGAACGGTCAGGGGCTAGAGTCGATAGACAAGACTAGAAAATGGGCATGGGAATGTAGACACAAATGCGTGATCCAAAACTAAGAAGTAGTGGTGTCACCCCAAGGATCTACCAATATTATTCAAAGTCCCAAACTTCCGATAGTCCCAATAGGAGAATAGAAGAGGGTAAATCTCAATCGATCGCTTTGCTTGACCTCGTGTTTGACTCCTGTGGGAGAGGATCTTTCCAAATTAATGTTAATTTCTACTACTAGATTTTACACTCTCTAGTATTCTATAGTCCCATTCCTATGGCCTTGAAGAGTTAAATCTCCACCCTACTATCAAGGCCCTAAAATCCTAGACTTTTTGGTTCACTATCAAAGAAAAAAAAGTCCAATTGATTTTAGATTATGTGCCTCGTTCCTTTTAATGATTGTTTTTTACTCAATAGGATAAGCAAAAGTGGACTAGATGGTGTTATGACT
>ML798415.1:145665-158235 GCA_009831015.1 Picea engelmannii
TTGATTTTTCCATCAGTGTTCTATTCATCCTTTCTGCAACTCCATTCTGCTGAGGAGTGTATGGAGTAGTCTTCTGCCTTGCTATACCACACTTCTTACAGAATTCTTCGAATTCATTTTTGCAGAATTCTCCACCATTATCTATTTTCAATACCTTTATTTTCTTCTTTGTCTAATTTTCTACCAGAGCCTTAAGCTCTTTAAATTTATCAAATACCTCAAATTTCTTTCTAAGAAAATAAATCCACGTGTTCCTTGATAAATCATATATGAATGAAACATATACACAGATTTACCTAGGGATGGAACAAGAACAGGTCCAAACACATCACTATGTATCAACTCTAAGATCCCCTTTGCTCTTGTAGCACCAGATGGGAATCTTACTCGATTCTATTTACCATATATGCAATGTTCATAGAAATCAAAATCCAGAGTGCAATTAGACATACCTTCAACCATACCTTTACCTTGTAGTTTTCGAAGGCCCTTTTCTCCAATATGCCCCAGTCTTTGATGCCACAACATGGTCTTCTTTTCCTGGACAATATTGGTCTTGTCTCCTTCATTTCTCTGCTCAGGGACAACAGAACTGTTACACTCATTAGTATAAGTGCTTCCCAACAACTTGTAAAGAGTTCCATACTGAAATCCCCTCATCAACACCATTGCTCCTCATACCATCTTGCAAGTGTTCTTTCCAAATACAGTATCCACTCCCGCATCATCCAAATTGCTTACAGATATTAGGCTCCTGGAAAGTTTTGGAGTGTGTAGAACCCCAGGGAGATTTCTAATCCTTCCATACTTTAGCAACAATTTAACCCTTCCACGTCCCATGATTTTGGTTGTCAAGTCATCTCCTAGGAATACATCACCACCATCATATTTTTCATATTCAGAGAACCACTTCCTGTGAGGAGTCATATGGTGTGATGCACCTGAGTCGATCAACCATACATCACGGTCTGCATGTGTACCTATATTTGTCAGGTAAACATCACCTCCTTCTTCAGTGGAGGTTTTCGCCTCTGTGGAAGAGGTACTATCAGATCCCTTTGGTTTTTCAACCTTCTTAGACTTGCAATCTTTCTTATAATGCCCTGTTTTACCACATTTCCAACATTTCCTCAAAGATTTTCCTGGAGACTTAGATCTACCTGTAGATTTAGGTCTCCCCCTCGAAGGCTTACCAAGATTCCTGTCTTGGGTACGACCTCTTACAAATAAAGCATCTGTGCTATGACTATCCATGCTTTTCTACCTCATCTCTTCAGATAACAAGGATGAAACTGCATCCTCATACTTCAATGTAGATTGAGTGGTACTACCAATTGCTACAACTAGATTATCCCAATATTTTGGAAAAGAACATAACAAAGTAATACACTTATCTTCTTCTGCAATCGTAATATTAACAGAGACAAGTTGACTTACCAGAGTATTAATGGCATTTAGATGTTTTGTCACATAATCTCCATCTTCCATCCTAAGATGATACAACTTCTTTCTAAGAAACAACTTGTTTACTAGGGACTTTGATTGATACAAATTCCCCAACTTATCCCATAGTTCCTTGGTTGTAGATTCTCCCGAGACATTCAACAACACCGAATCTACCAGACAGAGTCGAATAATACTCCTTGCTCTTCTGTCCAACTTCTCCCAATCTTTCTTCGACATACCAGTAGGTGGTGTACTAGTAGTTTGTGTACTAGAAGGTTGTGTACCAATAGCCTGTGTGCTAGTAGACGGTTACCAGTAGACTATGTACCAGGATCCACAATGATCCATTGTTCTTTTTCTACAAGATGGTCCTCCATCTTGAGCTTCCATATCTCAAAGTTTTTACCATTGAACTTCTCTATCTCGATTCTAGAAGAGCTCTCCATTCCTCTTTCTAAACTCGAATAACCACTACAAAAGCTCCCACTAAACCCAGGTTTATCACAGACCCAAGATAAACTTGATCTATCAAGACCGTGCCAAACCCTCAGCAACAAAGGCATCCCTCTGAAGCCAAAAACGAGCTTTGATACCATATGTAAGTTTTAAACCTGTGAAGTAAATCAATGCATATAGATTTTTAAGCAGAACATAAATTAATCAATGGCTCATAGAGATTTATACCATAAACCCTCGACCGGGGAAAACCTTTCTTATATTCATTATATCGAATTTCACCATTCACCATACAATATATAAAATATTTTTAGGTATTCTGTAGATACCAAAACCCTAATCCCTTAATCTAAGATTAATTTAGAAAACCGCTAAAAATAGAAAAAACTGCCCAATTTTTTTTTTCCGGGGCACTGTCCTGAACCCCGTCGGCCTTGGACTACCGCCCGATGCCGAATTCTATGCGTAACCAGGGGGGGGGGCATACCTTCCCCCCCTGGGACCCCCCTAGGAAGCGCCCGATGTACATGACATAAAGAGAACTACTACAAGGGATCGTCAGACGCAGTTGTCGAATCTGACACGCCCACACACACACATGCAAAGAATATAACACATACCCAACACGTTCTTAAAAAATTCATCTGTAAAAGGGTTAGGAAAGGGATCATGTAAGAAAGAATCATTCAACTTTCTCAAATCTACACAAATCCTGATTCCTCCTTTCTTCTTTTGTTGCATCACCATGGGAGTGATCCATTCTGACTCTTCTACATGTTCTATAACACTAGCTTCTAGCATCTTGTCAATTTCTATCTTTACCTTCTCTTTGTATATTGGATTCAATCTATATGACCTTTTAATGATAGATATTTCTTCTGGTTTCAATGGGATTTTCATCTCTCCTAGATCTCCTACTAGCACCTTCATCTCTGAAAATGTTGCTGGAAATAAGTCACCATACTCGCACAATAATTCTGTGATCCTTTCTACTGTCTGAAGATCCCAATAATCTCCAATACTAGCCATATTTGGGTTATGTGCAGTTTCAATGTTGACCTTCTTAATATTTAAAGGTGCAACATGATAATCTAAGTCCAACTTGGGACCTTCTGTCAGATAATTGGCTTAGGTTGATGGACAGTTGGAATGGATTGTTGGTTGTCATTGATGTCAACCATTGGAGAGTGATATTGTAGATTGATGTCAACCCTTAGTGATTTATTTCAACCCTTGGTCATGATAAATTTCATGCTTATACTCCTCATCAATGTTAGTGATTGATGTCAACCCTTGGAGAAAGTCTGGTACTAATTCCGGTAGCACAAAGGTTTGGGTAATGGACCCAAGGTTGTTTTATGTATAATGGTATGAGTTTTAATATATTTTAAGGTAATACTATTCTAGATGGATAGTGCATGTCATTCCATTTCCGGTGGTATGTGTAACATCACATAACTCCTCATGGTTAGAGAGTTATGGCCATGAGAAGTTGGAGAACCCAGGTTTGGGTAATGGACCCAAATTTAGTTGATGGATAATGGTATGAGTTTTGATATATTTTCAGGAAATACTATTCTAGATGGATATTACATGTCATTCCATTTCCAGTGGTATGTGTAACGTGACATAACTCCTCACGGTTAAAGAGTTATGGCCATGTGAAGTTGGAGAACCCTCATGAGTCATCTAGAAGCCCCAAAAGGTTATAGTCAAAGTGGTTTAAGATATTTTTAGAAGGTAAATAATAAAGTGAATTGATGAGTGTAATATAATTCAAAGTAAATACAAAAGAAATTATTTAAATAATAAAGTTAATGGATAAATTACTAAGTTGACAAGTGGTTAGAAGTGGGTTAGCCCTAAAATAAGGAAAGTGGTTTAATATGGTTAGAAGTTAACCCCTTGAGGTAAATTGAAGTGATGAGTTTGCTATAAGTCAAAGTGGATACAAAACAAATTATTTAAATAATAAAGTTAATGGATAAATTACTAATTGGACAAGTGGTTAGAAGTTGGTTAACCCTAAAATAAGGAAAGTGGGTTAAGATGGTTAAAAGGTAACTCCTTGAGGAAGCTACACAAAATTATAAATAAGAGGCAAGGCTCTCTCATTTTGATCACACTTGAGCATATTGACTATCTATAGGTGACTGAGGTAACCAAAGGATATTGAAGCCGAATTTCAGAGAGAATGTGAAGGAAAGAAGACCTAAATTCAAGGGAGGATAAATTCTTTTGATGATGCTTTCTAAGGTATGTTATTTATAGGTCATCTATGTTATAATATGATGGATGTGCTCATTTTACCATAGACAATATCTCTATTTTCACCCAACCATAGGCTGAAGCCACCCTCCCAACACCTTAACCTTGACAAAGAATCACTCCATAAGCAAACCCTAGGCTAGATAGCCAAACAAAGGGTAGCACACTTTTCTCCAAGGATTGCGCACCAAAAAAGAGATGATCATATAGTCCAAACCATAACTAAGATATAGTCCAAGCCAAAACATAATCTTCTAGCTGCAGTAGCTGCAACGACAACTCTCCTCCAGACTTGCGCACAAACTGGCTAACTGCGATGCGCACAAGTGAGCTCTGCAGTTATGAGAATGCTTGCCAGAATGAAGACTGGCCTCCTGTATTTATACTAATTCTGGCTAACTGCCTGGGCTGACTTCTCATTCTGAGTGCTTATTTACTTAGTATATAATATTTCTTCTAGCTAACTTCTTCTCTTGGAAGCTAATAACCTAATACAAATTATCCTCTTGAGCTGACTTGTCTTCTAAGGTTATTATCCAACTCATTTGGGTTTCTTCTTGCTTCCCAGAATATTGTATTCTCATTATGTTTACATGTCGAGGTAAGTACCTCCCGAAACTACCATAATATGAACACTCCCTCCTAGATAGGGAGGTATTAAAGGTAATGGTCTTGAGCACAAACATACCATTCACCTGGTAGCATCAACATAGTTGTATAGACTATCTCATGACTAGATCATGAGCACCATCATCATCATCAATGTCATCAGCTGCATCATCTCTCGAAACCGTACTCCATATGAGTAATCATACATGATGCTGGATAAGCCACTCACACCACAAAGTGACACAAGAGCCATTCTTCTAATCTAGACATATGTCCTAGAAGAATAAATGTCCTGAATCATTTTCTGTTTGGGAAATCTTTGTCCATTGATCATCCATCTAGCTGATAATCATTTCCAAAAATGCTGATAGTCTTCAAGGAAATCAGAAAAATATCTTCCAATAGAACACAATTGTGTCTATCCATAGTAGTACACAACTACGATCCAGTTCTCTTTTCTAGACTTCATCATGGAGAATGTAATGTTTGATCTCAAAGTACTTTGGTCTTTCTAGAACACTGGTTTTCTATGAAGGCTTCATGTATCTTTGATCAATATAGTGTGTCATTATTGGATTCATATTTTGTTCCCCATTAGTTCATAATATCGTGGCAAGGATCAAACTGGAACATATCCATGTGGCACTTCTTCTGTCATCATGAGATCTTTTTCATGGATTGGCAATCCATCATTCTGATTTTTTGAGTAATCATTTTGATACAATATCTCTGTTATAGAAAGTCTTCACCATGCTTCTACTGTGCATTGGAGGTTCTCCACCAAGTTGTCTTCTTCCATTTGCATACAAGGGTCTCTTTCTGGTATACCTCAAATCATTGAGGTTGCTCTCATACGCTCTTTGTTCAACTACTCTGGAGAACAATCTTTGCATTCATCTGATGTAGAACTCCAACCCATGGATATTGCGAATGATATAATGACTCATGTAGAGACATGCCTGGTTTACTGGAACGAGCAATCATCATAGTTTTCTCCCTCCATCTTAGAGAACCTCTAGTTCTAGATCTTGCAATGCTTTCATTCATAAGTTTTGCATACACTATTCTACATCCCAATTTTCAGTTCCTCTGCTTGTTTGCTTTTAGTGAATTCATGTGAGGCTGGTAGTCTTGTGATTCTTGATACACTGAAAACTAGGGATACTTTGAGGCTTCTTTTTGAAGAAGACTTCTTCTAAAGTCAAACTGAACACATACTACTTTTTCATGGCTACTACCATGGATATATTCTTCATCAATTTCAATGGATCATAGGATTATCTCCCTCCTAATCCTTGCTTCATGTATGCGTGCATGTTTTTCTTTTGGGAGTATATAATCAACTCCCTCCATCTAACATAATCCATGCCTCTGTCTGCATCCTTATTTCCTTCTGCAAGGTGTCATAATTCTTTCTCCATTTTCCTCTTCATTGCTGACTTCTTTCTGTCTTTACTTATTCTAGGTTTCTTCAAGATTGATTATGATCTTAGCTTATCTCACAACTATCACTTATGTAATAGCTTCCACATGAATTGTTTTATGTACTTCATCCTTTCATGTGTATTGTATAACTTGTAGTCATGATGATAACAATTCTTATCTTGTTGTTCTTCCATAGGTATAGTTTTTCTTTGAACATGTTATCTTCTAAGAAGTGGATATGCAAGATATGTACAAAAGATATGGTATATACAAGAACTATGAAGAGTATTGTTACCTTGTCTTAGAAGAAGAAGTCTATTTTTTCCTTCTTGGTCTTCTTTGTAGGCTCCTTTTCTTCGACAACTGATGATTCATGTGTCTCATTCCTTTTCTTTAGCTCGGGACAATGATTCTTGTAGTGACCATACTTTCAACAGTTGAAGCATTGTATTTCTGACATATCTTTTTCTTGATTTGGCTTCTTCCTTGAGCCAAAATTCCTTTTGTTCCTGAAGTTCTTGAATCTTGCTGTGAAGGCTTGATCATCATACTTCTTTTGGGGTTTCTCTTTTGCACTGATCCTTGATTCTTCTTGAGCACAACAAGTCCAAATTTCTTCAAATGTAGGATACTCCTTCCTTGTGTTCATACTTGTGGCAAATGCATCCCATATCTTGGGAAGACCATTGAGCACTATATTTACCAGTTCTTTCTCTGATACGATCTCTTCAATAGCTTGTATTTGATATCTTAACTGAGATATCCTCACAAAGTATGATGTTATGCTATCATCATCATTCATCTTCATATCACAGAGCTCATACTTCAGACTCATTGCTTGTCCAATGTTTTTGACTGAGAAGAGGTTTGTTAGGGCATCGTACATCTTCTTCGATGAGTCAAGATGGGAGATGTAGGGTATCAAGTGGTCTTTTATAGATTCCACTATGATACTCATGGTTTTGTAACAGATATTGAAAATTTCCGAACTTACTTAAGCACTTTCGCCCAAATTTGACAACAGTATCCAACAAAGCTTATAACATTCAATGTTAGAATAGGTGTCAAGATAGTCGCTCTATCAATTCGAGGTTTAGCTGCCCAAGATTCTCATCTCCAGAATAGCAGGGATGTGACTATCCACAATGTTTGCAATACCTCCATGCAACAACGAACCTCCACTCTCTGATACAACTTGGAAATATGAAGAACCGGTTGCAAGAAGGTGACCTCACACTTGAAAGTGAGTTAATAGCTGCTTCTATTGAGTAGTTAATTGTTCCAAAGAGACGGAAGATTGTTCAATAGCTTCCCAAGATTGAAAAGTTTGCAGAGAAGTTTGTTGTTTTGTTTGTGGAAATCTACACAGAGAAAACCACATACTCCTGGTGCAGGGGGTTGCATCGTATTCTACTAACTTTTGCAATACAATTCAAAATACAAGTTTATTTCTTATAGTGTGCCATTTAAAATGAACTTTTGGAGCATGCAGGAGAGGTTTTAAAGGTCCTTTCCTTCACTGTGTACACTGCACTGGATTCTTCTAACAAGCAATGGCTTGGTTTATTATATAAAGTTTTGTAAGCCCACTACATGCATATAAGGAAAGACTTGGGCCAGAATGCACATCAAGTGTTGGTGATACAGAAAATCCAATTCGTCTTAAAAATGAGCTTTCGAATTCCCTTACAACAATGATTACTGCAGGTTGTTCCTTTAGAGATATTGCTCAGATTTGATTTTAGGGAATAGAAAGTATTACGTTAGATACCAGCTTAAAATCTGCTGATCATATGGTTCATCATAGGGCAATGGATAAATATGAGGAAAATATGACAGCTCTTAGAGGTAAATATGTTGATAGCTTTCAAGATATTCAGGAGGCATATGTAGCTCTTATTGATTCTGCCCTCTTTGAGATACATTCCCAGGTCTCCAATGATTTAGCAATTCAAATCAACAAGCTTAATACCAGACATTTATGCAATCTGTTGTCATCACTTGCTTGTATCTCTTATGAGGATGATGAAGTAAATGCCTTTGAGCCAACATGACGAGATTTTGTAATTTTGCAAAGGGTAAGACATGCAGTTTGGTCAAAGTTGAATACATTCGCTGAAGATATGCAACTACCTAATCAAGTTCGAGTTTATGCCTTGGAACTTCTACAGAGTATTTCAGGAAGAGGGTATACACAAGATTTTGATATACATGACAATTCTTCATTACCCTGGGATGGATGGGATGCCTTCCATTATTTGGATATGGATAACCATTCAACAGAAAACAAATCAAATGTTCATGGGTTGAAAACTACTTTGGTCACCCTAAAATCAATAGAGTTGATATCTGATATCTGGAAAGATGTGGAAGTAAATGGAGAAGCATTTCAAGATATTTGTATATCCAGAGGGAGAAACACCTTTGGCACACAACGGGCCATGTAAGAATATCTATACGACAGAAGGCAGATTCATCCACGAGCTTGAACTGGGGAATCGATTTGTGACATCGAACCCGGAGGAGGCCCATGTTCATTTTCTTCCCCTGAGAATAACCATGATGGTGGGCTTCAAGACGCTTCATCAACGATAACATTGATGTCATTTCCAACAAGTATCCCTTTGGAACTGAAGTATGGGAGCTGATCATTTCATGCTCGCATGCCATGACTGTGGGCTGCTTGCATCTATGGAAAATCCATTATTATACAAGAATTCAATTCATGTTCTGTGTAATGCCAAAACTTCAGAAGGATTCAATCCCAGGAAAGATGACACACTTCCAGAGGTGAATTTGCAAACAGGTCTAATGACAGGCATGCTTGGTGGTGAATCTGCTCTGCGGAGGCTGATGCTCGCCTTCTTTGCCGGTGGAACCATGGACCTATAAGACCCATATTGTTTAAGCATTGGAAAGAGAAGAATGATGTTGATACACAAATCTATGAATGTCTCCCCAAAGGATTATCTTATTATGAAGAGGGCCAGATATTTCCTGTGCCCAAGTGGATACGAAGTGGCCAGCCCTCGGATCATGGAGGCAATTTACAGTGAATGTGTTCCCGTCATACTTTCAGAGCATTATGTTCTTCCCTTCAACATTGTGCTGAATTGGGCAAGTTTCTCTGTTCAGATTCCCTTGCCCCAAATACCAAATCTCAAGACCATACTCCAATCCATCCCTGTAAATAAGTGTGTCCAGATGCAAAAAAGAGTAAAGCAAGTCCAAAGACATTTTGCTGTCAACAAAACCCTTGGTGAGATTTGAAATGCAAATAGAATATGAGAAAGTTCTCCTCAATGTTCATGATGATAACAAGAAAATTGTGCTTGTTACACTTACCTATGGAAAATGCGACCAATTTTCATGTTTTCTAAATCATTCAAGATTTTACGCAGTTGCAAAATAAGGAGTCTGTTCTTCATTGGTTATACCACAGTTGTAGAAGATGGAGATAATGAAATGAGATGATATGGTGACTCAGAATCTGATTCTGACGATGGTTGACAAGCTCAGGCTCTGACACTTCGTGTCGAGGAAAATGGCCAAGAAGGGTTATCTTGCAAATTATTTATTGCCACTGGTAATAATGATAGGCAAGAGACAGAGAAACATAATCATTCATTTGAAAATCCTATTGGAAAGACAATTTTCAACTCTAGGTAGAGAAAAACTAGAGTCACAGAGAAGAATTATGGTCATAGATCCTGTCAACAGATACCCCCTCTCAGACCAATTGTGGGGAGAATTGGGTGGTCATTTCATGCTGAGAGATTTACCTTACCAGTCATTGTATTTTTAATAAATTTGATGCAACGTTTTCATAAGGTCCAAGTGCTCTGTGTTGGTGGTGTTATAATCTTTATTTGATATTGGAGCCATGATGGGTTAGTTTCCGTTGTCTGCAAAAAAATAATGCTTGTGATTTTCATAGTGTGATGGCATTGCTTCCCCGAAGAAAATAATTGTTGTTAAAATAAGAGGGAACCCAGAGCAGAGGAAAATGAAGCAACAATCCACCTGGAGTGATCTGTCCTACACATTGGTTGGAAGCCTTCTCAGGTCCATCTACATATCTATTTGATTAAATCAATGTGCAAATATTAGAGACTGTGTACATCCAGGATATCACTCTAATCAACATTCGGTGTTAGATTTTTGGAGGTTTCAAAGCAAAATCAAACACATGGATAACACAAAGATTTATCCCAGCTGAAAAAGGGTCTAGTCTGCACATGAAAGTGGCCTAAAGATGCTATACGACCAAGGGATCATCCATACCCCCACTTTTCAAAATGATTAGTAACGATTTAAAGAGATGGAAGAGCATCTGGTAGTCGTAGAGTTCCGAGAAGGCAAACCGTTTCATATTTCTCGGAACAAACATAAATTTCTTTTAGATTATTTCTTGCAAACACTGAGTTATGAGTTATGTAATGGACTGAGAGGGTGAGATTAAAAAAATAATCACTGGAGGAGGAGGACGAAAGGAGGGCGGGGGCTGGGGGAAAAAACCTCTTTGAAGAGGGGCTCCTTTTGTAAGCCGAGTTAATTTGTAAACCCAGAATGGAGTAATACAAATGAAATTTTTATTTGAGATTGTGAGATTCATCACGATTAATTCTTTCAGTATGTTTTCCTTGTTGTCATTATCATATTGTTTATCTCTTCCTCTTTAGCTGTGTTAAAATTTGTTTGGAATTCATTTTATATGCTCCTTACACACAGTTGATATATATGTGTTGCGTTTCTATGGTGACTGGCCAGAATTCACTCAAGATAAGTGCTCTGCATCTAGTTATCAACCTTCGTTTTTTTCCCTCTAAAGTTGTAGTGAAAATTCATCCTTGATAGATGCTTTCATTGTGATGGTCTTTTCTTTTCTTTTTTTGCCACCACATCATGATTATCAATTGCTGAAAGATAGACTTACTTTGCCTCATTTTCCGCAAGTTATACGATCTCTGCTATTATCTCCTTTCTTCAGTTTTTCACTTGACTCCATGCCCAATGGACTATTTCCCTGGTCCAACCCCCAAACTTTAAAAATCCAAAACTATCATTTACCCATAAATCTTCCCACCATTTTACGCTTACTGAAGATCATATTGTGACATTATCTGAGAGATCCCTCTTGGGTTGGGAGGGGCAGCTTGCAATCCAAAGTGGTTCAAGGTTGCCTCAGGATTGATTTGCATGCAACCCAAATTTCAGTTCCGAGTGTCAACACATGGCATGGATGTCACTGTCTATGAACTTCTCCATAACTGCAATGTTTTGCGGTTCCTTCTCTTTTTCTTCTTCAAACTTTGGTTCCATGATCTTTCCTTTCACGAAATCCAACACTTTATTCTTGGCAAGGATGAGGTCAATCCTTGTCTTCCATGCTTTGAAGTTAGAATCTCCATCTAGCTTGTTTTCTGACTTCATAGAGTAGGTTATGGCTTCTTTGACTTGGTCAACCCTAGATTTGACCAAAAACTCAAACTTGACATCTTCGCTTGCTGAGAGTACCAAGAGATGCACTAGGCTAGGGTGCATTGGTATATCCAAAAATTAGGTCAATCCCTTCACTTAATGTGCCTCAATGAGAGGATTAGGGTTTCTATAACTACACCTGCTAGTAACCCTAGCAATAGTGCTTTGGTGACTACTCCTGCTAGAAACCCTAGAGACAGTTCTTCAACAAGGTTAATATCCATATGGCTATGCTCCCTTCCAATGGTTAGACTGAATGAGGGAGGTGTGGTCCCATAACCTATTAGAATATGATGGATGTGCTTGCTTTACCATAGACAATATCTTTATTGTCACCCAACCATAGGCTAAAGCCACCCTCCGAGCACCTTAACCTTGACAAAGAATCACTTCGGAAGCAAAACCTAGACTAGATAGCCAAACAAAGGGTAGCACACATTTCTCCAAGGATAGCACACCAAACAAGAGCTGATCATATAGTCCAAACCATAACCAAGAGATAGTCCAAGCCAAAACGTAATCTTCTAGCTACAACAACTGCAACGACAACTCTCCTCCAAACTTGTGCGCAACCTAGCTAACTGCAGTGCGCACAAGTGAGCTCTACAGTTCTGAGAATGCTTGCCAGAATGAAGACTGGCCTCCTATATTTATACTAATTCTGGCTAACTACCTGGTCCGACTTCTCATTCTAGGTGCCTATTTACTTAGTATATAATATTTCTTCTGGCCAACTTCTTCTCTTGGAGGCTAATAACCTAATACAAATTATCCTCTTGAGCCGACTTGTCTTCTAAGGTTATTATCCAACTCATTAGGGTTTCTTCTTGCTTCCTGGAATATTCTATTCTCATTAGGTTTACATGTGGAGGTAAGTACCTCCCG
>ML798416.1:0-21814 GCA_009831015.1 Picea engelmannii
TCAGGGCTGAATCTGTCAGTCCAGAACCTTAAAAATAGACCTGCTGAGTTGTAAAAGTATGGTCCATTGTCGAAAATCCTGTCTTTGTCTTCCAGATTATATAGAATAATTGTGAAGAAGCCCTTAGAGCTGAGCTGAATCTCATAATCCCCCTTAGGGTTCCACCATTCCTTTATCCATCGAGCTAGATCTTTTTCCGTGGGCCATAGCCCCAGGAATTTACCTATGAGCGCATGGTCCACCATGAACTGTGTGTGCTCTCCTACCCTTGTCGATTTAATGTGATAAAGAGGAGGTTTCTCTAATTGCGGAATACACTTACCTGGCAGCCAGTTTTTGGAAGCTTGCGTGTTAGATGTGCTAGGTTCGAGTTCCATTTCTTTACCCAGACTTTGTTCCTGGGAAAATAGTTGTTCTCTCAGATGCACCGGCGGTTCAAAGGCGGGTCTCTTTGTGCGGGTGCCAGTTCTGTCGTTTGCTGCCATGTCGCTGTACGAGGGGGGTTTCCCCCCCTCTCCCGTGCTCATAGTGCGCGGAACAGGAATCCCGTGAGACTCAAACAGCAGGACAGCACTTCGGGGGGCCGTGCTTTGACGTCAGAGCACTTCGCATACAAAGACGAGGTCTGGTTCTTCAGATCGGACTGCAGGTCGGCGCGTTAGGGTTCATCGCTCGTTTCATCCTCGGTTTGACAACAGTGTTATAATCATAGTTGCCACTTATTAATTAATGACTATGTCACTAAGTAGGATCGTGCTTTGTTTTAATGTGTTCAGATGATAAATAATTTTCTTTATTGTGGTGAGACTCATATTTGTTGGGTAAGAGAATTTATTGAAACAAAACAATAAATAGACAATAAGTTTGATTTAGTCAATTTATTAAGTCATATCATGGTAAGAGATTAAACTTTAAAAGGATCCAATAGAGGAGACTAAATTCATGACACACCAGATTAAATTTTTTATTTTTTTTAAATATTAATAATTAAAAAATAAAAATAAAAAATTTGTCGTTTAATTAAACTACCAAATCTTTGATCATTATAACTAATATCGATGTGGATATTAATATTTAGTAAAATATTTTGAATCAAAATTATAAGATATATTAAAATAGTAATGTATACAGTAAGAAGAAGGAAGACTCAAAGCATTAATGTGAATATATTAATAATTAGATATTTAGTCCTTGTTTCTACTCATGTTTATTATATATATTAATAAACAACATGTATAATGCTATTATACTTATACTTAATGTTTTTAAGTGAAAACATTATTATTCTTGTGGTTACGGTCATCATTCAATCTTATCTCATAATAATAATAATAATAATAATCTAATTGAATATAATTCAACATGCTCATATTTCTTATCTAAATCTTTTATAGTTATAATTACATCTTACCAACTGTGCATATATATAAATATAAAATATAATTATCTAAGAAGATCTTTTCGTGTTTTTATTATATTATAAATATATAATTTCTGAAAAAAAAAATTTGAAATAAGTGTACATATCAATATGTAAAAATAGAAATAGAATTATAGGGAGAAGATACTTTTATACTAAGAAAGCTAAAAATATATATAATTAAGCAAAGTTGTAGTTTGTTTTGTTTTATTATTTATTATTTTAAAGTTATGTATGTGAGAACATTTCTTTGTATCAATTTGTATGGATAAATTTAATTTTCATATTCTTTGTAGAATATGAAAATTTGAGTTTGATTTTTTTTGTTCATGTATATAATTATTTTTGTAAGTTACCACAAATTCATTACCCCTTTATGTTGAAAAAAATAATAAAATAAAATAATACTAAGTGTGTAAAGAAGTCATTAAAAGCACATATTTATTAGGTTTTCTTTTAAAGGTAAAAACATCATTGTATTAACCAAAACATATAGAACATATGATATAATTATGAGGTTATTGAGTTACTCAAGAATAGGACAACATTATTATTTATATTATTAAAAACATTGAGAAAATCTCTATTTAAGGAGATTAATTTGGTATGTAAAGTTCAAATAAATATATATAAATGTTATATAAAAGAAAACTATTAGTATGGTTTGTTTAGTTATTGCCTAGATGAATAACAAAGATAAGGTTGTATGTACCATATGTGAGACACACATTTCAAAGAGTACGATAGCGAATCCTTAATTTTGAGAAGCATGTTCTACATTCCATGCAATTATGGATACACCTCTTAGACATTTTTTTAGACTACCATCCTATGCTAGAGTATTCAATGAAAAGTGAATAACAATTTCTTTTATTTATTTATTTTTATTTATTATTTTGAAATTAGTATAAACACATGGAATGGTAACAAGAAATATTATGGAATAATAACTATAAATATTATTGGAGTAAAAGATAAGGCTAAGAGTGTCGGAATCCCTTTATGATCTTAGGCCAAATATCGAAATAGTGACAAATTTGAGGTATGGGTTAGAATGGTCAGACAAATGAGTTGCCTTAATTATTGAAAGATTTTAGGATAGTGTGAAGAAATTAAATTATCAATTAATCTTGCTCAACAGAAAGACATATTAAAGTATGTTGGTTATTACAGTGATATTTTAAATATAAATCTCTTGGTTCCTAATAAAAGAAATAGATTTGAACATGGGAAATAAAATTTATATTAAGGGTCTTATTTTTATAGTTAAAGTAGTAGTAGCTTTGTAATTACTTTAAGATAGCGAGATCATAGTGACCTTGTAAAATAATAATAATAATAATAATAACAATAATTAAAAAGAGCTAACCCTAGGGTGATGTAAGGACCACACATTATGATTACTCTCCAATTTTGACCATAACCCATAACTTTGGGATGAAGTTTCCTAAAGGGGGGGGTGTATGTAATGCCCCATATTTGGCCTTAGACAGTTAGGAAATTGTTGTTTACTCACGTTAGTAATTCAATGCTTAATATTTGATTAGATTTAGTTTGACTAAGTTAGACATTTGATATGAATACATATGGACATGTTTATCTATTACATGATATTATTCTTACCATTATATGCTCATAACAATGATGGTTCTCTGATTGTTTAAGCATGAAAGTTAAAACAAAGAATTTTGGTACATGGATACGAGTTCAGGTTATCTTTTGGATGTATAATAGATGCAAGGAATGGTAAAAATAAACATGCATTTCTTAATTAAATGCCAGTATAGATATGGATTCTTGTATGATATTGTGATAATATGCATGGATATGAGTTATTGGTAAACTAACCTACAGGTTGATGAGCTATGTGATAGCTAAATGACTATAGTGTTGAGGTAACTTGGATGTCGTAAACATAAAGAAGATAGTGTATGCTATAAGCTCTTCTGATTATTTAGTTTATGATTCAAAATATTGATATGATCTATGGTAAGTGTGGTTTTGACAGGACGTACAACTTGCCCAGAGTGGTTGTTTGATGACGTGACTCTAAGAACAGCAGTTGCACAATATGGCTTGATGTAGGGTGTTGACCCTAGTTATATAAGGAGGGGTGGAGGTATTGCCCACTGTTTATCCTCTGAAACCTAGAGTCATGGGAGAGCTGTGTGAAGTCACGCTCCCCTAGACGTGTGATGACGACTACTAGTTGCCTGTTGGGGAAGCTTGGTCGAGATGTATGACACTTCTGCTTACTGGTTCTATCTGGAGTTAGGTCAATATAGTTGACACTCCATCTTAGTCCAACAGAGGAAAGGATAGGATGGACGATGGAAGTAGGTTAGGAAGGAAGGATGATTCGATGTTAGTTGAGAATACTGATTAGGGATTAAAGATGCCACTATTGTTTACTCACTTGGTTCCTACCATGTTTAAAACCCTCTTTGATTTCATAATGATATTTTAAGTGTGACAATGATTTATTGATGAATTAGTATAATTTAGTTCGTTAAAATTCTTAAACGATGCATTACTTGATCTGTTGTCCTACATGTCTTGGTGATCATATAGGAACTATGCACTAGAAGCAATGATTGTTTATCATTAGAACATGCATGAGATATGTGTTTGCTAGCTACGCA
This sequence comes from Picea engelmannii, assembly GCA_009831015.1. NCBI lineage: Eukaryota > Viridiplantae > Streptophyta > Pinopsida > Pinales > Pinaceae > Picea > Picea engelmannii. Next base: position 4,063 of record ML798416.1, read on the forward strand.
CACATACCCTACCCATGTACACTAGTATAAGTAATTAATGTATTAATTATTAAAGTAAGTTATTAACTATTTAATTGAATGTTTATTGAATATGTAAAATATATTGCATACAAATATCTAGAAGCATTAAATACTTTCTTGACTTTGATAGATGGTGGGTGTGATGAATTAAATGAGCATGGTGGAGTGCTATGTACATTTTGGGGAAAATTATCAAATAAAATTTATTATCTAGCATGAGAATAAAGGCTTTTTATTTTATTTATTGTTGTTTAATGCAAGTCATTTATATTTAGTTTTATTTTAATATTTTCCCAAAATATCTAGATAAGGGAGGTTGATGGATAATAATGAGGGGGTTGAGGAGACTTGGGGAAGTGTGTATGGAAATTTGATAAATAGGGAGAAGAAGTAGAGAGAAGGAGGAGGATGGAGAGGTTTGAGCATGATGAGAGGTTGTGAAATTCTTGGAAGATATAATTTTTGTGATAGTTTTCTTTGAGAATTTTGTGCTTTGTTGTTCTTGGAGTCACAGGCACGGAGGGCCAAGAAACCGAAAGATTTCTTGGAGCTAGGAAGTCATCTAGGCTGCTAGTTGGCAGGGAGGATTCCATTGTTTCACTCTGGGAAAGCAGGAAAATAATGCTTGGAAGCACCTAGGACTACATTACAATGGATGAGCTTCGACAAACTAAGGAAGAGGTATTTTTCAGTGGTATTTGTTGTCGATATTTTGTATATACTTTTGTTTTAAGTTGCAAATATTAGAGTTAACCTATTACTTCTTTCATCATTCTATTTAGATTTATCATTCAACAAATGTAGAAGAATTGTGTAAATGAAATGAAATTATGTTAAAGAAAATTGATTATTGTATGTGTATAAAATGAAAGAATAATTGTTTAACATCTTGGTAGGGTGTTACAAGATTCGACCAAAAGAACGTCTACCTGTACCCTGAATAACTACTCACCTGTAGCCATCACTAAATCCCAATCATCAGGTACAACCATAAGTAACTCCTCCAACTATTGGTCAACCAACCTCCATCTCTCATCTCTCATGCAACTCCTAATATGGTGAAGGTTCTCTCTCATAACTATGTGTTGCTGCAAAGGACTGACATCTGCATGCTCCCCTAAGTGTGTTTCCTCCATGCAAGGTAGCATACCCCTCTGAATCTCACCGTACATCTCAGAATATCTCTGTGAGATATCACTCCTCACTATATGCTCTAACATACCCATGTTGTCGCCCTTAGACTCGTGCTGCATCATAGATTCTGGGCGTACTGCTACATCAACCTCTACATGAAGGTCAACCCCTCTCTGGTAACAAATGGAAGTGTCCTCCATCAACTGGTGCTCCTATGCTAGACCACCACCATCCTCTAGCCCTGTGATCAAGGGATATATCTGAGTATCGACTAGGACAGATGAAGTGGATCTCTGAAGGATCTCCTCAAGAAGCTCATCTGATCTGGAATCTTATTCTTGGAGGGTTGTTTGTGTGCCTCTCAAGAATCCTCAAGTGCTCTCCAACTCTTGAGTAAGTTTGTCCACTTCTAACTCCTTTTCCTCAGAGCCTCATGATACATCTCACCAATCCGTAACAGGTAATCCATGTTAGTAAACAAATGTTGGTGGTTGGTCCTCATCACAGATACTCTCCTCCTGAGAGTATGCAAATCATCCATGGAAAATCCCTCATCTGAACTACCATGTGCCACTGATGCTCTCCAGCAGTAATCTCCCATCAATGCATGCATGTCATCACTATGCCTGGTGGCTGCCATGATCATATCCTCACTCACTCTCAATTGTTCTACTAAATGGTGTGACTCCTGATCACAGTCATGCTGAGGTGCCAAAACATATCCCTCACTACTAGTGTCGGTCTTTCTAGTGTCAACTCTGGAATCCCCAAAAACACTCTCTACATAAGATAACATGTTTAATTGCCCACTATCTATCGTTTTGTTGGGTTCTCCTATATGCCACTGCACCCCATCACTAGGTGCTATCTCCCTCCAAATCACATTGTATCCTGTATAAGAAGTCGTATCCTTCTGAGCACTCACCCTGCTACTATCATTTGCACCTGGATCCCATACAGATGTCTCCAAACACATGATATGGTCATCCTAACCATTAAAGAGTACATCCTCATCAATGCAGGGGGATCCTGGAAGTAAGTGCTCCATCAACCTCTCAGTATCCACAATCTGCTCAACTAATGGACTCTAATAAATCCCTGACTCAATATCTTCATGTTGATCTGTATGTGTAAGGTCAACTGCTTGTATGTCCTATACCTCCTCCTGAATCTGTGGATCTACATGTCCATGGTGTGCATCCCTCACACAAGGCTCCTCCATCATATCTGAGATACTACCTGTATCCTCATGTGATGTGGCTATCATGGGTGCCTGAAAGGATAACAATTGTGTCACGGCCCTCATAGGAAGCTCATCTGATCTAGGTGATAACACATGTGAATCCTTACTAGTGTCACCACTCTACTAGAGTGTAAGGTCATCAATAGTATGTGATATGTTTGTTGAGATGTAGTTTTTTTCATCCTATTCCTCCGACTATCTATCCACTACACAAGGGTCACCATCCTCCTCAAGCGTGTTAGTATCATCAGACTCTGTGTAAGAGTCACTATCATCATCAGACTGCCCCAAATCAGAATCTATCACTCCATCCTCACACACCTCATCATCACTACCATAGTGTTACTCAATAATGCGCTCCTGATCCTTACCCCTGCACCTATGATATGGTTCCCAAGGAACCTTGCAACTATAGAAAAGTTGCGTGTTCCTAATGGGTGTGGGGTCACTCTGTTCTTCTAGCCATATAGTTGTTGTTGTTCTCTTTTTATCTGCTATGATGATCCCATGTAAAACATCCTCTTTTCTCCAACTGGGATTTCTTAAGGATACATACCATGGAAAGGTTATTTGAGCCCTAGTTTCCTTGCTAAGGCTGGAATATATTATCTCCAAGCATGTTATCTCAAAGTATATCTCATCCATTTCTCCTTATGGAAGACCCCTCTCTGGCTTTACATGCATGTGCTAATTCCCACTGGCTGGCAGGAATCTAAGCTCGGATATGATTGTAATGTTCCCAAGCCAAGATGCAAGGAACGTCACGATTTTGGGTGGCTTTTTAAACTTTTATTGGTTGTGGCATTTTGTCAAACACTTTACTTATAGTGATCGTTTAGGTTATGCGTAGGGATTTACTGATGGTTTATATGAGTGATTGCATCATTAAACAAGAAGATACTATAATGGAACATACCTCAACCATATGCAATATAAACCACATTACAAACAAGTCGAAACATGTCAAATCTGATTTTATTCATAAATAGAAGAACCTGCTACAATCAGAAGGCCGATATAGAATGCTCAATAGATGGCTCCAATAAAGAAGATAGAAGCTGCTACAAAATGCTCCAATAGAAGATACTATAAGCCTCCAAAGGTTGAATACTCACTCATGGCCAATGCATGAGTAGATCTGGACAATAAGAAATACTAAACCCCCAAGCTGGAAGATGCCATGCCCTACTGGAATGTTGAAGCTCCTCAATAATTCAGCCCAACTAAAGGAAGCCTCTAAATGAGTCCAAAATGAGTGGAATAGTAGATCGGGTTACTTCAAGAACAACCCAGGTGCTCAAATATCCAATATCCCTCCCAAACCCTATGGATCTGAATCTCCTCCAAGGAATGGTGTGCCCCCCTGGATGCCTAAAAACCTAGATAATTTGGCCTCTCTCCTAGAGACCTCCAACAACTCCACCAATCCACTAGAATGATAGATCGGGGCACGAAAATGAAAACCCAAGTTCTCAACTAGGAAAAATACCTACTAGACCCTTAGATCTAGCCACCCTCCAAATAATGGTGTGCCCTCCTCTTTGGAATTTGTCCCACTCTCAATATAATGGGATGGCTAATAATGATAGAATGGGATGAATGATGCAAGTCAGACCCCAAAATGCCTATCAATAATCCTTGTACTCGCTATAACATCCATATGGCTACTCTCGTCATCATAAACCTCTGCAATGTGATGATGTCCCAAAGTGGGGACATTACAGTCCTCTGATTATCATAATTTTCTTCAATGGGAATTTTGTGCGTTGAAATAGTTTAGATTTATTATTTAAGGTTTATGATTAGAGTCGGTTCATGGTCATTTTAAAGGTCAAAATTAACTATTTGGTTGGATACAAGGATATCAGATACCACATAATCCACACCACTACTACCTATACCATGAATACAAGCCATTCAATTGGAATTCGAACACTTTATTACAATATTGCAAATTATTAGGACTTTAGAACTATAGAGCTTGACTTGCTTGATACCAAACAAATTCCTATTCAAGTCTTGTGAGTTTTTTTTATACATGTTAACTAAAAAAAGGTGCTCGTTGTTAATGTTCATATTGTTTAAAATCTCAACAGCAACCTCATGAGGATAAACCCCCCTGCGTTTTTAAAGAGATGGTACTCCTCTATAATTTTTTGAAAGATGTAGTTGATGGTCTTGGGTTGGGCTGTCAAATGGGAGAATGCTAAACAACAAACCCCAAATATTTATTGATTTATTTTTATGTAAAATGGTTCTTGATAACTAGATTTATTCTTGAGTGCAACATTTTCCTAGAAATGGACCAAGAAACTTCTTTACAGTAAAATTTAAAGAAAATATTCAATATCAAAATAAATATATGCTCAACTTCATAATAACATCCCTATGAAACGATATGTTTATTTTATACATAAGTATTATACAATGAGATGATTTTTCTTTTAGTTTTGGGGATGTTGGGCCTCTGCGAAAACCCTAGCCATAGGCAGCCTCAGGTTCCTTTTCTTTACCCACCGCTCTCATCTTTCCAGTCTATTCTAGGCTAACAGAGTGGCAACAAGTATTTCTTGTGTTAGATGGTGGGTGGTTATCTATTTTTCTATATGCAACTTCCTTCTATATTTTTTCGGTCAGGTATAATGGATGAACTAGTAGACTACAAGTATGCTCTGTTGGATGGACAAATCATCCAGAATCTGCCAGTTTCCCTTCCCCCTGAAAATGTCTCTCCATTTTTTTCACCTCTTGTTAGGTGCTCATGGGAGGCCCTTTCACTAGTCCCAGGTCATGCCTCTTCTTTGGGTTCACAGTTCTTTGATATTGGTGGTGTGCATGATGCCTCAGGTTTCAAAGTTGTACTTTTTGGGGGGGAGGTTCTTGAAACCCTCCAGAAGTCCTCTAAGATATTTGGAGTTATAAACATGTTCCCATCATCCATGAACAAGTCCCTGATTTTTCTTTAGGTTTTAGAGAGAATCATACTTTCCAGTATTCAGGATGACTTCCTCTTTCTATGCATTTGGATAATTTTGGGGATTTTTTGGCTCTCTCAAGTCTGGTAATTCCTTTTCATAGTAAATTCCCTATCTTTTCATCCCCCAGTCTCTCGAAGCCCAATTTTCCTTCGTTTTTGGATATGAATGAATTATTGGCCCTCCCATCCTCCCCCTGTTCTGTAGGCTTGGAATCACCTATTTGTTCATCTTCACCTCCCCAGTTAAAAGGTATAACCCTAGATGTCTTGTGTCCAGGGTCTTTAAAGGTGATCCATTGGCTCAGAAGTGAACGAAATCTCTCTTGAGAGTTACTTTGGTCCCTTGGCCACATTATTTGGCCCTTGGGGACGATGTCATGATTCTAAAGGTCCCAGATCTAGTAGAGAAGGAAGTAGTGGGACATGTAAATGGTCGGTACATCAGTCTAGACTACCTAAAGGATTGGGTCTCTTTAACTTGAAGGGATTTGGGGATTCATTTACCATCAATTCATACCCTTGGAAAAGGGTGGCTTATGTTCAAATTTCATTCAGTTGTGGATGTGTGTAGGATTTTGAGAGACCCATGGTGCCTGGATTCAACTCCACTTCTATTGAAGAGCTGGACTACCTTCTTTGATGCAAATCATGAGAGGATAGATGAACTTTTGATCTCGATGCATCTTCCAGTTTTTCCACTAGAATGCTAGAATTAGAAATTCTTTGGGAAAATTGGTAACACCCTCGGTACTTTCATGAATGTGGATATGTATTTTTCTTCCATAGGTAAAATGTCAGTGGATCAGATTTTAGTATCTCTAAATATCAGGAAGGACCTCTCAGACACGTTTGAGCTCACTCATGGTAGTTTATTATTCAGGAAACCTCTCAATGATGACGAAATTCCCTTAAAATTCCATATATTTCATAAGCACATTCATAGGGTTGTAGATTGTTCCTTCCCAATGAAGCATACAAACCCTTTTGTGTAGAGCTCAAGGATAAGGACTTCCCATTTACTCTATCGTTGTTAGGGTGTGGAATGGGCCCCACTTTAGTCGAGATCCCCGATGCAGGCTTAGAGAGAGGTCTTCGCGAGAAAGGTCAAAGATTTGACTTAGCAGGGGCCAAGGGATGCCACTTCATGTTTTTCAAAGGAAAAGGGGAAGTGACATGTTTAGGAAGATATTACTTCCAATCAAGAGAAACAAATTTAAAAAGTAGTCGATGCTCATTTGGTTATGCCCCCTCTTTCAAATTTCTCTATAAATTTCATATATATACAGTCTTTCTTCCAAAATCATGTTGGCTTAAATATGTTGAAAAATTCCCCCTCCCTCCCCCTTGTAGCGACAATATCTTCTCCCTTCTCCCCTCCTCCCTCCACCCCCCCCCCTTTCCTATCTTTATTTTTCTCAAGACACATCCCCTCCCAAGATTCCTCCCCTATCTCAAATTCAAGAATCCTCATTGTTGTCAGATGAAGAAACCATTTTCTACCATCTAATATTCAAATCAGTCATGTCTTCTTGGAATTCGGATTCCCCTCTCCTGGGTCTGGGTTTAAACCCAAATTTGGGGAATAACATGAAAGGGAGGGGTAGAAAATCATTCCTATCAGAAAAACAATCTTGAGTGACCATTGATGTGGAGAAAGGAAGAAAACTCTCCACCACTAGGGCACTTAGAGTAGTGTCACCCCCAAAATGGATTTCCAAATGAAATTTCTCTCCTAAAATTGTTTGGGGTTGGTGAGCCCCTCCAAGCATCTCACCCTCCAAAGGTTCTTGAAGAATTCATAACCTCATATGGTTTTGTTACAAGAAACCCTTGAGGAAGCAACCATGGTTGTTTCATTGCTGGAAATGATCATTAAGGCTTGTTCTTTCTTTGGATTGGATGCTTTGGGCTGCTTGGGGGGGTCTAGAAATGGTGTGGAACCAAAAATCCATCAAGCTCAAATATTCTTTGGGTTTCAACTCGAGCCAAGGTCTGTTTGTTTTTGTTTAAGAGTTGGGGAAATAATTTACAGTATTAAACATTTACGGTCGTACTCGGGACTTTACATAGCTTTGGAATGCCTTCCTAGAAAAATATTTTATGAAATATAGTTTTGTCATTCTAGGTGATGACCTAAACTTCTAAATAGGAGCGATTGAATCTTGGGGATAGAGGGCCCAGGAAAAATCCCTTTCTGATTTGTTTGTGCATAAGTTGTGGGAAGTAGGGATAATTGGCATTGCTCCTATAAGGCTTGGCCCCTCTTGGATAAATAAGCGCATGGGGGAAGATCACATACCAAATAGTCTAGACCATTTTTTAATCTCAAACTTGTTGGTGGAATACCCCTTTCTCTTCAAACAATGGGTAGGGTAAGGAGGGGAGTCAGACCATTATCCAATATTTATGGAGATAGAAGGGGCCTCCAAAAAGCCAGCAAGTTCTTTCAAATTTAATTCTTCCTGGTTAAAATAAGAACATTTTATAAAATTAGTAAAGGAAGTCTGGATTCCAATTGGGAAAACATAGTGGGTAGTTTCTCAATTTGTAAGAAATTTAAAAGACTTGAAACATGCTACAAAATCTTGGTATAAAAGGAGAAAACATCAATTAGAATAGGACATAATCAACATGGAAGCATCCATTCAATCCCTCTATGACTTCGATGAAGGAGGGTTTTCCACTCCAGTAAAAAAAGAGGACCTGTTATCTCTAGAAAATAATAGAAGAGAGATTATCCAAGCTAGGGAAGAAGAATGGAGGAAAAAGAGTAGAGAACTTTGAATGGATAGCGGGGATGAGAATGAAAATTTCTTCCAAGATTATGAAAAAGGTAGGAAATTGGAAAACAATTTTTTTGGAATAAAGGATCATACAGGTAGGATTCTCTCCTCTTTCGAAGACCTGGCTTGGCTTGGATCCCATCACTTCAAAAATTTGTATTTAACAAACAAAAGGGTGACCGTAGATGTTGTAATTCAAATGGATTTTCACATTCGCCATTTTTTAGAAGAGGAGGATAATGTAAATATTATGGAAGAAAAATTTGAAGATGAATTAAAAGAAGTTCTTCACAACTTCCAAAAAGATAAAATACCGGGACCAGGTGCCTAGTCTATGAATTTCTTTGTAAGTATTTTTGATCTCATAGGTCAGGATATTATCGAAGTTATAGAAGAATAGAAAGTCAATGGTTTTATCCACCCTCCTTTCATTGCTACCTTTATCACTTTAATCCCCAAGAAGGATTCCCCTAAAATCTTCGATGAATACAAACCCATTTCTCCATGAAACCGTTTCTATAAATAATTGAAAAAATTATCATCAGAAGAATAAAAGGAATACTCTCAAAATCTATCTCCCAAGAAAAATTTGGTTTTATGGAGGGTATAAATATCCATGAAGCAATTGGTATATCCCACGAAGCCATGCACAACATAAATACTCAAAAGAAAAAAGGCGCAGTGCTAAATATTGATCTCTCCAAGGCCTATGACCGAGTCAATTGGATATTCGTGAGAATGTTTCTCACTCATTTGGGCTTTGACCTCCCTTTCATCAATTGGGTCATGATTTGCATCACTTTGGTATCACTCATATTTCTCATTAATGGGGTGGCTTCACATTTCTTTCCCTCATAGAAAGGGATTTAGTAGGTATGCCCCCTATCCCCGATCCTTTTTCTACTAGTGGCAGAAGGTCTCAGTAGGGATTTATCTAAAGAAAAGAATAATAGAATATTCATTGGTATTCCTCTTACCCACCTTGTTTTCATCACACATATGTTTTTTTTTTATGATGTACCAACTTTCTGTAGTGGTTTAAGTGGAGATGCGAAAAAGTTGAGTTCCATTTTAGATATTTTTAGTAGGGCTACTTGAATGCAAATAAACAACTCAAAATCCACCCTCTACTCATCTTATGGCTTGAGAAGAATTTCTTTTTGACAAAGGACTTTTTCCATTTTTGGAAACGCCTCTTGATGAAGCATTAAAGTACCTAGGATTTCACCTAAAGCCAAACTTCTACACAAAATCATATTGGAACTGGTTAATTGTGAAGCTAGAAAAAAGGATAAAATATTGGAGTTTTAGGTGGTTGTCTAGAACCGGTAGGTTGATCCTTGTAAAATATATACTAGAGTCGATTCCAATGTATTCGATATCTATGTATTAGATACCAAAAGGTACTCTGGAAAAAATAAGGAAATCATATTTCAAATTTATTTGGGGAGGTCAGAAGGAGAGTTTTGTGATTCCTTGAATAAAATGGGATTCTCTAGCCATGACAAAGATGCTTGGGGGGTGCGGATTAAAGAATATCCACAGCTTCTCCACTGCCCTTAATTCCAAGACAGGATGGAGGTTGATATCCTCTAATAATTTATAGTCAAATGTAGTATCCCAAAGATATATAAGTCTAGATTTCATTGTGTGTTGGATAAGGAGGCCAGTTAGAAGTTTCCAAAATGGTTCCATCATGTGGAAGGGTCTCGTAAAATCCTTTCTTGTTATCATTCAAGGGATTTCCTCGAAGGTGGGTAAACTAAATTTTCTCGGGATTGTTAGGGATCTTTGGTCGGGTAGCAATGAAAAGCACATTCTTACCCAGATTTTAATTGATTGATTACATGAGAGAGGAATTTTCCATCTAAACCAAATTTTAGATGAGAAACAAACTTCAATTTGGAGTCAAGGATGGAAAGATGCTCACACTCTCAAATTTGATGACCATCTTTCAGAAAATTGGAATTCTTCTATCAGGGATCTCAAGATAGGTCATATCAGAATAAAAGATTAGAAAGATGAATGGGTTTGGAAAATAAATCCTTTTGAGGTCTATACACCAAAATATGGCTATTATTACCTGATGATCAATTTCCTTCATCAATTCCCCGAATGGTGGTGGAAGGGGATTTAAAAATCCAAATTACCTCTTAAGGAAAGATTGTTCATGTGGTGCCTTCTCAGGAAAAATGTTCCTAAATAGGAGAGAATGAAATTTAGAGGAATGGAAGGGTCAGTCTAGTTCTCTCCCTGTAAGGGGTATGAGGAAATATCTTCACACTTTTTCTTAGGGTTCCCTTTTACAATTCAAACTTGAAGAGATACTTCATATTCTTTGGTTCAATCATGCTCCTGGCATGGGCCCTCCATAGAAGAGGCCTAGAGATCTTGTTTACAAAACCACATAAATAAAAAATTTAAGGCACTTCCTCTCCTCATTCACGAGGGCATCTGGATTGCCCAAAATGATTCTATATTGAAGGAAATTTTTTCACTTCCTAATATAATTGTAGCTAGAATGATAGAAATCCTTGATCATTTTCCTCAAGAGAAAGGTGCTCCCCCTCCTAGGTAGGTGGTGGAGGAACAAATAAACTTCACAAGGCCATGGGATTTTTTTTATGGCGCTTCTCAAGAACTAATGGATTTAGAGCTCCTACTCACTTTTGTTGGGGAAAAGGGGATTTATAACCTTCAAATTTTTGGTGAATCAATCGTGGTCATTAGTTGGTTGTGGAAAACTCAAATGTGTGATAACATTAATCGTTATTCAATCCAGGATGAAGTCTTTTTAATTGCAAATTTATTTACAAAATTGTAATTCCAACATGTTTATAGGGAAAGGAACATTGCAACAGACTCCCTATCTAAAGTGTTGACTTTTTTTTATGTTTTTACAACAGTTAAAATATTATATTATTTTATTATTATTTAATATGTAAAAGGAACAGAAATGAAAGATAGATATCCATAGGACAATAATATATATCCTTAGGGAAACCCTCAAGTGAGAGAAAACCCTACAAACTTTCCTCAGTATAGATTCCTCCAACATGTATAATGTCATACAATGCCTTTTCACAAAATCAGGACCAAAGAGACCCAAAAATGAACCAAGAATAACATCCTGGATAAGTGTGTACTACTCTCTTGTACTAATATTCAATGAGTGATCAAAATGACTTGATATAACCTCTATTTATAGTCTAAAATACATACAAGAAATTTTGGCACTCCATTTTTTGCATGGCACATATATGCAGTGGTCTCCCCAAGAGATAATGAACGGGGCACTAATTATTGGTTGGCACAATGCTTAGAGGGAAATCATACCCTCATGCAATCACTAACAGACTCCAAAAGAATTTAATTTCTAACAGGTTCGATGGTTATTGAAGAGAATATCTGACACGTGATGAAAGAAAAGGAAAGAAAGGTGGTTATTTATTTCAAGATTATAAACCAGGTCAAGTTGTATACCACTTTACAAACTTGGTTATTGGTACAAACCTCCAACTACAAACAATGCCAAGTAAGAACTCATCATAGGTACGATACTTCTTGTGTTACTCTGAGCATGATAAGTTAATGGAAACTGACAGTATTAGAAGTGATAATGATGTTCTACTTGAATGAAAATATAGGTATCTTAAACAAATAATTTTGGCTTCAAGTTTACTGTTGTTAAAATATTTTTAATCTTGTTAAAATATACCTTGCCTTAAAACATACCCATGCCATGCCTTTCTTTTAAATGCCTTTCCTTACCTTGCCTTTCCTTGACTTCACCTTCCATGCCATTCCTTCCCTTCACTTTCCATTCCATTCCTTTCCTTTACTTGTGTTACCTTTTCCATGCCATGCCATATCATTCCATAGCATGCCATGCCTTTCCTTCACTTTCCTTGAAATTCATGTCCTTCCTTCACTTGCCTTGTATTGCCTTCACTTTCCTTGCCTTGACTTTACTTTCCTTTCCTTAACTTGTCTTACCTTTTCCATGTGATTCCATGCCATTCCATAGCATGCCATACCTTTCCTTCACTTTCCTTTCCATTCATGCCTTGCCTTCACTTGCCTTGTCATGCCTTCACTTGCTTTTCCTTCACTTGCCTTGGTTTTCCTTCACTTTCCTTGCCTTCACTTGTATTTCCTTTTCCATTCCATCTGTTTCCTTCACTTTCCTTTCCATTCACTTGACTTTCCTTTCTTTCGCTTTCCTTATCACTTTCCATGCCTTGGCTTCACTTTCCTTGTGTTTCATTTCCTTCACTTGCCTTTCCCTACCTTCACTTGTCATGACATGCCTTGCCTTAACTTACCATGCATTTCCTTCACTTTCATTTTCTTTCATTGCTTTCACTTGCCTTGTCTTTCATTTCCTTTCCTTTCCTTCACTTTCCATGCCTTTCCATTCCTTCACTTTCCTTGTCATGTGTTTCCTTCACTTACCATGACTTTCCTTCACTTTCCATTCCTTGCCTTCACTTTCCTTTCCTTGACATTCTTTGCCTAAACATATGTACTAATTACTAAGAAAAAACCTAGTGTCAAAGATAATCCAAAAATAGTGTTTCGATGGAAAAACTGATAGTAGAGCCCCCCCCCACCCCCCAGTGGAAACTTGGAGCTCTAGATCCAATGCAATTAACAGTTCTCCCAACTGAGTATTGGTTTTAGTTTTATCATGAGTTTCAACTTTCCTCTTCAATACATTCATAGACATGTGTCCAATTTGGTTTGGGGGCATAAAATCCAAACCGAGTGGCATAACGGAGTTTTGTAAACTCCCACAATTTTATCTCGCCAAAAACCATGCGACTACACTACCCACAAATTCCCGACATAATGTTCATGAAAATCAACCTCCTCTTCAAAAATTGCACTATGCCTCATTCAACAAAACCCTAGTGCTGAAGATACTCCAACAAATCATCTTCCAGTGGAAAAAATGATAGTGAAGCGGCCCCCTAGTTGAAACTCGGTGCTTTGGATCCAATGCAACTGACGATTATCCCATCTTACTCTTGGTTTGAGTTTTATATCGAGTTGCAACTTGCCTCGTCAAGCCATTTAGGCACATCTGGTGGATTTGTTTCGGGGCCATAAAATCGAAACCAAGCGGCATAATGAAGTTTCATAAGCTCCCACACATCTATTTGTCCAAGGACCATCTGACTACGCTATCCAAAAATTCTCAAAACAATGTTCTTGAAAATCGACCTCCTCTTCAAAAGTTGCACTATGCCTCATTGACTAAAACCCTAGTGTCGGAGATACTCCAACAAATTATTTTCCGGCATACAAAATGATAGCAAAGGGGACCCCCTAGTTGAAACTCGGTTCTCTGGATTTAATGCAACTTACTATTCACCCATTCTAGTCTTGGTTTGAGTTTTATTGCGAGTTGCAACTCACCTCTTCAAGTCATTTAGGGACATGTGACCAATTTAGTGAGGGAGCATAAAATCATAACTGAGAGAAGTAATAGAGTTTTGTAAGCTCCCACAAGTCTATTTGGCCAAGGACCATGCGACTACACTACCCACAAATTATCGACATGGTGTTCTTGAAAATCAACCTCCTCTTCAAAAATTGCATTATTCCTCATTGACCAAAACCCTAATGTCGAAGATACTCCAACAAATACTTTTCTGGTGGACAAATGATAGCAGAGCCAGCCCCCCCAGTTGAAACCCGGTGCTTTGGATCCAATGCAACTGGTGGTTCACCCATCCGATTCTCGATCTGAGTTTTATCGCGAGTTGAAACTTGTCTCTTCGAGCCATTCAGGGAGATGTGCCCAATTCGGTCTAGGGGCATAAAATCCAAAACGACCAGTATAACAAAGTTCTGTAAGATCCCAAAAGTATATTTGGACAAGGACCACGTGACTAGACTACCCAAAACTTCCTAAAATAGTTTTTTTGAAAATCAACCTCCTCTTCAAAAATTGCACTATACTTCATTGACCAAAACATTAGAATTCTTGTGCAAGTATTTTTATATAAGAAATATCATATAACAAGTCGTAGAATTATATGCTTAATAAATATTTTGATTGTAGTTTTTATGTATGAATCATTTTATGGAATGGAAATTGAATTCAATTCAAGGCATGGAAAGTGAAGACATGGCATGTAAATACATGGTATGGGCATTGTATTATCATGCCTGAAATCCTAAACTAGTCCCTTAACCGCTCCAATTAACTTCATGTCAGAACGAGGTAGCCTTCCAGTGAAGGCCCAAAAATATGTTTGGGAACTTGTGTTGAGGCTATCTCATCTATGAGAATAATTTCTAATGGTTTTGACATTGCATTTTAAGATGCGAGAGGTTTGTTCTAGCAAACAATGTTTTCTTGTAATATTGATAAAAATTGACTGGGACAAGACACGTTGCGATACATTGCAGTCTTTAGAAAGAGACTTCTTACCAATTATTTGAAAATAATCTACAAGGTTTTGTACTATATGATGACTTGTTTCTACACTTTTGAATTTTTTAATTCCTAAAATTCTCCTAACAACAGTCAAACTTCTATATTTTAACAAAGATAACAATATTTGATCTTTAGTAGCATCAAATTTTAGTTCAAAATATTCTTGAATTATTTTATAAGAGTGATAACGAATAGTACTATTATGTAACTTACCTTCAAGTGATATTATACCACTTTGATCGACCTAAATGTGTTTAGGAGTTCTTCCCCACACAGTCCTCAATCTAGGTAGGGACGATGAACCCCTATTATGGCACTCTTGACCTTCATGTTGTGTAGTTAATAATGTTGCAGTTCTTTTCCCTTCAATCATTGATGGATCAACAGTTGGAGGAGAGTGCACATTTGACTGTACAACAATAGATTGCACCACAGGACCTTCTTCACCACAATGGTGTACACCAGTTGCTTCTCTAATTTCATCCATTGTATAATAAGCTCCAAGGAAATCCGCCATCATCTGTTCATCCAAAAAAATTTGTCTTGATGAGATATTGCTTGGATTGATCTCTAATAAAGTCTTGTGCTTTTCTTTTGGTGATGGAGGAGAAACATTAGCGACATCTATTGCGCTAGAAATTGGATTTCCCTCATGTGAAATCCTACTCTTTGACATACATAACTTTTCCTTTTCTCTTTTATCTTCTACCTTTTCGTTTGGTTTATTTTTCTAGGGGGACTTTATTTCTCGAATTTGGTGGTTCCCCATGTTTAAATATAAGAATTGTCTTCCAAACAACCACCATAAATTTTTGTTTGTATTATGTAATAAGGCACAACCAAGTGGAGAAATTTATTTTTGTATTACAAAAGAAGACACATCTAATAATTCCAATTCCAATTCCAATTGCACTTGGACAAACTTGTTTTCCAATTCCAAGAAGACACAAGAATATACAAACAACAATTCTAATTGTACTTGGAGAAATTTATCTTCGAAGTCGAAGAAGAAACAAGAATATACAAACAACAATTCTAATTGCACTTCCATAAATTTGTCTTCCAATTCCAAGAAGACACAAGAAGATACAAACAATAATTCCAATTGCAATTGGACAAATTTGTCTTCCAATTCCAAGAAGGCACAATTACATACAAACAACAATTCCAATTCCACAAGTGACAAAGTTGTCTTCGAAATTTTCCTACAATGGTCTATCAATAGCACAAAAGTATTTATGAATCTAACAAGAACACTAAAAAAAGTAAAACATGTTTGTGTATGATTCTTTTGTTTGAAGTTGTCTCTTTTTTTCTCGACCATGATATATATGAGGTGGGGTGTGCCTGTAACCAAAATATTCCAAGCAGGAATGTACATGCATTCCTACAACGTGTGCACAGTAAAATGCATGTGAATTCTAGGAACACGTGTGTGTTCCTATTGAGCATAAATGACCAACTCAGTCAAGTCATAGGAGCACGTGAAAGCTCTTAATACAATAGATATAACATTTAATGTCCACCAAACCTTTTTATGAATAAAATTGTATAGAGGTACAGGGACAACTAAGGCCTAAAGGGTTAGGATTGAAATTTTTTTCAAGGATAGAGCAATGGTTAGAGCACCAAGATGTAGGTGTTGTGAGTGCAAGGTTTGTACATAAGGGATATGCATAGTGCACTCAAGGCTCAATTTAAGTTGGGGTTAAGGATTGAGTATAATTTATTCCTAATCTTATATGGAGCTAGGGGTGTCTATGTCATTGTCTACATTAATCTCTAGGTCAACCTCTAAATCTATATCTAGCTTTATGTGGTGGTCTAGGTCATGATCTACGTCAACCTCTAGGTTTGGTGACAAGATATTTGGAGGAATGGAACCTACTAAAATGGACATTATGACTGTTTGGATAATTATATATTATGATATTTTAGTGCACCCAAATTGAAATGATTGTTTGGAGGCAGAGAGATAGTGAGATTGAAATGAACCATTTGGAGGCCTAGACATCATGAGATTGCAGTACGCCCGAGTTGAAATGACCGCTAGAGGCTGAAATATGTGAGATTGTAGTGAACCCTTTGGAGTATCAGATCAGATCAGATTATGATTAGGGTTATATTCTATATTTTCTTAGAAGGGGTGGAGATATCAAAATGTTCTACAAAGAGAACATCATTTGCATTCATTTCTTTTACAATTTTTCTTTTACAGTTTGTTTTCTTTGTTGATGTGAATTTACTTGAGGATTGAAGAGTGGGTATGAGATTTTATTTCACGAATATACAAAGTAATATTATTTATGTGAGTGAATTAATCAATATTTGGGTGTAAGTTAAATATAATGAGTAATATAGGAACAACAACAAGTCATGATAGGTTTCATTATTTGGGGCATTGTTAAGATCTAGCTCAATGTCTAAATATATATCTAGCTCAATGTCATGGTCTATGTCATGGTCTACGTCAAGATCTGGGTCATGATCTAAATCTATATCTAGCTCTATGTCATGGTCTAGGTCATGGTATAGGTCATGGTCGTGTTCTAGGTCATGGTCTAGGTCTATGTCTAGGGGGTGCTAGAGAGAGAGTTAGTGGAAGGGGGGGGAGAGAAATTTGGGAGGGGTAGATGTATGAGAGAGAGAGTGGAGTGATGCTGATAGGGAGAGGGAGAGAGAGGGATGGAGGAGGGGGTGGAGAGAGAGTAATATTAGTTGTGAGAGGAAACAGGGGATATAGGGAAAGGAGGGTAGAGAGAGAAATGGGGGGAGAGTGTAGGAGAGATGGGAGGGGGATATAGTGAGAGTGAGACTAACAATGAGAGAGATAAATAGGTGGTATATTTAAAAGATAAATATAGTAGAGATAATGGGATGGAGGGGGAGTGATAGAGAGAGGAAGAGGATAGAGAGAGAATGTGTGAGTGTGTGAGAGGGGAAGAGAAAGAAAGTGAGGGGGATTGGACAAGGAGTGTTTGTGTGTGTGAGAGGGAGGGAGACAAATATAGTGGGTAGAGAGAGAGAGATTGAGAGGAAGGGTTGATACGTAGTTGGGAGGGGTGGATGTATGGGAGAGAGAGAGGAGAGATAGTGTGAGGGAGGAGAATGAGAGAGAGAGGGAGGAGGAAGGGGTGGAGGGAGAG